>VXBT01006370.1:3029-50025 GCA_013400235.1 Oriolus oriolus
AAAAGGTTGTTTAGTTTTCTATATTTAGTATCTCTGCCTTTGCTTTAAATTTAATCTTAGTGTCATTTGTCTTTACCCCTATTCAGAATCAATGAAGTGGTGAAAAAGGAAGATTTGCATGTGTAAGAATGTGTGTGTTAGCAGTGCACTTAGAGTTCTGGTGTGTTTTGGTTGGTTTGTGTTTGTTTTGGTTTTGTTTTGGGGAGTGTTTTGATTGGATTTTTTTGCTTTATGTTGTTGCTGTGGTGTGTGCTTTTTGTTTATTTTTGTTTTGGTTTTGTTTGTTTTAAAGAACCTGCTTTTTCTCCTGTCCCTCTTCTGGCTGGAACTTCTTCAGTTCTCATATATTTCCCACTGTTGCTCTTGCCAATACCAAAGTAATTTCAAATATATTTTTCCCATCTAAATGTGTTAAGAAAACAAATCACCTCTGAAATGCTTTTCCGTGTGTGGTTTTCCTTTCATGGTTCCACTAAGCGGTGTGAGGTGTTCCCCAGCACCTTTCCTGGTGAGAAGAGACTCAAACCTGGCAAAAAAGGTGATGGATGGGAGAGACCAAACACTCTGGGTGCTGCATTTGTCACACGCCCTGTTAGTGTCACGCATGGGCTCTGTGGATCCCTGGCATGGGAACTGAGGTGCTGCTGCCTGGACATCCATCAGCAGCGAGACTTGGGCTGGAAATCTGACCTGTCTGGCGAGAGCTGACTTGCCAGTAGTTGTTGTTCATCGTTTCTGAGGAAGTCACCAGTTTATTTCGAATGTTCTAATACAGGGATGAAGCGAGGCTGTGACTGCTGGACCTGTTACTCTGCACAGCTTCAGCCTTTCCTGCTGCACTGGAGTTCAAGAAATAAATCTCAGGTTTCCACCTGGTCCCAATGTCAGGGCAGGTGAGTGCAGAGGGAGCACCTGGTGCATCCTTGGGTGCAATGCTGTGGGAAAAGCAGCACCTGGCTGAGCTGTGACAGTGTCTGGGGTTTCGACTGGTCTGCAGCCTCACGTGGGCTTGGATCAAATGTTCTGGGCTGCAAACAGATTGTGATTAATTGCTTCGGTATTTTAGTTCTGCTCAGACACTTTGGGCAGTCCTGCTGTTTGTTATGGATATTTTGCTGTAAAACACTGAAAATGCTGCATTCTTGGCTGTTTCCCCATAAACTTGGGCTAAAGAAGTTTCCTGGCCTTGGAAGGGTGAAAAAAGAGGCAGGCAAATGCATCCATGTGATGTTTGAGAAAGTTGTAAATCCAAGCTGGAATGAGAAGTAATTTAGTCATCCTTTTGGAGTTGTTTTTTATAAGAAAATGTGTACCGAGTATCAAATTTGCATCCAGTTGCTTTGATATCAGTGGTACAAGACAGTACGAATTTCTTAAAAGACAAAATTTGAATTTACCCCTGCATTTGTGGGTAGCCCAGAGCCACACTGGCAGCTGTAGCTGGGATTGGAGCAGGTTCCTCTGGGCGGCTCTGAGGCTTTGCTAGGGGTGTGACAAGTTGTTTTGCACAGAGTGTGTCCTTTGAAAAGCTGCTGCCAAGGCGGTTGGGCCAAAACTGTGAATACATTGCATTTTGAAAGTTCTAAACCAAAGGAAACTCTTAATTATTCCAACAATGAGCTCAGGTGTGATATAGAGCCCTGCAGCACCGAGTGCCCTGGAGAAGCAGTGTGAGCTCCTCTTGCTCATCTGACAACACACGCCCGGTTGTTTAATTGTTGTCCACCGATAATGGTGGATAAATCCTGGAGGGCAGGGCATTGGCTGGTACCTGTCGTGCTGCCAGCCCAGGGACACCCTTGTTGCTCTGTGCTGTCCCAGCCTCACCCTCTCTGTGTCAGGGGATGTGCAGGGTGAGAAGCGGGAGCCTGGGCACCGCTGTGCTCTGTCCCTCTCTGCACTCACTGCCGAGGCACAGATCCACAGGGAGCTGGAAGGCACCTGCCCTCACACCAGCAGTTCTCGGCAGTGGCCCGAGGGAGCAGTGCCATGGGCAGGGCACTTCTGTTTCCCACAACACCAGGATGGGGATGGTGGGCATGGCTCTGGGCCAGCTGGTACCTCTGGCCATTTCTTCCTGGGTGCCTCCTGTTCCCTGAGCGTCTGCCCCAGTATTTTATAATGGCTTGGCTGCTTTTGACATTTTTCCTCACCAAATGAACTCTCCAGCATCTCATTAGTTTTAATTTTGCTGCTGCTAGAGAGCACTGTGGGCTCCATGCCAATCAGGAGGTCTCATCCCAGTGTCAGCTTTGAGCTGGGGGCAGTGCTTTGCACTGGGGCAGTGCCTGCCACCTCTGTGCGTGGGCAGAGTTTGCCGGAGTTTGTTTTGGCTGTAGTTTAACTTCCTTTGATGAAAGACTTGCTCATGCTAATGAGGAGCTCTGCTGAGTGGTGGGACCCCTCTGTGACCCCACAGTTAATACAAGCGCGATGTGGAGAAGCGCAGTGCAGGAAGGTGCCAACACCCGCAGTCCCCGTGGGCCCCGGTTCCAGGAGCTCCTCCTTCCAGAAACACTGGGGAATTCACCTAGGGAGATTTTAGCTGTATTTTTAATGACTTTTTAAATAATGGTTAGCTAGTTTGGAGTGTAAATGTTAGTGCTGCTGTAACTGGACTAATAATAACTGCTGCTCTGATTTGAATGAGGCTGGTGAAACATTAATGGGAGCAGCAGCAAATCCGGCCCCTCGGACTGCGCTGCCTCTGCCCGTGGCACAACTTGGAGTGTAACAAATTAAGTGGATATATTTTTATGGCAAGCCATAACACTTCCTCTGAGGTATCTTGGGTTTCGCTGGATGATTCCAGCTAATTGTCCTTGAGTTCATTATTGAGAAAACTCTGCTGTTACCTGAAATGATGAGGATTTTTAGGCAGGGAAAGTGACTGTTCAGTGGCGATACCCTGCCAGACATCCTTATTGCAGATCCAGGGTTGGCTCTATGGCATTCCTCCATTGTTTCTGAATGGAGGTAAGAGTTATCATTACTGTCACTTGCCAGAGTGGGGCTTGTCTTCTAACTCCTCTTGGTGGATAACTAATTCCACACAGCCCTGTGGCGACCGGCAGAGCTCAGCAGGGACCATCCGGCTGCGTGGCCCCAGCATTCTTTGGAAGGACAGCTCTCTTCAGTCCACAGCAGCTTTGGTTTGTAATCCACACACTGTTCACTGAAATTATTTTGCAAACATGGGAAAGTAAGTTTATGCGATTATATACACACATGGAATAAACAAACAAAACCCGAAATTTGTAGGGGCTGGTGAGACAGCTGTACCGGGGGCACAGCTCCTTGAGCTGGCACCTTTTTTTTCCTTCTTGTTGACGTTTCAGTGAAGAACGGATTTAAAATACAGCACATTTTAAGGGTATGAATAATCATATTCAGTATCTGATTTACATTGACTTAAGTAGAGACTAAGAGCTTAGAAAAGTCATTTGTCATTTGAGGGTGTTTTACCCTGTTTTTGTGGAAGGCTTTTTGACTGGAAAACGAATGCAAAGCAGAGAACATGGAAGGAGCAGACGTTTTGCAAATCCTTTAAAAGTTTCCACTGCTATTGATGTAAAACCCGTGGTCAGACTGCACCAACCCGACATGGATCAGCGCTGTCCACGTCTGTCAGGAGCACAGGAGGCAGCACAGGGAAGCAGCACAGCTCTGGTCCCAAGAAAAGGAAGGATAAATAAATTTATGGGACAGCCTGTGAGAACCTGTGTTCCCCCTGCCCTGCTCTGGGAATGCCGGTGGGGCTGTTTACATGGAGTGACTATTGAATGATCAGGGTGGGGAATGGAATAAAATAAAAGGGGCAGAAAATGGAGCTCCCCGGCTGTGCCAAAACCCTGCGTAAGCCTTAGTGTGAGGATTTTTCTGATTCTGTTGGTGCCTTGCAGGTCTCACCTCTGAGCCAAAAAGGACTTTACTGGAGCCTCAGGTCCCTTCGTCCACCTTGGCTCACTGACAGAGTAGAGCACTGGCCCAGCCTGGGCAAAGTGACATCTCAGGGTGGGCAAAATCCTGTTTTGTTTTTTTCTGAAGCATCTCTGACTGCAGAGCTGACACTTCTCACTGGCTGTACTCTGTGCTGATGTGCAGAGCTGAGCCCTGGGCTCCATCCTCCCAGAGCAGCCCTGTTCATCTCTAGAAGTGGCCTTTGCTCTGACATGCAGGACACCTCTTTTGCAGAAATTGAAGTTCTGTCTCAATTAGTACAAAAATTTGCAGTTTGCTTTAAAGAGTAATAACTAACTTGGCTCCACTTGCTTTGGATGCCTGGCATTGCTTTGGTACATCCTGTGCCAGTGTCTCACTGCTGTTTGTATGAGGAAAAAGCATTTTCCTCATCTCTAGGAAAAGCCTCCAGATGAATCCATTGCCATAATGGCACAAGGGAGCAGCTGTCCTGCACAGACACATAAAATGGAGCATTTCTGGAAAATTAGGTGATTTATTGGGACCTTGGCACAGGGCAGTGCACAGGCTGGGTGGGAAATCTCTGCTGAGCCCCTGTGAACCTGCCCCAGGCAGCCTTTGCCATGGAAAAAGGGCCTCTGGCCCAGCTCAGGGGGTCTGTATGAGGGTCTTGTGGGCCATGGGAGGGTGGCTGTGTCCCTCAGCAATGTCACCAGCTCTGCTCTGGGACCCCTCTTGCTCTCTGGCCCTGCCAGCAGCTCCTTGAAGGGAAGACGGTGAGGAAAAGTGTGGCTGGCCCAGAACGTGGCTCTGCAGGTTGTTTCCACAGGGATGCTGGGTTTGAGTTCCTGTGTGAGGCACATCAGGAGGGAGCAGTTTGTGCTTGTAAGGGAGTTTATAAGGCCCTGCTCACTCTCTCACCATCTGGGAAGCTTGACTGCTGAGGCTGGAGAGGGCCTGGCTCCAGGCAGGGATCAAGGGCATTCCTGAAACAAGCACTGTGGTGAGCTGCCAGGCTGCAAACTCAGCGTATATGAAAGTAAATCAATAAGCAGGCTGAGCTCTGCAGGGCAAAGCTGTTTCTGTCCATGCAGATGGGCTGGAAGGCAGGAATGCTCTGTGGTATCTACTGTCAGGGTCCTGAGCAGATGGTGTCCACCAAAAATTGCCTCTAGGTCAGGCAGGGCATTCCCTTCTGCATGGGCAGAGCAGTGCTTCTCCTCTTCCTTTATCCTGTGTGAGGAAAAGGAGGGAGCACGGCCCCTGAGCTCGGTGACACCAGGCCTTCCTCCTTCATGGCCAGCAGGGCATCCGTGCTTTGGATTCCAAACCCCAGGAATCCTTTGTTGGATGGGTTTTGCACAGGAGGCTAATTTGCATAGGAGGTAATTCCTGCCGTGGGAATAATGCTGTCCCGCTCACGCAGCGGCACAATCGGCTCCAAACCCGCAGTTTAACTGGATCATCTCCTTCCCCAACTAAAGGGGGAAAATCTCTGCTCAGCTTCAAGGCACTGAGTGCTGATCAAATGATACCGACCCACTTCAGAGGATTTGTTTGATCCTTTTCTAAGTGGCTTAGTGTCCTTTACACTGAATATATAAAATCTTTTCTTATATCCAATTAAGATTTCTTCTAGGTCCAGGTGACACTTCACTCCCTGTTCAAAGGCTCCTCTCCCTGCTGCAGGAGAGCTCAAGCTGGCGCTTGGAGGTGTGGGGAGGGGGCAGGTTCCTTGCTTGTTTTTTCTGGTCAATTTGTCAATTAAACAGAGTGTTTCACACAGCCACAGACACAAACTAACTGGCTACGCTGCACTTTCCTGGGTAAGTACCTGGGAATCAGTGTGGGAAAGATGCCTGGTGTGCCGGAGTGATGCTGCATGTGAGTTGTGAGCCCCAGTGGGGGCACACTGGGAGTTGTGGGGTTTGTCTGACAGCTGCCAGGGCCAAACTGGGTGTGAGAAGTGTGGGGAATGGCCCTGGCAGGGCCTTCCATGCAATGCTGTCCCCTTGCTTCTGCCGGGGATGATGCTGTTGCACCATCCTTGTGCAACTCTCACGTTCAGGTGCTAGTCCCACATCCTTGTTGGCTGTGGACCACCACTTGGTATGGGAATTGCATGATAAAAGGACATTTTTGAGATATTTATTTCCTGTGAGGAGTGTCCCGATGTCTGAGTGACACAAAACCTGTCTGAGCTTCTTTTTCCTACTGTGGCCCCGACACTGAGGGAGCAGCAAGCTGAGCTGTCTCCTGCATGTCCAGTGGTTTCTGCTTGTGTGACTGGTCAATTATATTTTAGCAATGCCTTCAAACGCGTTTTGTTTGCACAGGTGTCACTGATGATTAAGTTTAGCATATGAAGTCTATTATTTGGAGCTCATGCTTCCCCTATTCCCAGGAAGAGACTTGGCTCAGCTATCAGAGCCTTGGAGAGGTCTGCAGAGCTGGCAGCCAGAAATACAAACAGCTTCTAACAGCTCTTTTAATCCAGCAGAAATAAAGTCTAGGAAAGCCAGTCAGTGAGAGCTAAAACCTGAGAAACTCAGGTGGGCTTGCACACACAGGACTGGATGGATGGCTGGGATGTCTTTTCTGTGGGGTTTAGAGGCGCTGGGACTCAAATTTGAGGACATGGTTTGGTGGTGGTGCTATGTTGATGGTTGGACTTGGTGATCTTGGAGGCTTTTTCCAAAATTAATGATTCTGAGACCCTATGAAATGTCAGTAGAGGAATCTGTACCTTTACTTTTCAGCGTTCCCCTCTTTCCTTGGGTTTAGTGATCAATAACACCAGTATCAACAATTTCTTTGAATGATGGTTGAAATGTGCATCAGGACAAACTGTTCAGTCATCACTCATCCATGATTGGTAAAATTCCTTGTGTGATAAATTATGTGAGAAATCTTAAATCTAGGGCTTTAGGAAAGCTCCTGCCCTGCTAGCGGAGCGGAGCTCGTGGGATGCGTGGCAGGGGCACTCATGCTGGAGATATCTCCATGTAATGAGGCACCACCATTTCCTCCCTCTGTGCAGCAGCTCGTCCAGGACATGCAGCTCTCCCACTGCACTGCGCTGATTCCAGCAGCTGAGTGGATTCTGCCTCAGAAGCAGCTGGAGCATGACTCGGTGTCCCTGCGGATCAGCACCGTGCTGGAGGCTCCATCAGCCTCTCCCTGCCCTGGCACCGCTGTGTTTTCTCCCATCTCGGTGGGACGGCCCCTTGGGGTGGCTCTGCAGGCGGCTCCCGTCAGCAGCGCCCGGGGCTGCCGTCCCCTGCTCCGGAGCCCCTCCTCAGGCCCGGAGCGGGCTGTAATTGATGCCAGCATGCAGCGCTGACATGGCCCGTGGGCTCTGGTTTCTCTTGGAGTCTTCAGTGTTCCATTATATGCAAAAGCTGTAGAGATCATTGACATCCCCACTGCGTTCTGAAGAGGCGACGGCTCCTCGTTTCTTGGTGGAAGTGAAGCCAGCAGAGCCTCGTGCAGGGCTGGGCTGGTGGCTGGAATCACAGCCAGCTGGAGAACACCACGCCTGCTTGTGCTGAGGGGCTCCAGCTCCTCTGGGTGTTGTGATGTGGAAGCAGGGAGCTTTCTCTGCCTTCCAGTGTTACAGCAGGAGAGAGAGAAGCAGGTTTGTGAAACAAAGACCCTTTTTCCAAATCACAGAATCACAGAAGGATTTGGATTGGAAGGGACCTTAAAGATCATCCAGTTCCACCCCCTGCCATGGGGTGGAACCATTCCAGGTCGCTCCAAATCCCCTCCAACCTGGCCTTGGACACATCCAGGGGCAGTCAGAGCCTCTCTGGGCACCCTGTGCCAGGGCCTCCCCACCCTCACAGGGAAGAATTTCTTCACAATATCCCATCTATATCTCCTCTCTTTCAGCTTAGAGCTAATTTCCCTTGTCTTGTCACTTGCCCTTGCAAAACATCCCTCTCCAGACTTCCTGGAGAGGTTTTCCTTTTACAGCTTTTGGGCCAATCCTGCAGCCCCAGAGGTGCTGATGGGACTGTTCCAGTTTTAAATGACATTCTGTGGAGTTGAATTTACGTTTTTCAAGGCTGCTGGTCATGCAGCTGCTCTCAGGTATTACCTTCTCAGCTGTGCAGAGGTTAAGTGTACATTAACAACCACTTTCCTTGGGCACTCTCTCCAGACTCACCTCTGAAGGAGTTTTTAAAAGAGCTGGCTTTTCTGCAATGTGACCTTTTCAGCTGTGAAATTACTGAAGCAGCAGAGCTCTCATCACACTTGCTTCTAAGACTTATTCTTTTTGCTTGTAAAATAACTCGAGTAACTCTTTGCTTTCTGTCTTAAATCATTGCAAGGAGCTTCCTGGTTCCCTGTGGGTTGTGAGCTGTCAGCCTGATGGATCTGCACCTGCAGTCAATATCTGACCCTGGACCTGCACATCCCCTCGGGCTGCCCTTTGTGCGGCAGCCGTCACTGTGGAGTGTTGTGGCAGCGACGGCAGCCAGAGCTGGCGGGCGCCAAGGGCGGCTGAGTTGTCAGAGCTCGTGTTTATTGCCCGTGGTTTATTTGCAGTAATCACGAGGTGGTTGTGTTTTGTATTTTTCTTCCCTACGGGAAATCCATAGCGAAACAGCAAAATCTCCTTGCTGTAGCGTTGAAATCTACTTTACCTTGGGCTTACTTTTGGGCTGTTCCTTTTGTACCTCTGAGAAGTTTCCATCTGACACAACTGCTCAAAGAGGCACTGATGATGCTCTCAATGTCCTTTGTCTTGTCTTTTTAAATTTTTGGTTGGGTTTTTTTTCTTTATTCCATGAAATGAGGCACTGATCCACAAGACTTTTGGGAGACCTGATCTTGTGGAATATCGACCCTCAGCCAGGTCTGTGCCCTCAGTGGCCACAGAATCAGGAGGGAATCTCAGCTCACCCACATCATCTTTTTCTCACCCCAGGTACCATTAGCTATTCCCACTCCTCCATCTTCCTGTGCAGCCTGGGTCCTGCTGAGATCTCTAGGGAACAAGTTTCCCTGGCCTCCATGGATTTTCTGCCTTTTCACCTACCCTGAATACAGGTCTTGGTCTGAGTCCAGCCAGCTGCAATCCCAGATTTGTTATCCCAGAGCTCTGCAGTGCAGCCCTGCTCCTCCTGAGCTGCTGCCTGAGCCTGCTCTCCCTCCCTCCCTCCCAAGGGATCTGACCACAGCCCTGTGCCTCGTGTTGATTTTACTTGGGCATTTCACCATTCACAGAGCCCCAGAAGCTCTGTGTGAGCTTGTGTGACTTGTGAGTGTGCAAGAAATGTCTTTATTAGGCAATAAAGCAAAGAGAGAGCTGGTGCTGTGACAGCCAGGGCTGGGACACGGCAGGGCAGTGCAAGGATATGTGGGTGCTGTGGATCCTGTCCCTGCAGATGACCATGGCTGGGAGATGTGCAGGGCTCTGCTCCCCCATGTTGGAGCGGGGCTGCTTTTTGTAGAATTGTGGCTTGGTTTGAAAGTGACCTTACACAATCTCCTGTTCCACCCCCTTCCACTGTCCCAGGCTGCTCCAAGCCCTGTCCAGCCTGCCCTTGAACACTGCCAGGGATCCAGGGGCAGCCACAGCTGCTCTGGGGACCCTGTGCCAGGACCTCCCACCCTCACAGCCAGGAATTCCTTCCCAGTATCCCATCTAAGCCTGACCTCTCTGTCCCTTGCCAAGGTACCCTTTGCTCCTTGTCCCTTTGATGCTGGGCTGGGATCTGTTCTTCCCCATTATCCTTTTGCTGCAGCTCTGGAGGTAATTAACACTTCTTTGGAGCACAGAGGCTTCTCAAAGTGTTCACCATCTGGTCTCACTTACCACATTAATCATAGTCCAAGGAACAAACTAGTTTTGAGTTGAGGTTTCCCGAGTAACTGGATTTCTCCGTTTTAGATGCTATTATTGATAAGTCTGAAGTTTTGCAAGATACCTTATGTTCCTGTCATTTCTTCAATGGAAAAAAGCAAATAAAAATAGTCCAAAACCCCCAAATCTGAAAACAAAACTTGGACTCTTCTGATTTTGCAGCAAAGCTTGGGAACACAGGATACTGCATTTCTGACAGGATTACAATTTAAACTTTCATGACCCAAACTGAAAACATACCTCTGGCAATATTTTAATATTGATAGGCAAAATTGTGATTCATCAACATCAAACTGTTTAATTCATTAGCCAACAACTTCTAGGCAGTGTGGGAATACATTTAAAAGAGAATGAGATGAGACCACATATTAATTATGCAGTCACTGCACAAATTGATAATTATATGTCACAAAGAGCTTCCTATGTATTAACACTTTAGAACCTGCTTCCTGCCCTGATTTTAAGTTCTTTTGAGGTACATGGATATGATGCATTTTTAAATCAACTTTTCTCAAAAGTGGTAGGCAGAACCAAACATGAAAGGCTGACATAACTAATGCATGGTTTACATGGAGGTGAAGTTTTGAAGTTCTCTGATCCCCATATTTGTGTGATTCTCATGCAAAATTGTCACTATGAATCGTCACAAACAGTTTTGTGCCATAAGATGCATTTTTTGCCTTGTATCATTTTGGCCTTGACCACATGGCCATGTTAATCCTTGTGTCTATCCTCGGGGCAATGCCGCCTTCTGAAAGTCAGATGGAGGAACAGCAGCAGCTGTGGGATGTGAAGAGTGTGGGAGGCAAGGAGTGGAGAGGGCTGGGATACCCTGGCTGGGAAATGCACTGTCGCACGCGGACACGAAGGAACACACAGACGCCAGCTAGGTGAAAAAGAGAATGAGCCAAAGGTCCGACCCCGGAGGGCCGTTTCTTTATTTTATACACTTTTAGAAAACTTCATGGATTGGAGGGGGACATTACCACCCCTCAACCACACAGGTCAAAGGAGAAATCCATCAAACTTCTCCGCCTTAGGAGAAAGAATGAAAACATCTCGGCCGGTTTACAATAACATGGCTTATGTTTACAGAAAGTGCGTGAGAACTCTAACTACAGAATTGAAAACATTGAAGAACTGTGAAAAGCAAGGCAACAATGCACCATTGTGCCCGGAGGTTTGGGCTCGTGTGCAGGTGTTGCTGCAGCTCATCACCTTCAGACAGGACCACTTGGAGTGAGCACCCTGGACTTTTCCAGGACCTGTGCAGGAGCCGTGTGGTGCCACAGAGCTGGGCTGCCCAGGCTCTGCTTCTCCCAGTAGCGTGTGGGCTGGGGCTCATCCAGTGCTTCTCTGCACATTGCACAAGGGAAGCTTTCAGCAGCCACAGGAGCAGAGAGGTTTCTGCAGAAGCTGCCACAGCCAGGCACAACACAGAATGATTGAATGGTTGGATTGGAAGGGACCTTAAATCTCTTCTCATTCTACCCCTCTGCCATGGGTAGGGACACTCTCCACTATCCCAGGCTGCTCCAAGCCCTGTCCAGCCTGGCCTTGGACATTTCCAGGGATCCAGGGGCAGCCAGAGCTTCTCTGGGCACCCTGTGCCAGGGCCTCGCTGCCCTCCCAGCCAGGAATTCCTTCCCAGTATCCCATCTAACACTGCCCTCCTGTCAGCCTTGTCCTGCTTGACCCCTCTCCCTGCCCACGGGTGGGTGCTGGCTGTGGAACAACCACACCGTGCTTCCCTTGCTCCGAGCAGACCGGAGCAGCCCCTGGGCACATAGGCCTTTGCAGGGAATGGGGAACTCCGTGTATTTTTCATGAGGCCCACTTGCTTCCAGCTCCCAGTGCTCAGGTGAGGGGAATACCCAGCAGCCTGAGTGTGCTGATGGGATTATCAAGAGAGAAACCCACAGACCTGCTCACTGTGACCCTGAAGCAGAGACCTGTTTTCCTGGGAAGGAGCCATGTATGGCAAAACATCTTGGAATGGTGGGGAAATGCTGTCTGTCCCCAAGACAGAAGCTGTAGATTTGTCTTTGCCATATTGCTGATGTTTAATGTTTAATTGCTCTGCAATGTGGCAAAGCATGAAAAAAATCTAAATTTGTCCTGGAGCTATGAAAGCTGCTGGAAGTTCTCAAAGCTGGAGCTTGAGCCGGAAGCCAGAATGAGCCATGTGAGAGCCTAAGCTAAAGCAGCCACTTCTTAGGGTGAAGGACACATAGAATTGGGCTGGAGGACTCCAGCAGTGCAGGAGCTTTTGGGAGCAGAGCCCTTCTTAGGCTGGAGGGACACACCAGGGCCAGACCCCTGAGCCTGGCCGAGAGCTCTGGAGAGAGAACTGAGCCCCGAATGGCCCACGGATCCTTCACCTCCCACCCTCATGCCCTCAGAGCCACTGAGGGTGGCTGCCAGCCTGAGAGAAACTCCAGCTCACTAGTTTTAAGACCAAAGATCTCCAGTTCCACCCTGCCTTGCCTGTAACATATTGGTTTAGGTGAGATTTCAGTCAGAGCCAAATGTTATACACATTTGGCTGGAGCAATTTTTTCAAGAATGTTTTCCTAAATTAGGGTTGATGGTGATAATGCTCCTACTTCTTGGCTCTTGCCTGCTACTGGCTGAGATTTCATCTGCTAAGAATCATGTTTCTAAAAACTCACAATCTGCTTTTGCAGCTACTTCACATGGTATGTGAAAACACGTTTTAACAACACTGCAGTCAGAAGCTTTGCTATTTCCATGGTGTAATTGATTTAACATGTTAAATAATGGTGTTTCTTCTCCTTGGCAAAGAGGTGCAGTTTTAATAAACAGGTTATTTTTTTCTTTATATAATCTTTTCAGCAACTTTTATGTTTTTGAATCTATAGTACAAGGACTAGAAGAGATCTTTTCCCCCCAAATACCCAAGGATGTGGGCAGGGATGTCATGAGGGCACCTCCAGCTCCTGGAATATTCTGCTTCCATTTGCTGTTTTGCAGGCTGCTGTGTGGTTTCTACAAACTCTTTTTGTAAACTCATTCTTCAAATGTTTCCAGTAAAGTGGTGAAAACATTTGCGAATGCCAGAAAATTGAATAATTTGCTTTTAAATTAATGAAGACTCCTCATTTCTTTCACCAGGAAGGAAATAAAGGAAAAATTTCTTCATGGAAAGAGTTTCCAGGCATTTGAAGGGGCTGCCTAGGGAGGTGGTGGGGTTCCTATCCCTGGAGGTGTACAAGGAAGGCCTGGATGTGGCACTCAGTGCTCTGGGCTGGGGACAAGGTGGGAATCAGGCACAGCTTGGACTTGATGGTCTTGGAGGGCTTTTCCAAAGTAAATGATTCTGTGATCAAAGATGTTGATTCGTAAAGTTTTCACAACAGAAGTAACCCTGTGCAGATATGGTGGTAAAACCCAGCTGGCTCTGACATGAACATCTGTGTGTGACTGCGGAGCAGGGAGAGTCACAGCCTGCATTTTTTCTGTTCCTTTACCTATTCCAAGATATATGGGCCTATTTTTAATAGATTTCAGAGCATTGCTGTCAGTGTGTGTCTCACTAGAGACTGATACTGTGGGTGGGTTTTAGTCTGTTATGCAAAGCACACACAGAGCACGTTTCCAGAGGTTAATTCTCCATCGCCCCCCTCTGCTCTGCTGATCACCGTGGGGGTACCTTAGGCAGGCGTTGGGTCCGTGCTGCCGGTGGGACTGACAAACCCGGCCCTGGCTGCTCAGACAGCAGCTGCAGGCTCCTGTTTGGGCCTGACTGCATCCTGCTGCGCACGGACAGCGCCGCGGTGTCCTGTGCTGCTGAAACCCCGGGCAGCGGGGCTGGCAGGGGGCTCCAAGGAATGGCAGGGGCTGACTGTGCCACCTCTGTGCCCTGAGGGAGAGCTGCTGGGGGTGAGGGTGATGCGTCCTGTCCCTGCAGTGCTGGCCCTCGTACCGCCATCCGCACCGGGGACACATCATCCGCCCCATCAGCATGCTGGGCTCTCTGGGGGGCTGTGCTTTGTGGGGTCCCTGTCAGGGACAGGTGCTGCCCTCCAGGTCTCAGCAAAGCCGGGGAGAGCAGAGAGCTTGGGCTCAGCGCTGCGCTGGCCCCTGGAAAGCTGCTGGAGAGGCGAGTCGCTGCCAGCTCTGGATGAGAAGGGGAGCCAGGTGCCCATCCACGGAAGAAGGGGCAGTGGCTGAAAGCGCGTCTGCCCCGGGAGAGGTGGGAACTCGGTAACATCACCAGCTTCTAAGCGCAGCAGTGCCTGGGAGGCCTTTTGTTGCCACACTGGTGCTCACTCTGCGTGGGGAAAAAAGAGCTGGGCTGCGCTGCCCAGCATCACCTCCCGGCCTGCTGGAGCCTCGGCTCCAGGGGCTTAAAGCTCTTGTCAGGGACATGGGACACCAGCAAAGGCCCGGTGCCCCCCGCTGTGCCAGGAGCAGAGGTGACCTCTCCGTTCAGCAGCACAGAGTTAGGGCACTTACCTTCCTTATCCAAGTTCATGGGAAGGAATTGACACTTTGGACTAATATATTCCTAATAACTTCCTGAATATACGCCAGGAAAATATTTTCTTTTCTGTTACTGCGGAATTTTTTCTGAGGGTGGGGCAAATTATTATGACCCTAACCTGAAATTGCTTGGTGTCGTGGTTTGAACCTGAGTTGGGTGACAAAGTTTTGAGCCAATCGCTTCCCGCAATTTTGCATATACAGAAGCAGCACAGAGGGGGGAAACTCGGAGCTTCTTTTCCGGTTTTCACCGGAGGGTTGCTGGGCCGGGCCCCCGTCGGGCCGGGCCGGGCCGGGCCCCTGCACACTTGTGGGCCGCTTGCGTCCTCTCCCCGGTTTCGAACTAAACCCGCTACACTTGGCAAATGGGTTCAGCACTGCCCAGGGAACAGCTGTGAATGCCAATGTGAAAAATCTGCATTTCTGGTCAGGTATGAGGGTGCTCTTTACCAGTGAGGGCAGTTCACGGGTTCACCAGATCAGGGAATAGAGTCTGTCTGCATTAGACTCCAGGAACACATGTTCCAAAAGGCACCTGGATGCTCAGAACAGACATTTTTATCACACCAGGGAGAATCACGCATGGAGTGAATGCAGAGGAAGAGCCCTGTGACAGATACCTCTGTCTCCCGCCCCCAGGCCAGTGGTCACAGCCTGGAGAGGCTTTTGCTGTGACAACCCAGGCAGAGCAATCATAATATATTTTGCTTGGAAAGGATAAAACCAAATCAGCTCATCTGTAACTTGCTGGCAGCAGGGAGGAAACTGCCTGGTACTCAGCTTGTGATTCTCCAGACTATGTGTAGATGTTTTGTGTAATTTTAGATATCCTAGCAATTGGCAGTGATTCATACCAGCTCTGCTGCTGCCTTCCTCCCCATCAAAACAGCTCCCCTGCAGCTGTCATTTCTACCCCCTGACATTACATCAGCACATCCTCATCAGGAGCTCGTGGGACCTGGCTCTGTCCATGGGTTGAACTCAGTGAAACCTTACCTTGCTGGTAAGGAGAAGGTTAGAAGGAGGAGAAGAAAGACTCAAAATCTGGGGAGAAGGACTCCCCATGCTCCTGCACACCTGGCAGGTCAAAAGCAGATAGGTCTTTATCCACTCAGCATCTTCTGCAGGAGGACAGAGAGGGGAAAAATGGATGGTGCTGGCAATGGTCTTCTGAGCCAGGAGGAAAGGCTGAGCTGGCTCCAGGCTGGCCATGGCTCAGGAGATGGAGCTGAGGAATGAGACACAAAAGGGTGGGCAGAGCTTGTTACATGGAGAAAGATTCTGGTGTTCTGACACAGAGTAGGGAAGAGGCCAAGGTCACATCTCTGTGTTAATGGATGCAGCTGAGCATCTCTGACCTCAGGTTGCAGCTGGCCTGGTTTCTTCTGTGCTCCCGTGCAGACTTTGTGCAATTTGTTATTTTCTTGACTTTTTTCCTTTCCTTTGGTTGGTTTTTCACAGCTGTCTGTGGGGGCAGAGGTCCCCCCGGCGCAGGCAGAACGCAGCCCTGGGGCAGCAAGGGTCTCCCCACCAGCCCAGCTCTGCTGTGAGTGGACAGGTCGTCACCAGGGCCTGGCCCGGACGCTCCTGCAGTGTCCATGGTAACTGCAGGGGTTGGAGGGAGCAGGGGGCAGTCGGGCTGTCCCTGTGCAGAGCTGGGGCTCCACCTCACTCCACACCAGCCCCACGCCGCTGCCCGGCCAGGGCTGGGCTCGAGCCTGGCGCTGCCTCACGTGACGCTGCAAGAGCTGGGGTGATTCCCTGGGAAATCATGGCATGGCAGGAGTATTGAACTGGCTCTGTGGGGACTGGGGTGATTCCCTGGGAAATCATGGCATGGCAGGAGTATTGAACTGGCTCTGTGGGGGCTGGGATCTGCGGCTGCTGCTGGTGTGGTGGCTGAGCCTGCTTCTCCCATTTCATGACAAATGGTTCAAGTAAAGCAGCATTTCAGCTCAGAATCTTTTGGTATAAAATCGTAATAACTTAAGCAATGAATTGTTTAACTCCTGCAAATGCACACAAAAGCAAGAATGCAGCATGTGGTGGCTTTTGTGGGGTGCGTGAAGGAGACAGATGTTGCCTTACTTTTCACAGTCCTTCAATGTTTTTAATTCTGTGGTTAGAGTTCTCACGCACTTTCTGTAAACATAAGCCATGTTATTGTAAACCGGCCGAAATGTTTTCATTCTTTCTCCTAAGGCGGAGAAGTTTGAGTGATTTCTCCTTTGACCTATGTGGTTGAGGGGAGGTAATGTCACTCTCCAATCCATGAAGTTTTCTAAAAGTGTATAAAATAAAGGACCGGGCTTGGCCCGGGAGAGCTTTGGCTTATTTTATCTCTTTCAGAGCTGGCGTCTGTGTGTTCCTTCATGTCCGCGTGCGACAGACAGACTCTGCTTTGACTGGGTGAGAGCAGAAGACACTTGCTATAAAGGCCATAAAATTAAGTAACACGTGGGATAAAGCCCAGCTTTGCAGGGGTGCCCTAACTGGGGGAAACAGGCTTCTCTCAATCCATTTCCTCTCCTTTGGGAGATCTGAAGTTCTATGTTTAAACCATGTCTTATTCCAGCTGTCATTTGCATAAAACCTAACCACTAGTCTCTATTTTTAGTGATGTTGGGATGCTCATCTTGGAAGGGAGGTGGAAGCAGTCTGACAGCTCCGGCTGAGCAGGGATCCCATCGCAGATGAGGTGTTTGGGTTTCCCACACACAGCCAAACCTTCACCTTCCTCCAGAGAAAATGCTTCTCCACTCCTCTTCTGCAGGGAGAAGGAATTGAGCTTGTTCAGAGCTGTTGTATGAGGCTTCATTCTACATCTTGGTGTGACAACACTGGATTTCCCTTGACTTGAAAGTTGTCCTCCCAGGTTTACAGAGCAGGAGTGAGACGTGCTTCCAGAATACTTTATGTTTCAAATGCAGACAAATTGCTGAGGATGAGCCAGAAGCAGAATTTATCTGCAGGTGGTTGAATGCAGTTTTGACAGGCAGCGTTTGGGTTTAGGTGAGATGATTTTGGTGTACAGGTGCTTTTTCATGGATATATTCTGCTCATGTTCTGGTTGGATGAATGAGAGGCAGGACATGAAGAACCAAACAAGGGCAGCTGTGCTGTCATGTCCTCCCAAACTCTGTGAGTCAGAACACCCAGATGGCAGAGGGACAGGGTGGTACATGGCAGGTTAAACATTCCCAACTAAGGCTTCAGTTATTTTGCTTCTGTTTTGGAAAGCAACAGTAAGACCCAGGGAGACACTGAAAACCTGCTCTGAGCCAAGAAAATGTTTACAAATCCCCCTGCAACAACCAAATCGATAAATCCATACATCCTCCTCTGGCTTATCAGAGTCAAAAGAGCCACAAATAGTTGGTGGTTGGTAGAAGTGTTTGTGGAGAAGATGGGATTTTTTTGTTTATTTGTTTTCTTCTTCTTTTTTGTCTCTCTGGATTTTATTTCACTGCATGGGGAAGCAATTTATTTAAGAAGAAATGAAAACCCCACAAAATGTATTTTGGCAAGAGCAGGTTGCTACAGAATTGCTTTTGTGAGCATTGAGGTTGGTATAACTTGGAAAACAAAACCCAGGACTTGTGAATTACGGGGCAGGTGGGATTGCATTGCAGATAGTGGCAGAGAGGTCTGGAGAATGCTGTGGGATATCTGCACTGTGGTAAAGGGCCGTATGGATGTTTCTGGGGGGCTGCAGAGCACGGCTCGAGGCGCTGGGAGAGAGATGAGCGCAGCTGAGGCTGCAGAGATGCGCTGGGGATCAGGTTTGACCCCTTGCTGGGTCTCCTCCCTGCCCTCTGCCGACACTGGGTGCCAGGAGGGGTTCAGAGCTCCACGTGCTCCTTTCTCCCTTTGCCAGGTGGTTCAGCCTGAGCTGAGAACCAGATCCTCCCAATACCTTTGATTCCTTGTTTGCTGGGCTGGCTTTTGGCCTGACTTGGGCTGGTGTGTGAGGAGAGGCCAGACAGGAGCTGCAGCAGCTCTGAGTGCTGCTGGCTGCCCATCAGCTGGATGTGCAGTGCTGGGGCCCTGCTGCAGCACCCCCAGCGTGAACCCCTGCTCTGCCTCTGCACGTCTGCTCCCCAGACAGGCTGCCCCAGCAGGTGTTTCTGTGCCAAATGCCACCATCCCCATCGCTGATCACCACCAAGCCACCACGCACTCCTCAAAGACACGGAGCTGTATCTCACCACGCCTGGCACCGAGGCCATCCCAAACGCCTTCTCATTTGCTTCTCAGGATTCTTGTGCCCCTTTTGCTTGTTGGCTCAGAGCCCCACCCATGGGCCCCGTGCTCCCCTTCCTCGGCCTCGCTTTCCTTGGGACCAGCTCATTTGTGTCCCTGTGTGAGGCGAGTCCTGGTGTGAGTGCAGGTGCCTCACCTGTGAGCAAACCAGCCCAGCTGCCAGCACGCTGCTGTGCCACCTGGAGCCAGCCCCTCTGGGGGGGTCAGCCTTGCCCCCTGCCCAGCGCCCGGGGGGTCTGGCCAGCACGGGGGTTCTTGGTCTCCTGGTTTGGTTCATCAGCTCCTGTACCAGGAAGTGCACCTGTCTGAGGCAGCTTCTGCACCAGGAAAGAGCCTCTGGAGTCGCCAGGGCATGATGAAATCATAAATGATAACAGCTGGATTATAGAGTTGTCGCTCCAGGACAGCCAGTGAGCAACACCAGTGCTATGCTGGAAAGGTAAATGAGGAAAAACCGGGCACTGCAGTTCGGATAAGTGACTAATTATAATTTCTAGATTTAATTATCAACAGTAAACTCTTAAATACCCACCACAGACAAGTGAACCTCTGTGCCTTCCTCGTGTTTGATGTGCTAAGCATAAATATTCAGCTCAGTCTCTCAAGAAAACATGAGGTTTTACACAAGAACAACTTTCCCAGATGAGCAGGATTTATAGCTCCAAAATGGTCTGGTTTCATCATTTGTGAAAGCTTTAACCTTTCAAGCATTTCCAAACCTATTTTAGCATGCAGGGAGTAGTGATGCAGAGACATTAACATTAAAACTTTGTGTGTCTCCAGTGAATATTCTTACAACAAGGAGCATAACATATCTTTTTGCTTATTTCCTTTTCTAATATTTCAATGCTGTTTGCTTCCATGAAGGAAAAAAAAGAATAATCTTATAAAATTAACAAATATTGAAAAGCTTTAGATACCAATTAAGATGAATAATTTAGTGTGTAGATATCAGTGCGTGACAACTCTGCGCCTTGCCTGCCTGCTCACTAGGCTCAGAGCAGTGGAAACTTGAGGCAGAGCTGCTGAAGCATTTCACACTGCCTTGAAGGGCTTTTTAATGGATTTTCAGATTTCCTTTCAGTCTTCAGGTGATCCTGTTAATGCCAACCAACCAACCAACCAACCAACTAACCAATCTAAAGGAAGCAAGAGCAGATGGAATAAATCATGGCACCCTTGGTAACCTGATGTCACATGCACCAGCATGGATCAGGTGTTCATCTCGGTTTCCATCCTTGCAAGCTGCAGACATCCCAAACACTGAGCTCCCCCCTCGGGTGCTCCCTGTCCCTGAGTCCTTGGGCTGGGGAGCATCTGCTGCCACCTCCACCAAGGCAGCACGGCACAGGATCCCCCAGCTCCTCCTCTGCTGTTGCTCCTCTCCGCTGCGAGGGATGCACAGAGCCTGCTTCCAGCCTGACTCGCACGTGCCACGGCAGCCAGCCTGGGGGCTCAGTGCCTGGGAAGCTTAAGGCTCGCTGCTGTGGGCCCCCCCAGGCACCACCCCCACGTGGGAAGGTGGCAGGGCAGGAGGAGATACCCTGAAGCCAAGGTAATCTCAGGTCTGGTGAAAGAAGGGGACTAAAATGGATGGGAAGGCTGACATTTCCCTGAAGATCCTTTGGTTTGCACAGCTGGGCCCCACAGTTTGCTCCCCCTGCAGTGAGCTGAGGATCCCCCCAAAAGGTGGGGACTGACTCTGGCTCCTGCCTTTGGCTGATGTGGTCTTTGCACAGGATTGCCGCATGTGAAACCTTGAAAACAAATCTGGAAAAATCTCTCTCTGAATATGTAAATAACCATAATGCCTGCCTTCAGCAAAGAGGCACCTCCCAAACTGCTGCC
The DNA here is from genome assembly GCA_013400235.1 of Oriolus oriolus. Lineage (NCBI taxonomy): Eukaryota > Metazoa > Chordata > Aves > Passeriformes > Corvidae > Oriolus > Oriolus oriolus. The sequence continues at coordinate 23,443 of VXBT01006370.1, forward strand.
TCCTATCCTGATGTGGCCATCTCAGTACCTGCCTTCAGCCTGTCAGAAGCTCTGGGGCTGAGTGCCAGTGTGGAGCACAGGGTTATGCCTGTAATGGGTTGGGCAGCTCCGACTGCATTGCTCCTTTTTAAACCAATCCCTTTTGAGATTTGGGAAGGGAAGCCTGGTGTAAAAACTGCTCAGTCTCGGACATCTGCTGCACTTGGGAATTATCCATATCTGTCATTGTCACCCTGATGGGGCCAGTGGCACCAGCAAGTACTGGCAGCCACGGGCAGAACAGATCCAGCATCACGCAGGTGTGTCTTCTGTTGTCAGCTAAACCCCCCAGCTTCTCAGCAGTGTGGTGCTCCTGGGTCCTCTGGATAGCTGAGGTGCTTTGGCAAAGGTGAAGGGCAGACCTTGCTGCTGAGTTTTCAGTCTCAGACAGGTCAGCAGGAGAGAGCTTGGCAGGCACCTGGTCTGGGGAGGCAGGTGAGTCTGGGCCTGAGGACAGCCTGGGTTTTCCCATTGGAGTATCCTTGAAAATGCTTCTTAGCTTCCCTTTGCCTAGATCCAGGCAGTCCTGGGCATTTCTCGTCACTGCTGGGGGAGGTTGGACTCAATCTCAGAGGGCCTTTCCAGCCTGAACCATTCCATGGTTCTGTGAGCTGGGTCACCCTGTGCTGCAGGAGCAGTATTGAGGGGAGAAGCAGTTTGAGCTTTGCACCGTGCAGTGCCCAAATTCCTCCTGGCCCTGGAAGCAGAGTGCCAAATGACCCTTTGGGCTCCTGATCCCAGCTGGAAAAATTTGTTTGTAAAACGCTTTGGGGTTGGGAGTATGGTCTGGTTAGAGATGACAACTCCCCTTTGGAGTGGTTGTTGCACCAGTGTCAGGGGGTGAGACAACACACAGTGTTATTCCTCTCAGTATATTCCAGCTTTGTGGCCAAAGCAGAGAACTGATTATTCCTGCTGGCACAGGGAGAAGATTTCTCAGGCACTGACACTCTGCAGCCATTGTCACACTCCAGAAATGTGGCAAATGTGGGTGATGTAGCAGCTGCTTGATAGTTCTGGTGGTGATTCTGATCTGGGTTTGCCTCAAATATCAGCACAAAGAGAACAGTGGTAGAGTATCCACCTCACTTTGGCAGAGAGTGTCAACCAGGGCTGTGCTCTGAAAACACAGCAACAAAAATCTGCAAGGAAATGTCACAGCAGGACATTTATATTACCCCGACTGCTGCTGAAGGTCAGCTGGGGAGAGTCATGAGAGCAAGTCTCGGGGCATGTCAGCAGGGCAGGCTCTGGAAGGATGCCCGGCAGCCCCCGACTTGCCCACGGAGCTGGCGTGTGCCGCGGGGCTGCCAGCGCACGTGTCCCAGCGCTGGGGCTGAGGGTGTGTTGTGATCGAGTGTCTTCATCAGCTTCTCTGAGATATCTTCATGTCCTTGCAGCAACAATCAGCAGGAAACCCAGGTCCTGGAGTGATATCAAATATTCAGCACTGAAATAACTATTCTACTGACTCACTTAACTGGTCCAGGCGAGTGTCAGAGCTGCCCTCCATCAGCAGTGGAGTGGTTACAGTGATTTTTAAGGACAGCTGAAATAAACTGAATGGATAATAAACTCCTCACTGCCATGATACATTGTGCAAAAGCAGTGTGAAACCTCTGCTGCAGTGGAATTCAGGAGGAAGGAAGCAGCTCTAGCAGAGATCCATTGGAACTGCTCAAGATTCTGCACCAGGAGAATCAATGCTGCACGGCAGGAAAGGCTCAGAGGAAATGGGGCATGGTGAGTACAGGAAGCAACACCTGTGGCACCTGTAACTGCTAATCACTGCACAAATTGGGCTAATTCCTCACTTTCCTTGCTTTCTGCTGACTGAAATCTTTATCTTTGTGAACTGAACTGAACAAAAATTCTGTCACTCCGTAACCCTTGCAAAAAGAAATGTTCTTCTTTGAACAGTGGCACCCTGACCCCTTTGGGCACTCTGTGCAGGGCCTCACCTCCCTCACAGGGAAGAATTTCTTCCCAACATCCCATCTAGCCCTTCCCTCTGTAAGTGGGAAGCCATTCTGCCTTGTCTTGTCACTCCAGGCTCTTGTCCAAAGCCCCTCTCCAGCTCTCTTGTAGTGAAGTCTTATAATCTGATTTTTTTAACCCATTTAGAGAAACAGTGTGTCCTGCCTCAGCCATGTGCTCTGCTTTGGTGTAGGAGGCTCTGGAGGAAATTTTCTGGCCTGTTTTCAAGGAGATGAACTGAAAGAAAAGGTAAGAAAAAGTGGGGACAAATGGAAGATTCCTTATTTTGTGGAAATAGAATAGAACAGAACAGAACAGAACGGAACAGAGTAGAAAATAATCTCCTGCAGGTAAGGCTGGTGAATGACTGGCTCAGTACCAACTCTTCAGAAAAGGATCTGGAAGCTCACATGACTTGCAAGATGACTGGAATTCAATTAAATAAGTGTGATAAAGCCAGTGTTTGGGCACCCGTGAAGAGAAAGACAAGCTGCAAGTTCCTTTCATAAAGCCTCAGCCTTATCTGACCAAGTGAAAAGCCACACGTGGGGTCACCTAATCCAGTACTATCCTGTCCCTTGTGTTTCTTGTCATTGTGAGAGTTGTGATGATGCTGCTCCACTGGAGATCCTCGGGGTTACCCCTGGACAGCAAATGGCCACGCACCAGGGCTCCTGTGCCCAGGGGAGGCTGTGAAAAGGCAGAGACAATACTACAGCTGTCACCTTGTGCCCATCCCCAGACACTATCCCTGGTCAGTGAAAAGGGAGAGTGCCACGCTGTGCCCTGCTGGTGCCCGCAGGTGTGGGAGAGCAGGGGTAACCCCAGCTGTCCAGCTCACCCTCAGCAACCCAGGGGTGCAGGAGGGGACCCTGGGTAGTGATGTGCCCAGACACCTGCCAGCCCTCCCTTGAGCTGTGCAGGACCCACCCCTGCTGGGGCCAGAGGGCACAGAGGAGATGAGGCAGCTGTTCTCACTGTTTTTCCGTAAACTGGCTGAGAAGCTGTCTTGAGATCTTAATGGCTTCCCACTGCCAGAGGGCAGGGCTGGATGGGATACTGGGGAGGAATTCCTGGCTGGGAGGGGGGGCAGGCCCTGGCACAGGGTGCCCAGAGAAGCTGTGGCTGCCCCTGGATCCCTGGCAGTGCCCAAGGCCAGGCTGGACACTGGGGCTGGGAGCAGCCTGGGACAGTGGGAGGTGTCCCTGCCCATGGCAGGGGCTTGGAACCAGATGAACTCTAAGATTCCTCCCAACCCAAGCCACTCTGTGATTGTGTCCTCCTGTGATCTTCAGCTGCTTGCTGACCTTTCCCCACACTGATGGCCCCTCTGGTCCTCACTGCTCCTTTCATCTCGCAGAGCATCAGAATTGTAACATGCAGCTTATTCTGACCTTCCAAACTGTTGGCACCTCCTGGGGTACTCTGTCTGGAGAAAGCTCTGTTTCATTTTCTTTGTAAGTCATTTAATGATGAAGGATCCCAAAACAGGTGGTATTCGAAGTGTTTAGATGCAAGAGGCATATGTTTTGCTGTCATAACAGTTCGGCTCATTACATGGGGATAAAATTCAAGGAAGTTGATGTATTGCCTACAAAGGGAGCAACAGCAGCACAGAGTGGTGCAGTCTTGTTTGTCTGTAGCATGTGAGAGCTTGCCTGAATCTCTGAAAGTTCAACTGAGGCCAACAAAAGAATAATAATATTAATTATTTTGTTTTAAAAGAAACATTGTCTCTGTGCTTTTTGTATCTTTTTACTGTTTTATAGCCTTAAGCATCTATTTACTAATGGTTTGTGCTTTACAAGGTTGAAAATATAATGTTCCTTTTCTCTTTGTTTACCTTAGATTTTTCAGTTTGTTTCTGCTCATGCTGGTGGGAGGTTTTTTTGGATTTTATATTCCTGTTACCCTGAGGCTCTTCAATATTTTAGATCACATGTGTTACCTGGATTTCCACACATATCACCTAGATTATCACATATATCATTGAAATTTCTTTGCAAAATTCAGCTGTGTCTGCAAGTGGTAATAAATGAGTTATCCATGGCCTGTCTATTGTGCACCCGGACAGCCTGCTCTCGGCCACCTTCCTGAGCCCCAGGTCTGCAGACCTGCTCTCACAGGAGTGTCGAGTTGTGGGAGAGGCTGCAGGAGCGTGTGCGTGGTGGGGTGGGGTCCCTGCGGACTGTGGTGGCCCTGCAGGAGGTGGATGGTGAGGGCGGCTCTCCCCGAGCCCGGGCAGAGCACTGGAGGCAGGAGGGGAGCCGGACCAAGGCCGTGCTGTGCAGCAGAGCTCAGCACACAGCCAGGTCAGGGCACAGCACCCTGGCACCTGCACATGGCTGGGTCACTCAGGGGTAAGAGGATGGAACGCCGAGAGGGCAGCAGAGGCTGGCACAGCTGGTGCTCAGCGGCTCAGCCCCGTGGCGCTGAGAGGAACAGGGTCAGGCGGGTTCAGAGGAGCTCCTGCAGCACAACCTAAAGTGAATACTGGATGGAAGTGGGGTTTTGCTTTCTTTGCCTTGTGGATGCCCTAAAAAGCTGTTTATAAGGAAGGGAAAATAAGCAGTGGTGTCTGAGCACTGGGCCTGCTCGTTCTGCAGTGTGGGGTCCGTCGCGTTCCTGGGGCACGCGCGCCGTGAGCAGCCACAGCTCCGTGAGTCAGGGCGTGGGGACGTGCCCTGCTCCGCACCACTGCAGTGGCCTGGCTGGGGGGGGTGTCACTTGTCCTTCACAAGACAAGGCACAGGCAGTTCCTTCCGTGACTGCTGGGTAGAGAAGGAGGTGCGGCTCCTGGGGCAGGAAGGGTGGGAAGGCAGGTGGTGATCCTACCCGCAGGCTGTGGGATGGATTTGGAGCCTTGCTGCAAGGTCAGTCTTACTCAAGCCTAAGCACAGAGGAATGGCTGTTTGAAATTTGGTAAGTGATAAAACCAGCTATGGCTGAGGCGACCAGCCTGCCTGATCTCACCCCATCTGTAACATCCCATAGTATGGTCAGAGAATCCTGTCTGAGGTGCTGCCTCTGCTGCCCAAGGAAAACAGCTGGAATGAAAGGCTTTCCAGGTAGGCTACTGGGGACTCGGGTTTGCTGCGAGTGAAGTAATTATATTTTCATTACTCCAGGGTTGTAATAAGAAGAAACTCTGGTTATAGCAATTCTGCAGCAGCTTCACTGAGGCTCCAGTGGCCCAGCTCTCTGAAACAGGATTAATTAACTTTCTGCCAGCAGCAGAGAGCTGGCCAGTCCTGTCAAGGATGCTGTGCTCCACTGGGACACCGAGGGATGAGTGCTGACACACTGCTGCAGAACTGTCCTTGGGTGAACTGGATGACCCTTGTGGGTCCCATCCAGCTCAGCATATTCTGTGATTTTGTGATTCTGTGAAAATGAACAAGAAGTGAAGCAGACGTGCACACCTCAAGCAAAATAAACAAACCTGAGAACTGGGCTCCTGCCATACCTGTTGTTTATCAGGTCAGATCTTAATTATGGTACTTAGATGTGATTAACAGGTGTCTTGATTACCATGCCAAAAATAAACCCTGCTCTGCAGAGAGGCTTATGTGTCCTGGAAAGGGGAGGGAAAGGAGTGGGCATGGAGGAGGGGACTGGGCACAGCATTGCCCCAGTGCCCCCCCCTGTTGCCAGATGAGTTCCTTGCCCAGAGCTCTGGTGTGGTTAATACTGGCACAAACCCCTTTCAGACCCTCGCTGGTAACGAGGTTAGAGCAGAACCCAGTGTTCATCCTTCTGTGCTACAGGACAGGAGGCTGACAGGTCATTCCCTGCAGAAAGGGTTTTCCATTAAGTAAGTGAAAGATCCAAGAAGAAAACTTCTGACCTCACACTGTAATTCCAGAGGATCACCTTAACACTGGGAACTGGGACATCAGTGTCCTGTAGAAAACCATAAAGCTGTGCCATTAAGGGCATCCTGTACTCACATCAGGGAGCACTGCGAGGATGAGGAGATTTCCTGCTGTGGGATGAGGGAGGAAGGAAAGGAGATTTTCTGCTCTCGAGGCTTCCCATGCTGCACTTGCACTTCCCCTGATGGAGTTTCTGCTCAGCACTGCTGGAAAGGAAAGTGCAGCACTGCTTGTTTTCTTCCTGGTGGAGGGATGGGAGGTGTTTGCTTTCCCTTCTTGTAGCACAAAATTCAGAGCTTTCAGTAATATGCTGAAAAAAGCCCACTCCACAGCCAGCAGGCTGGGAAGCTGCATCCCCTGGGCAGTGCTTGGCTGAGGTGCGGGCGGCTCCTGTGCAAACCCGGGCCGTGAGCCAAGCTGAGCCTCACCATCGGCCTTGCCCCATGGAGCTTTGGAGCATGGAACAGTTATTTGGGGATGGAATAAAAAAAGCATGTCACGAGAACACACTTTTTCTTGGAATATACTTTGTTGCCAGGAATTTTCACTTCCCAAAACATCCCTTCCCAGACCACCAAAAGACCTCCTATATCCAACTTCTAACCCCAGGACTTATTTGGAAAGGAACGGATTCTGCTTTTCCCAGTGGAATAATCTCAGAATACCAAACTCTGGTGATGTGTGAAACTGTAAGTGGACGCTTTGGAAAGCAGACCCTGACTCCTCAGGATCCATATGGTGTCTTTCCAGCCCAAGGAAGCCGGGTGGGCAGAGTGCCCAGCGTGAGCCCGTGGCCGTGTTGCGGGTCCCCGGCCGGGGTGCGGGCGGCAGCTGCTGCCCACGGAGCAGATGGACCTGCCGGCCCTGGGGAGCGGGATGGCTCGGGGATGGGCTGCGGCTGCCCGGGACTGCGCCCTGCTCACCCGGCTGCGGCGGGCAGCAGATGGACCGGACACCCCCGGGCGAGTGCCCGGCTCCCAGTGACCTCGGCTGACTCGCTGTCAGCTCTGCTGCGGAATACAAAGGAGTAGGGGCTGTGCCAGGAGCTTTGCAGCATGAAGTCAGCTGGGAAAATACAGGTGTGTGTGAGAGGTGAAGGACATTTCCTTGGGCTGTTGGCTGCTGCTGCCTCCTCCCGAGCCGAGATCTCCACTGCCTCCCTCTTGGCTCCATAGGATCACGGTTTGTCCAGGCAAACCCTTCATGGGGCAGGAAGGGCCTGAAACACTCTGGATGCTTAGCACATCTGCCACTGGCACAAAGTGTAATGAGCATATTGCAGTCTGGGCTTATTTTTTTATTAAGAATAATAATAATAATTTTAAAACTTAGGTACTTTTTTCCTAGAGACTCACCACCATTTGAAACTCTAATCCCATTTCTTTCTTGTTCCTCTCTCCTCTGTTTTAAAAGAGCAGCTTTTGGCTTGTCACTTACAGCTGAAGCTCAGGAACCCCTCGTGTGCCTTCCAGGGATGGCTCTAGCGGTGCCCCCACTCCGGGCAGGGATGAGTTGGTCCCTGGCCCCTCGCCAGCCACCTCCTCAAGCAGAGTGGGCTACTGGAGACCTCACCAATGGCAGGATTTTTTCTGCTGTTCTCAGCAAACAGATGTTCCCAGGAGCCTTCAGGTGCAGGCAGAGTGAGCAGAGTCCAAATGAGCTGCTGCTCAGCCTGTGCTGGTCCCCTTGCTCCCTTCCCTCATGTAAAGGCAGCTGTGCGATCACTTTGGTTCATTAGAAGCCATTCTTATTGATCCACAGTCTCTCCTCCTCATTTCCCACAGACAGGGATTTGGTTCAGGAAGGTGCCAGTGGCTCTCTTTGTGGTGTGTCCCTCACCCCCTGTGTGCAGCCACCTGCAAATGGTCTGTTTTGGGAAGAGCAGTTGTCTCATCTTGACGCTCCTTATTGCTCTTCCCAAAGTCAGGATTAAGTCTCCTAATAACCATGCTTTTCCTCATTCTCAATTAAAGCACAACAGTTTGGTTTCTACTTGGCTTGTAACTGCTCAGATTCACGGGCTTTATCCACAGATTAAGGGATTTACACATTACAGAGCCAGAAGGGACTGATGATACTTTCCTCCCAACAGAGGCCCCAAGACGTCCTTCAGCACACTCCTGGCTGAGTTAGAGGACTGCTGAACAGCAGAAGAATCATCAAAATCAATCTTAACCTGATTTGAAAATTCCCAGGCCCATGTTAAGTTTGTCAGACTCTTAATGACTCCTGTGGAGCAGAAGCCTGTCCGGCCCCTGGCAGCAGTGCCTCCGCTTCCACCAACCTCCCTGGGCCCCTCCACACCAACAGCTGTGGACTCCCCATCCCTAGAAGTGTTCAAGGCCAGGCTGGATGGGGCTTGGAGAAACCTGGTCTAGTGGAAGATGTCCCTGCCCAGGGTAGGGGGTGGAAAGAGATGAGCTTTAAGGTCCATTCCAACCCAAACCACTCTGGGATTCTGTGGTTCTATGAAAATTCCCCTTTCCCCACATTTTGGCTTCCCTGGGAGGTGTCCCCCAACTATCCCATCTCCCCTTCTCTCTCCCAACAGCAGTTCTACCAGGATGTGCCTTTGACACTGTTTTATGGCTCTTCCAGCATTCCTGATCCTGCAGAGCTTCCCCAGGCTCCCGCACCCCTCCGGGATGCTGGCCCAGCTGGTGGGTGCTGCTGAAGTTTCCTTAAGCATCCTGTGAGACTTTTAAAATTGCAATCTTGCCCAAAAAGAGGGTAATTATGCTGTCAAACCAGCCCTGACTGTATCTTATTCTTGTAGCTGTCTCTTGATTAAGTTCCATAGCACCTGCTGTGTTCCATTTCCTTGATGTTGGACTGACAAGTCTATAATGATCTGGGTCATCTTGTGTGTTCTGTGTTGCAATTCTGATTCCTTTCCTCTCACCGCGAGCCAGACATCCACAGCAAGATTTTGAGTCAGCTCTTACAAAACCCTCTGAACGTTACATTATATATATCTATACATCTTCTTCCATGCTAGATGCAACATCGCTTGGTTTTAGACAAATGTCATCTAAAATGATCATAAAACCTGATGATAATTTTTGTGAGAGATGTTACTGTATTTTTGCCAAACCTGACATGAGTTTCCCACAGAGAGACCACCTGACACTCGAGGAGCACCATGAGCCGTCGCTCACCTGATCCATACCTTTAGCTGAGGGACCATGAAATATTTAAATCTGTCTGGGAAGCACAGGCTGGGGAGCAGACAGGGTTTGTGCTGCTGGGACGTTGATGGGTTTGACCTCAGCTGCTTCACTCACTGCACAGCCTTAACATTTGTTTAACGCTACCTGTGTTGATCGAACTCGACCAGATTTGAACTTTGAAGGAGTTAATTGCTTTTCCCAATTCTGTGGTAGCTATCGCTGTGATCTAATAGAAAACTGAACTTAATTAGGCTTGTTCCGTGGAGATTAAGAAGGTCTTTTCCACCTATCGTATTCATGGCTTAATGAAGTGTGGATGTGAGTGCCTTTGTTAACCGGCTCACAACAGCCTCTGGCCCCGCAGCAGTACACAGCCGCGCAGCTTGCAGGGCAGCCTCACCGCTGGCTGCCCGTTCCAGATGTGCAAGTGACCTTTAGTATTTGCTGATGTGAAGTTTGACAGTCCAACTACGTTCAAGCACCCTGCTCTGCTCCTGGACACACACTGAAGACAGTTTCATGCTCTAAGTCATGCTCTTGGCACTTCAGTGAAGGAACAGCAGAGGTTCAGGTTTTAATTACAAACTTATCAAACAGCAAAAACACTTCAGTTGTGTTAGCTTTACCTGAATCTTGCTAAGAATTAGCAGAAAATATCTTCAAGAAATAAAATGTTTTGACAGGAATGTCTCTAAGCACTCTCACCTAAAGATAAAAATTAGTATTTATTTCAGTGTTTATATCTCTACAGGTAAATATTTCTTCCAAATCTGTCACTACAGGCCCATCTGACTAAGCAGATGTAGGTGCCAGTTCCTGGTGTGTAGGATTTCCACCTGAGCCTGACAAGTTTAGGAAAATCAGGCTGTAATATTCATTTGAAGTCCTGGCCTGCCCTACAGAGCTTCAGGAGTTATTCAGAAGAGAGATGGAGGCTGCACAGCACCGGGTCACTTCTGGATGCAGTGCGAGGAGGTTGGAGGCTCCTGGAATTTCCCAGCTGCTAATTAAATCCCAGAGGATTTAGAGAAAATTGTGGAGAGCAGAAAAGATGAAAGAGAAACCGAAATGAAGCGCTTCAGCATGTGTTCAAGAAACCCTTTTAAAAGGAGATTTAAATTTAAAAAGTGTCTGTAAATAGCTTTTGTGCTGAACGATTCACAAGGTCAAAGAACACAAATACCTTGATTGCCCATTTGAGCTGTGAAAAAGGTCAGTTCTCTCCTGCTTTGAAGGACCGGGTGAAGCACAAGCTCCTTGGGAAGGAGAAAGTCCTGCAGTGCCAGTACCTGAACACTCATCAACCCTGTCTGCGCTTTCTTTTCACTGCTAATTCCGAAGCGGGACTGAAAAGAGTACGTTTTACTCAGATGTCACTGGAAGCAGCAGTGACTTCCATCCAGCCACGAGAAAAGCAGTGTTTAAAGCAGGAGTGAGAGTGCCCAGGAGGTGGCTGCTGGAAGGTGTGCGGGAGAAAGCCCGGGAGATCTGTGCCAATTTCTGCCTTAATTGCATCCGAGCCGTACAGCACATTGCGAGCTTCTGCAGAACTCAGGCGGCTTCTAGAGCCTTCTGCTGTCTTAAAAGAACAGTGTGAGTTCTTCCTCCCTTCCCCGTCTCCCTAAAAGCAGTCTCAGGACTGCTGTAAACCCACAGCTAGTGACCAGCTATGCCAGAGTAATGCAAATCCAAAAGAGCAGTAACAGAAGCCTCTTAGTGCCTGTTAATTAATTATTAACCTATTAACGCTGTGCCATTTCAGGAATGATGTCTTTGTTTCTCTGAACCCCCCTGCAGCACTTCACTCTCCTGAAGCCAGCCGTCTTCTTCCTCACACTGCTCAAAAATGTTATTTATTGTTCAGGTGTGCCCAACCTGCCTGGTGTGAGACCCTGGCTGGCCCCCTTGGCCAGGACCCTGCCCTGCTGTACCCTGCCTGTCCTCCTGGCCCTGCCCACGGAATCACAGACTGCTTTGGCTGGGAAGGGACCCTAAAACTCATCTTGTTCCACTCCCTGCCATGGCAGGGACACCTCCCACTGTCCCAGGCTGCTCCCAGCCCCAGTGTCCAGCCTGGCCTTGGGCACTGCCAGGGATCCAGGGGCAGCCACAGCTGCTCTGGGCACCCTGTGCCAGGGCCTGCCCACCCTCCCAGCCAGGAATTCCTTCCCAGTATCCCATCCAGCCCTGCCCTCTTTCAGCCCTTGCCTATTTCCATGACCCTGCCCGGGCTGTCCCTGCCTCCCTCCCCCTGTGAGCCCTGAAATGTCCGGCTGGTGGGAGCTCATTGCCACTGTCCCCACTGCCAATTTGTCTGCAACAACCAAACCTACACTGGGATCCTGCTGGACGTAAATCCTCCCATTTGGAGAAGCAATGTGACAGCAATACTCGCTGCCCCCAAGAACACGCCCCCCTCATTGCAAAGGTAAGAATGATGATTTGCTGTTTAAAATGCCTTTTTCTTTTGTGTTTCAAAGGCAACTAAGAGTGAAAAAGTACCTAGAAGACAGGAGAAAAAATTGATATTCAAGACCTTCACACTGAAAACCAAAACTTACTCAATTGCAGGTGATATTTTTATTTATCATTAGTGGGCTGTTTGTATTTACTACAAACTGTAAAAACAGAATAGTTAGAGTCAACACTGGGTAAAACCCCTGCACTCTTGCTTTTACTGAGGCTTCCTCTACACATATCCAGTTCAGGGTAATATGATTTAGTGACAAATTAAAAATAAATTAGGGTATTCCCTCTCATTAATGTTTTTACTGAAATGTTCAGTGTAGTTATAATTTGCTTGCACAATTATTAGGACAATTTCTGAAATGAATACCAAACACGGAGGCAGTGATAAAGAGTTGAGCATATCGAAGCACTTTGAATGAAAGTCTCTGGGGAGACCTGAGAGCTCCTTCCACTGCCTGTAGGGTCTCCAAGAGAGCTGGAGAGGGACTTGGGACAAGAGCCTGGAGGGACAGGACCCAGGGAATGGCTTCCCACTGCCAGAGGGCAGGGCTGGATGGGATATTGGGAAGGAATTCCTGGCTGGGAGGGTGGGCAGGCCCTGGCACAGGGTGCCCAGAGCAGCTGGGGCTGCCCCTGGATCCCTGGCAGTGCCCAAGGCCAGGCTGGACACTGGGGCTGGGAGCAGCCTGGGACAGTGGGAGGTGTCCCTGCCATAGCAGGGAGTGGAATGAGGTGGTCTTGAAGATCTCCTCCAACCCAAACCGTTTTTGGATTCTGTGATTTCCCAGGATGTCAAACAGATCCCTCCCTGGTCTCTGCCCTTGGGGCAGGCAGATCACACAGGGCAGCTCCATACAACCAACACATGGAAGAAATCTCAAGAGCTGCTCCCGGCTCGGTGGCTGTCCAGGCCGACACGGCCACGTGAAGGTTGCACAGACCTCCCACACTGACACCGCAGCCTCGGGGATCCCAGCAATCACATGGACTCGCAGTGAATGGAAAAATCCATCGCCTGTGCAGCCAGGACACTGGGTCCCGTGCGCAGGGGCCCCAGTGCAGCAGCACCGTGGTATAGAAATCCATTGCGCTCAGGAGGCAAATCCACAGGGCAGCGCCGGCTGTCTTTGGAAGCCAGTGATTAATGCTGGATGTGGCGGTGGAGCTCGGCAGATCGGCCTCACCGCTCCGGGCTGCTGCCCGCGGGGCACGGCCACGCTCACAGCTCTGCGGCGTGACCTGCAGGGACATCCCATGGGAACAGAACCTCCGCCACTCCTTTCCCATTTCATCTTCTTAAATGAATGTCAAATACACTTTCTTTTCCTACTGCGCTTAAGAAACTGAGAAACAGCTCAAAAAATTTTTGCGGCAAAAGAATTTCACATCAGCGTGCCCAGACCCCCCTGAGCCCCTCCGTAAGCAGCCCAGAACCTCCTCTGAGGATATCGATGCAGGAATGGAGTTGTCACCGGCACACACCGGCACCCCGAGGGATGGTGCCACTGGTGTGTCACAGCTTGTGCTGCAGACAGGCAGCCTGCTTCGGGAGCTGGGGACACGGTCACTTGGGCCTAGAGCACATCCAAATGACAATGCAGAAATGCAAGTGGTGACATGAGGCACACAAGGTTACCTGTGTCTGCCTTTGGGGCAGGGAACAGCTGATGGCCCCTCAGGCAGGGCTGTCGTGTCTGCTGAGCCATGTCCTGGCCTATGGGAATGTCCTCCAGGGTGGGTTTGAGAAGTCACAAGGGACTATCCCCACCCTGTGCCACCTCCCTGTGCCAGTGCCCGCTGGCAGCTGTCCTGCTCTGTGGCAGGGCCACTCGAGCCATTCCCAGGGGGTTCCTGGGGTTTCCTCCCCACCTGGGTTACCTGCGCTGGGTCACCCAGGGCTCCCTCTCAGCCTTGTCCTGGGGGTCTGACATGTCCTACGAGCAACCCCGTGGGTGCTGACAGCTTGGGGAGGTGGCCCTCTGTCTGGTTCAGTCTGTCCATCCACCTCCATCTGCTCTCCTGCTCCCCAAACCCCCAGCACTGCGTTGGTGGCTGGTTCCTGCACGGCCCCGCAGCTTCTCACGGGAGCTCGTGCTGTGGGGACACCAGAGCCAGGGACGTCGTTGGAAACGTGTCACATTGCCCTTCATTTACTGATTCCTACTCCTATTCCTCCTCTTGCTTTGATGGAGAAGAGGCTTTTAATCAATTTAAACAGTGGTCTCTGATGGTTGATAGAATATTAGACTATGGAAACTGGCTGATAAAGTGCATTTCCATGTGTAACTGTGCTGTGTGCCCGGCATATCTCTGAATGTCAGAGGCCGCGGCAGAGCACTGGATCTCTCCCTCTGTAACGTGGAGTAAAAATGCCTTCAGTCCCTGGTGCTTAAAATCCCATCTCCTCCTGCAAGGCCACGTGTAGCTCAGGGCGATCCTTCTCCTGTCTCTCCAGAGATGGGCCCATGACTACCGTGCTTGAGCAAGTGTTTATGGTGAAAAAGAGCACACTATAAAACTAAAAGGTTAAAAAATAGCCGGAGGGTTTAATCTCCTTGTAAAGGCGAAGATCACGTATGTTTTACCTCTGGCTTGTACTTTGTTTAAAGATAAGGCTGCTTGGATGAGGTTATAAAGCATGAAAAAGCATTTCTAAGAAACAGTGATTTAAAAAGTGATGGCAAAATGTATAAGTGAGCAAACAATCCTGTATAGCTTATTTCATGACATAGCTATTAAGAAGAAGAGAAAATGTGGAATAATCTACGTAATCTATGAAAAGAATATTTTCATAGACAGATTCTTTCACATGGAAATAATAACAGCAAAACCACACATTTATATTTTATTTGCAGATTTTTGTATATAGGATTAATAGGCTGTTGGTGAATTATTGTGACTATTACATTTAATATGAATCCTTACAATCAATAAAAAGTAGGACAAAAAGCCACTGCTACTGTACAGCAAGTCAGCATGTCGCTGCAATTTGTCCTGGAAGCCTGAAGACAAGATTTTTATATCTCTGCCCAAGGAGGGTGATGTTGGTTTAACAGTTTGCTCGTGGCTGGGGGATCCCCTGTGCAGGGGTCTGTGGGGGCTTGGCTCAGGGAGCAGAGGGAAGAGCCCCAGTGCCTTGTGCACGGCACCATGGGGTGGGTGCAGGAACCTCCACAAGGGCTGTGGTGTGGGTGACTGATCCTCACCAAAAATGGTGGAAAATGGGTCCCTGGTGAGCAGCACAGGCAGCTCTGGAGAAAGAGCTTGGTCAGCTCTGGTCTGGCCATACCAAGGCAGGGAGGATGAGCAGGGTAATTTTACTCTTTGATTTGCTGTAATAGCCTCCAAATATTGCTGGAGACAAAGAATTGAAAGTATTTAAGAGAACCTGAGGCAACAACATTCCTCTGCCTGCCAACAGATCTGCTCCCCATCAGCCACCCGTAGGAAGCAGCCCAGCAGCAGTGCCCTCGGCTCAGCTCTGTCCCCAGGTCTCCATCCTCCTCCTATCCCGTCCCACAGGCCACACCGCCTCTGCTCTGCCGCCCACAGCCTCCCATCCTGGAGGGGAACAGAGAGGAAAACTGTTCCAGGAGTGTAAATGCAGCGCTCAGTCATAATCAGAGCTGAAGTCGGGGGATGCAGGGAGCTGAGCCTGTTGGTGCTCGTGGGCATGTCTAAGGATCTGTAAAAGCAGTAGGTGCAGGGGGGGATTCATAGCCACCCATATAAAAAGAAGAAAAAAGCAGAAAGTCCTCACAGGAATACTTGGAACCTCTTTTAAGGACAGTGTATGTGCTCAGGGAGCTGGGGCGAGTGTTTGCAGGAGCAGCTCTGCCTTAGGGCTACTGGGGCAGATAATGCCGAGCTCACTGTGCATTTCATCATTAGGAAATACCAGGAATATTACATTGGAAATGCCAAAGATTACCAACCAACCCCCTTTCAAACACAACAGAGCAGAAGCAGGATTTCTCCCCCTTATTTTTGCAATAACGAGAGGAAGAAGCCGTGCACTCACACACCCAGTGGGCACATCAAAGTGTCTGCCCTAATCTCCCTGGCTGTAAACCTTGGAGCGTGAGATCCTGGCTCCTGTTGGACACACAGCTCTGGCCACAGGACGCAGAGCAGCGTGACGCTGCTGAGTGAAGGCTGGCAGAGCAATCTCAGCTGATGATTTAGCAAGTGGCACTCCCAGATGGGTTGAAGAGGACTTCATGATGCTTCTGACAAACTGTAAAGCTTTGTTTACCTGCCCATCAGAAAAGTGAAGTAATGGGGCAATTTTTATTTTACTTTTGCTGTCCTTATTTTATTTGCAGTGCCAGAGTTGAGGGGCTGGATTTATGGGAACAGCCTATGAAGCTCTGGGCTCCCAGCAGCAGCCTCCGGGGCTGTGCTGTGGCTCTGAGTGCTGGGCAGAGGCGCTGCTTCCGTGGAGGTTTGGCATAACTTTCCTCTAGCCCAAGAGCAAGTTGTTAGGTCACTGGTTCAGATACAAAAGGTATTGGTTATCTCCTGGGACACAATTCTTTGCTAGATATACAGCTTGTATCATCAATTAAGTGATTTCCTTGTTTAGGTCTTGTTGTGAAATGTCCTCAACCGTGAAATGGCTTTTCCCAGAGAAAGATTTGTGTCCAGTTAAAGACACCAATACTCTCAGTGGGCAACAAATTAACTTGGAAGGCTTCTCTGGGGGATGGGGCCCTGGGAGCGTGGTGTCTCCAGAAGGAATTGTCCTTGATCCAGAGAACAGCTCAGGTTAACCTCTCTGAGAATGTGGTGCTCCACAAGGCAGCACCCCAGGCAGGGCAGGAGTCAGCTCCAACACCCACTGCAGTCTATGTCAGAGAACCAGGTGCTGGGTAGGAGGAAGGACAAGGCATGGGAGCAGAGCAGGGGGTGCCTGGCAGCACCTGCTTCCCTGTGCACTGCGGGCAGGGAATTTGGGAGCTGCTGGCCGAGGGCGGTGGTGGAGCACAGGGGCTGTGCCAGCTGTGGTGCATGGATGGGATGGAAAGGCCTGGCAGTGTGAGTGTGGGGACACCTTGGTGCCCACCAAGTGCAGCACCCGGCTCCCCTCAGGTCCCTCTGCCACCCTTCCCAGCCCTGGCTGTGGCTGTCCTCTGGCCCAGTGCTGCCTGCAGATGCCAAAACATATCCAGCAGCCAGTGGTGTCTGCGTTTGCATCCGAGGACGATTTGCCCACCAGTCTTACTGCAGACCAAGAGCAGAAGAGGTGGAAATCTGTGTGGTTTTGGTCAGAGGGGCTCCCCGAAGCCCCTGGAGCTTCACGGGCTGAGAGCAGCAGTGACAGTGGTGTGCGTGTGGCATCGCTCCATCCCCGCACCGAGCACGGCATCAGGGACAGCCCGGCTTCCACAGCTTCCAGAGAGGGAGACGATGGTGCTTTTGTCCCCATGTCCTTGTGCCGGAGGTAGTTACCAGGGACTGCTTCCAGAGAAAGTGCCTGTCAGCAGCACCGCTGTCACTCGCTCTGTCCCCATGCCCCCGAGTGGTCCTAATTGGTTTCACAGGTACCTCTCACAAAATTACCTGTCACCGACACCAGGAGTAAAAATGGGCAGAACCTTTGCAGCTAGAAGGTGCATGATGGATTGCCAGCTTCCCTGGGCTGCACACTTACCCAAAGGATGTGCATTTCCCGGCGATTTAGAACAATTATCCTTGCTGATAACCTACATTTTCCATGAGTTCTGACTCCTGCCCTGGGTGGAAGAGGCAGTGAGCTTTCATTCTAGAATGAAATAATTTCTCAGTGTAGTCTTGACACACGTGACTGATGTGTGTGTTTGTGCTGGACAGATGCTCCTGCACCCATTTCCAGCCTCACCATTGGGGTCATCTCTGCCCTCTGTGCTGCGAGTTGGGACGGGGAGCATCCTGCCGCTGGCACAGCCGTGTCTGCGTTTTGGCAGAGAGGCCAAGGCCACTGGTAATGGGGACAGACCCGTCCTTGGTACTGGGACAGCCTGGGGACAGACCCGTCCTTGGCACTGGGACAGCCTGGGGACAGACCCGTCCTTGGCACTGGGACAGCCTGGGGACAGACCCGTCCTTGGTAGTGGGACAGCCTGGGGACAGACCCGTCCTTGGCACTGGGACAGCCTGGGGACAGACCCGTCCTTGGCACTGGGACAGCCTGGGGACAGACCCGTCCTTGGCACTGGGACAGCCTGGGGACAGACCCGTCCTTGGCACTGGGACAGCCTGGGGACAGACCCGTCCTTGGCACTGGGACAGCCTGGGGACAGACCCGTCCTTGGCACTGGGACAGCCTGGGGACAGACCCGTCCTTGGCACTGGGACAGCCTGGGGACAGACCCGTCCTTGGCACTGGGACAGCCTGGGGACAGACCCGTCCTTGGCACTGGGACAGCCTGGGGACAGACCCGTCCTTGGCACTGGGACAGCCTGGGGACAGACCCGTCCTTGGCACTGGGACAGCCTGGGGACAGACCCGTCCTTGGCACTGGGACAGCCTGGGGACAGACCCGTCCTTGGCACTGGGACAGCCTGGGGACAGACCCGTCCTTGGCACTGGGACAGCCTGGGGACAGACCCGTCCTTGGCACTGGGACAGCCTGGGGACAGACCCGTCCTTGGCACTGGGACAGCCTGGGGACAGACCCGTCCTTGGTATTGGGACAGCCTGGGGACAGACCCATCCTTGGTACTGGGACAGCCTGGGGACAGACCCGTCCTTGGTACTGGGACAGCCTGGGGACAGACCCGTCCTTGGCACTGGGACAGCCTGGGGACAGACCCGTCCTTGGCACTGGGACAGCCTGGGGACAGACCCGTCCTTGGCACTGAGTGGTCCCCAGGGCTCCTCGTGGCTCTGCCGGCTGCAACGGTGCAGCCTGGACGAGCTTTCCTTTCCCTGCTGCCACTGGAAACTGCCTCACCTTGCTCTGGAAAGTGACGTGTCCTTTGGTGTGAGAGTCTGGGAAATGCTCTCTTGGAGCGGGGAAGGGGAGGAAGAAACAGGAAAGCAAAGTGATGCTGCAGTTCTGAGCCTTGAGCTGCTCTGCAAAGGGAAATGAAAGCCAGGATGAACATTCCTGGGCTGGTAATGGCCCTCCCACAGAGAGGGGAGTCTCCAGCAGTGCAGAAAGAACGGTGGGGAGAGACCCTCAGTCGAGGAGATTGATTTGGTAATTTTCAATCAGTGCTACAGGCTCTCAGCATAACCGCACTTGTTTCTTTCAAAATCATCAGCAAGACAATTATAGAATTTAACACAACCCTACAAATGTTTGGGTGATGCTCCAATTACAAGGAATCAGGAATTTTTATTTGTTTATTTGTTTGGTTTCTTATTTATTACCACACTACCTCTCTCTCCCTTTGAGTCAGGGGAGCCAGATGGCAGCACTTAGAGAAAGTCAACAGCGGCACTTTGGGGAAATAAAGTGTGTTCATTTAAAAATAAATAAATAATCCGTGCAGTCCATTAACCAGAGCTCAAGGCAAACAGCCTTAATGGTTTTCTTAGTTAAAAGGAAAAGACCATTCTGGAGTCCTGGCAGATTCTGGGACACACCTGCTGGGGGCACACAGTTGTCACCCCATTTCCCTGCCTCTGAGTGCACCTGAAACACCCACAAGAGTGACCTGACCTCCTGGACATGTGGGTCTGCAGGGAGGCATTCCCTGGGTCTGAGCTAGCACCAGTGGGGAGATGGTGTGGCTAAGACAGAGGAGGAAGACAGTGGTGGTAATTAATTAAGCAAATAATTAGGTATCTACATACACAAATAAACAACCTTCCCCAAGTCTGTATAGAACCCTGAAGTATGTGCATGGAGACCAAAATCCTGGATGTTTGGCCAAGCTGAAAGCTCCATTCAGAAAGGATATGATCCTTCTCCTCTCTCGAGGCACAAAGTGTTTTGTTTGGCAGACACCACACTGCTGCAATTGCTCCACACTGTTGGGAGCAAATCCTAGCAGGGAACAAGAAGAAAGCCCCACTGGCCACAGCTGTTCTTTTTTCTGAAGCCTGTTTGTACACAAGCAGTGGATGGAGATGTTCTCCCTGAAGAGCATCTGCTGAAGGTACAGCTCTCCGTGGGTCACCCACTCCTCCCCGACCTGCCAGCATCCCACAGGATTTCAGCATCCCATAGGATTTCAGCATCCCACAGGATTTCAGCATCCCACAGGATTTCAGCATCCCATAGGATTTCAGCATCCCACAGGATTTCAGCATCCCACAGGATTTCAGCCGCCCACAGGATTTCAGCATCCCATAGGATTTCAGCATCCCATAGGATTTCAGCATCCCACAGGATTTCAGCATCCCACAGGATTTCAGCATCCCATAGGATTTCAGCATCCCATAGGATTTCAGCCACCCACAGGATTTCAGCAGCCCACAGGATTTCAGCTGGCTTTGCACCACTTGCCCTGCACACCTGAATGTCTGTGGGTTAGACACCAGGAGGGGAGGGTGATGGGGCCACAGTGAGAAGCTTCCACTGTTCATGGCCAGAGGTGTGGCAGTATGCAATGCTGAGTTTAGCATAAAGCTAAAAGAAATAGCCTGGGTGGATTTTCCCGCCCAAGACAGTGAGCCGGAGGGCGGGGACGAAGTAGACTAAAGCCACGTCCATCAAGTTGTCAGTCCCGTTTCACACACACCTCCTTCTAGAAGGCTCCCAGGTTCCAGTATCCCCATTGGGTTTTACCCTCATGTTTATTCATATCTCTTGTTAAATATGTAATTTCTCTCTAGAACATTCCCTACGGTTATTCTCCCCATTGGATCGCTTAAATTGTACCCCACCCCGTTCTGAGCCAATTGGTTTTATGTCACCCCTTGTCAATATGTGATTGGTTTGTCCCTTCTCTCTGCCCCCTTTTTGACTGCTGTATAAAATCCCCTTGCACCTTGCTCCATTTCGCACCCCCTTCGGGCTTTCTGTTCCTCCCTGCACCCCGGTGTACAGGAATAAAGGCTCGGATTTGCTGCTATTTGGAGTCCCTCTCCTCTCTTGCCTTCGCCCAGCTGCACCTGACATGGTGACCGAGGACTGCTCTTTTAAGAGCAGCACAACACAGGTGCTCTCGTTCAGTCTTTGCCGCCCCTTGGCATCCGGGCAGCCAAGAGGTCGCTGCAGCACAGAGGCTCTGTGCTGGAGGACCTGGGGGTGCTTGGCTGCATGGAGCCATTTTCCCAGAGCTGAGGACCAGCACATGAAAGACATGATGAGGGGCTGAGCAGGAAAATGAGCAGGGGAGGTTTCAGAGAGTTAAACTCATTAAACTTGAAAATAATACTCTCCATGATAATAAATGTTTTGGAAAAGCCAGATGGTTTGGTTTGAAGAAGACATCAAAAAACTCCAATTTGAAAGCTGAAGTGAAAGAAGTTTTCTCTACGTATGGAGTTTTTCCAAAATCTTGATTTTTACATTGATGCACTTTACTCCCCCATCCTTTATTTTTTGTAGCAATAATTTCATTCTCATTCAAAATGAAAACTGCTGAGTTTGAAGCCCCTGGTGACCCAAAGGCCATTGCCTTCTCCCAGGTGGACACTATGGAGATGTGTTTGTTGCCAGAGTTGCTATGGCTGTGTCATGCTGTGATGGTTTCACCCACAAGCCTTCACTCCTGGGGGCTCTGAGAAGGAACCCCCAAGGAGGGCAGAGCTGTGCCTGCAATACAGGGGCAGGAAGGGAAAGAGGAATAGCAGCAGGGATCTGTGTGGATTCACTCTGAGATGTTTTCCTGCAACCACATTCTGCCCCAAATTCTTAAGAAACTCCTTCCTCCCAGTGCCAATGGATGTGTTTTCTGTTCTGTCCAATGATTTTTAATGTATCATTGAACTTACTCTTATAGTGACTATTATGTGGTTTAAATATTTTACTGTCTCACATCTTCCTCTGAACATTTGTATAGATTTTGCTCTTGTTCCTGCTGAGAGGTCTGATTTCCCATGGATAATGTCTCTTCTGATTCTCCTTTATATTTTCATTTTATGCCACTGTGAGAATCAAGTGCTTTTGCTGTTAATATGAATCTGTCATTAGACTTTCCCAAGACTGATTCATTAATAACTGAGCTGGCTAGAAGGATTAAATAAATTGAGCACCATCACCCTGCCAAAGCCAGAATTCTCAATAAACTTCACAGGAATTCCAAAGGGGATAATTTTCACTTGTATGTTTTTGTTTCCAGCCATGCCCTAAGTGTGACTCTGAAGGAATCATGGCAGACCTCCTCAAGAGAGTTTTCCAGACTGTCAGTGGACAGTCAACAGGTTCTCCCGAAAAAACCACAGAAAGAAATCCTCTGTGGGTGCTTGAGCAAACCCAGCACAAGCCTCCTCTGAGCTTTGCTCTCCTCAAACCGTGGTGGCTGTGTCCTGGGAAGGACACGTGCTGCCCCGCAGGGATGCTCGCTCCCAGTGGGGTTCCTGTGACCCGGTGGGGTCAGCACGGCGAGCCCCAGGCAGGGCGTTCCTGCTGAGCCATGGCCTCAAATGGGGCAATGAAAGGTGAACGGCTTCCTGAGGGTTTTCCAAGCTGGACTGGCTCCACAGGACACAGCAGGAGCAAGGGGGGCCTGGGACCCTAGAGCTGGGCAGGAGGAGGGAGGAGAAGGGTTGGGACAGCCCAGGCAGGCTGGGACAGCTGCTGCACTGGTACCACCATGCCCAGCTCAGTCCCTGAGAGCTGGCACTGAGAGGCACGTCTGCTGTCAGAGCTGTCAGCCTCCGGGAGAATGACTGGTGTTCCTTCAGTGACCTTCCACTCCCAGGCTTGGTTTAACACCTTCCCTGCCAAGCCTTACGTGCCTCCAGCTCACTTCACCACATATTTAACATCAGTTCAGGGACCTGGCAGAAAGGTGTTGAGCTGGAAAGCTCAGCCATATTTCCCAGCTATTTCAATTAGTCTAATGAAGAAAGTCACCTTGTCTTACAGACTTGCACCTTTGCTGGCCCCAGTCCATCACGGCAGAAGGAAGGACACTGGTGAGGACATCTGAAACCAGAACACTTTCCAGAGAAGCTCCTTGCTCTTCTTGTTGTCATGGTTCAGTCTTGAGCAGCAAGTAACAAGCAGCAGGTCAAGGGATAATGGCCTCAAATTGCACCGGGGGAGGTTTCGGTGGGATACCAGGGAAAATTTCCTCAGTGGAAGAGTTGTCCACCCTGGCACAGCTGCCCAGGGCAGGGGTGGAGTCCCCATCCCAGGAGGGGTTTAAAAGCCATGTGGATGTGGCACTTAGGGACATGGGTTCGTGATGGCCTTGGCAGTGCTGGGGGATGGTCTTAAAAGGTCTTTTCCAACCTAAACATTTCTCTGATTTTGTGATTCAACCCTGCCCACACCACCTCTGCCATTGCCAGCAGCTGTCACCCACAATCTGCTCCTGGGAAACATCGGAGGCAGTGAAGACATCCAGCACTTCTCTCTCATACACATAAAAATATTTCTTCCTCTTCCAACTGCAAAATTAAAGAAAATCAAGTTTCTGTGAAAACCTCACAAAGAGAAAGATGAAAATCACAGAAAACTCATTAGAAAACACATTAGAAAACAAATCTTATTCAGCCTCATCTGCATTTAACATTTTAAACTTGTTATTTTTAATATGCTTAAGGGCACAGTTCATTTAGATTTAAGGTAAACACTTCGCTAAATATCAAACATTAATAGAATTTTTGTAAAAATACTGGTCTGATGCTACTTGCAGAGTATGGTTTTTTATAGATAGAGGTGCAAGCCTTGATATGCATAATTACTCTGCAGAAAGTTTTAAATGGTGAAGCAATTGAAAAAAATGCATCAAGTTAAATAATTATATGTAAAATAAAATTAAAGAAATGAATGGTTCATTATCTCTTTTAAAAGCTTTTCTTTTTCCTCCAGGAATGAACGTTTTTGATCTTATCTGCACCCTGGTAGGAATAAAGTGCTCTTGCTCTCATCCATGACACATGGCTTCTCTTCCAGCTCCACAAATCTCCATGAGGGAGCAGTGGAAGGGGGTGTTTATAACGGCAAGGTTGGATTTAAGGAGTGTGTGTGTGCTGCTTCCCCTGCGAGTGAGCTTTAAATCTCCTGTGATCACACAGAAAACTCCAACCCACTTTGCCATATTTCTGCTACAGATGGGAACCAGTTCATCCCTGCAAGATTATTCTTTCTTCTCTCAAACAAAACAGACATGACTAGAGGGTAAAAAAAACCCAACAGAGTGCCACCAACGAGTGAAAGGAGGAGTGTGAGGGTGTTTGGGTCAGGAGATGCTTCCTGCATGCTTGGCCATCATTCACTGCCTGACTCAGTCATTGACATTCAAGTTTACAACCAGGAGAGCATCAGTGCTGCAGGCAGGAAGCTGGAGAAATGTTCAACCAACCATCTCAGGAGGAGAGTTTAGGAAATAATCTTGTGCAATTAAAAAAAAATAAAAATCTTCCAAGCGGCAATGAAAGTTGCCTGTGGAAAATCAGAGTTTTCTTCCTTTTTATATCAGAAGAGAAAGCTGGAAGCATTGGAGTTGTGGCCACTTGAAGTGACTTTGATATCCACCCTGCTCTCAGTGGGACATTGGCTTGGAGTCCCCTCCTTCCCACACTATTCCCCCACGCTGTGGTTACGTGCCTGCCCATCCCAGCACGGCCAAGGCGAGGGCAGGATCTCAGCAGGGACCTTGCTGGGCCTTTTCCAGGTGCAGCTGGGCAGGGTGCTGGGCCATCCCACCTAGACCATGCTTTGGCCAGGGAAGGTTGAAAACCTCTGAGGCCCCTTTCTAACCTGGGACTCTGTGACATTCTCTGGTTTCTTGAGCAACAGCAGCTTCAGTTCCAATTTCATGTCCAGTTTCTTCCAGAATGAGAAGCAGAGAGCACTTTTGGGAGCTGAAGGCTTCATTCTCTTAAAACCCAGAGATTATTTGGAAATAAAAAACCAAAAGAGTCTCTTGCTTCTGTCATAATAGACAATAAAATTTCAGCTTCTTTCTCTCATCCTGCAAGCTCTGCTGTTTTTGCTGTTATTGTAGCTGATCTGTGGACAGTGATCAGTCTGATAAGTCTTATCATTTCTTTGGGAAAAAGGTGGCTTTAATAATCCATTATCTGCAGATTTTAGTGTCCTCTGTACTCAAATTAACTCACCTACCTTTTTAGGGGCCCTTCTCCTGGACAGTCTGTTTCTTGCCTTGAGGTCTGTCCCTCCTCCATGCCCACACTGGGACAGAAACCACATGTCTGTCTTCAGGCTTTTTTTCCCAGCCCCATCTGACAATCCTCTTGCATGTTCCGTCTAGCCAAGAAAAACTGTTTTACTGAAAAGTTTTAAATCTCTTCTTGCAGGGATCTTTTAAGATGAACTAAATAATTGTGCTTTGCCTGTGTTTCTGCCAGTTTATCTGTAAAAATCTGCTGTGTGTGTAAGTTATCTTGTGGGGGTGCGCTCTGTAGAAGCATCGTCATGGTCTCTGCAGAGACCTCCTTCTCCTAACCCAATCCCCGCCCTCGAGTGGGTGAGTGAGTTAGAAGCAGAGAGGTGGTCCCAGGATAGCTGCACAGTTTGAGTGACACTTTCCCCTGGGGCATGCTCAGTTATAATGTTCTAGGAAGTTCTGCATATTAATAATCCCCTTGTCAATCTGTTGTTATCTCCCCCCATGTTATACCCCTATTGGACCCTGTTATATGGACCCTCCTATGATCCCCCTCTTACCCTAATCCCATTGGTTTGTATCCTTCTCCCCTCCCTTCTTTGTACACCTTAAAAACACCTGCCGAAGTTCCCTCGGGGTTCTTCCCTGAGGGTACTTGCCAGGGCTAATAAAAGCCGCGTGCGGGTACCGGGAAGGACCGTGCCTTCTTTATTCTTCCCTCTCATCTTTTGCCTCCGAGACCTTGCGGGGTCGCCGGGCAGCTCGCAGGTGCTAAGAGGAGAGGCTGCGTCAGCCCCTCTCGCACGCTGCCAGACGACTCCGCCGGCTGCGGCGGGGCGGAGAGCCGGGTCTCCCGCTATCCTGGCACAGCCCGACGGAGACCTCGAGACGGGCAACCGCGGCATTATCTCTCCATCTTTTCTTCTGCAGAGCTGCACAGGAGGGAATCCTCCATTCCCAGGAGCTCTGAGCTGCTGTAAGGGCACAGCCCAGGTCTGCTGGCTCCCTGCATCCCTTGAATGCAATCCCCAGTCTTCCTCCAGCTTCACTCTGCAGCTGTGGATGGAGTAATGGGAATATTTGGTGTCCGGAGACAAACAAAACCAAGGAAGCTGAGAGCAGGATGCATACCGGACATCCACAGGCCTCTGTGCAGCCAGTGCCTTTGGGATTTGCTGCTGCAGTTCTCATCTGCAGTAACACTTCTGCAAGTGTTGCTTTTGAGCCATGCTGGTGATGAGATTCCTTTGGTTCAGCTTCTTTCTCCTGGTTTGTTCTGAGGACAGTGGTGTCCTTCACGGGCTGGAGGGTCCCTCCTGGCTCCTCTCTGTTGTGTGTGCCCACCCCCTCCTCACCAGAGCCAGGCCAGTGCAGGGGATCTGGCCAAAGCTCGTAATGAGCTCCCACCCCAGTGTGATTTTCTGCTCCTGAGGGTGGGCTGGGAGTTCTGTCATTGCCACCATCTTTATTGCATTTAATTCATTACTGATGCTGCTCCTGTGCTGAGCACACCCTGCACTGATCTGTCCACGCATGTGGAGGCTGAACCCTTCACACAGGCTGGGCAGGTTTGGGGCAGAGTCTGCTCAAGCAATGTGCTGAGTCCTATGAGCTGCTGCTGCTCGAGGAGGATCTCCCTGGAGCACCGAGGAGCCCTCACAGGCCATCCTCCTGCAGAGCTGTCTTCCAGCTCCAGCTCCCACATCTCTGCAAATACGGAGTTGTCTTTGCCAGTATGATCTGCAGTGCTGAATTCTGTATCTAAGCACAGAGCCGGGTGGGTGCTGCAGGTTTCAGGTGTTGGTGGGGCTGCAGGGCTCGAGCAGCATTGCCCCACACACACATCGGGAAGCCCAGCGATCTCTCTGTTCCAT
>VXBT01006370.1:53800-80328 GCA_013400235.1 Oriolus oriolus
GCTGGCACAGGGATGGGTGTGCCTGGTGCTGGCACAGGGATGGTGGGCCTGGTGCTGGCACAGGGATGGTGTGCCTGGTGCTGGCACAGGGATGGTGGGCCTGATGCTGGCACAGCTGCTGACAGTACTCCATGAGCAGAGTGCTGCTGTGCTGGATGCTCAAACCGATGTGAAAATCCTAATGGGCTGATGGACACGGCCCTCCCCTGGAAGTGCAGCTGGTGCCTGCTTTTAGAAACAGCTGAGAAGTGAGGCAGAGGAGATCCTCGGTAACCTGCTCAGTGCCTCAGGCCTCACAGATGTGTGGCTGAGTCAACAGAGACTCTGGAGTGGGGACAGTGGATGCTCTTCCCAGGATGTGGAACAACCAAGGTTTTGGGACTGCCCAGGGTAGAGGCTGGGGCACACCAGCACTGGCCGGGGGCACGGGGAGGCTCCTCGTCTCCAGTCCCATAGCACAGCAAGCTCTCCTATTGAACTGGTGCATCCCAACAAGACCTGTTGGAGACAGAGTTCAAAACATCCCTGGAGAAAATGGAAGGAATAAAGAGGAGCTTCCCTTAGAGCAGCTCAGGGGTCTGCAGGATTGACAGAGAATCACGGAATACCCTGAGCTGGGAGGGACCCTCAGGGATCACCCAGCCCAGCCCCTGTCCCTGCCCAGCCCCCCCAACAACCCCACCCTGGGCACCCCTGGCAGCGCTGCCCAAACGCTCCTGGAGCTCTGGCAGCCTCGGGGCCGTGCCCATTCCCTGGGGAGCCTGGGCAGTGCCCAGCACCCTCTGGGGGAAGAGCCTTTCCTGATCTCCAGCCTGAGCCTCCCTGACACAGGTCCAAGCTATTTGGGGCAGGTATTTTCAAAAAGGAACTTATGGAGAGGACCAACTCCTCCTTCCTCAGGTACGGCAGGGGCTGGGCTCGCTCTCACTGGGCCCTTGGCTGTGTCACTGAGATGTGGCTGTGCCCAGCAGACAGCACAGCTCCACAGCTGCTCTTCCCATCATCGCTTACCAAGTGCAAGTTACAATGGGTTACTGTTATTATCATTATTACCACGCTGTGTGTGGGACTGAATCTGTCAGAACAGAACATCTTCCTTATTAATCACCTCATATCCAGTATTCTGGAATCATGGCATCTAAGAGATTACCTTCGCACTTAACACATCCTTCCCGTAACATTATTGTGGCTGTGGTAGTCCACGACACTTGTTAATGACAATTAATAACGTTTAAATATAATTGGCTAAATATTTTATACAACAACGTTTATATATTATTAATCAGTATTTTAATAGCAAACAATATTTTAAATGTATTCACTGCTACTGCAAATCACCTCAAACCTAAAAGTTGATTTTTCCTTGATGTGAGAGTTTCACCATTTCCAGTTCCAGCAGAAGGAACCACATTTCTGAGGAAGTTCTTCCCTCTGTGAGCTCCATTTTGTTATTGGTTTGTTATTGTTGCATTATTATTTCCATCAAAACCCCCTCGGAGGTAAATCACAGCCACCGACGCACCACTGGGTGCTGAATCTAAAGGTTGTGTGAACAAACACCCCCCGGCACTGGTGCACATTCCTCAATGCAAGCGACTCCTTACCCTCTAAACCATTATAATATTTAACATCACACCATATTTTGGAATGAAAAATCTTGATCTGCTTGGTCAGAAGTCATTATCAATCAGTATTATGTTTTTATATTATCTTCTTTTCTTATCCCTATTTAGCAGAGAAACTATTTCGGAGGATCGCAGGAGTTCCCAAGGATTTTCAGGGATAAAGCCAGCCAATCCAGGGGACAGGAGCCATTTGCAGAGTGCAGAGAGAAAGCGGAGGCAGCGGCCCAAGCAGAGGGGTTGCAATATCCTCCCTGCCAAAGTCTGCATTACACAGTAATAATATTTCAGATAAAGAGAGATTTAAATAAAAATAAGAGGCCCAATGAGAACAGTTTAGAAAATATAAATAAAACAGATTCCTTGTTTTATGACAGAATTTTGAAGTCTATTAGAGGGTTTGTTCATGTGGCAGAACCTAAGGTACCTACCTGCTGCTTTCCCTGGAACTGAATTGGCCCCAGGCAGAGGACAAAAGGGCAGCCCATGTTCTCCCCAAATTACACGCTTTGCTTCAGTTTTTTCTTCTCTCTTCTGCTAAATCTTCTTTTCTTCTCCCTCTCCACCTGCTTTTTTCTTCCTTTCCCCACTTCCTTCTCCCCCATTAGCTCAGAGGCCCTCGTGCACCAGCTCAGATGCTCCTGCTGCTCTTTGGTGCCTTTCCAGGTGTGTTACCCATGGCTCTGCCCCCGGAGCTGCAGAGCAGGGGGACCATTAGGAAGAAACCTCTGAGAGCAGCACAGAACACACGAAGCCATTTGCTGGGGGAATTCGGTCCTGGGCAGAGGCTGTCCCACCTCATGCAGTGACAGATGCTGGCATCTTTGTGCCAGTGAACGACGTGTCCTTCTCTGCCCTCCCTTCCCAAGGAGCATCCTGAGTCCTCTTCAACATGGAGGAAGCAGAATCTCTGAGAACACCCCAAAACTACCTGCCATCACCTGCCAGCTCGCTGAATCATCCTCCCCAGCCCACCGGCTGGCCGGGCATGCAGAGCTCTGCGTGCAGGTTATCTCCTCCCAGACCTGTGAAACCAGACAGTGTTTTGAGCACAGCTCAGTGAATGCACTGAGCAGTGAAACAGCCGCAGATCCAGCTGTTCCAGCTCCTCTCCTGCTGCTGCTCCCGAGAAGCACGCACACACACACACACCCTGTCACTGATCTGGAGTGGCTGATGTGTGCAGAAAGCCTCCGGGCTCCCTGCATCCAGCTGTGACTTCCCTTTCCATTATGAATCCTGCTACTTCTGCCAGCAGCTTTTAGCCAGGTTTTTGGCCTGTTTTGCTCTCCCTCCTGCCTTCCCTATGGATCTCCTGCCTGCCGGCAGCGTGAGGAAGCTGCAGCCTGCGCTGTGCAGCATCATTACCATTCCACTCCTGTGCTCAGAGGAGCCAGCAGTTTGGCACGGACACACTCCGAATCCATCAGTGCCGGAGCCAGGCCCTGTCCCCTCGGCACGCGGCCAGGGGACTGTGCTGTCTCTGAGACAGAAGCCGTGGCACGGGGGGCGCGGAGGTGGCGGCGACAGTGCTGTGGCTGTCCCTGGAGCGCTGTGCCCATCAGAGACCACCAAACCCCAGCCCCGTGGCCCCACAGCCCTGGCTCCAGCACACCGGCCCTTCTGCGATGGTTCTCCATCTGAGACCCTCTCACCCAGTTTAGAGCAGAGGCCTTCATTGCATAAATATTTGCCCCAAATGATCCTATATTTGAAAAAGAGCCCTAAAGTCTTCTGGCGACGTGCCTGACGCCAGAGTCCCGGCTGCCCGACCATGCCTGGGACATCCAGTGAGCAAAGCCCCTCTGAGGTGAGCAGTCGGTGTGGGAGCTCCGGCGTTCACACACTCCCACTGAGTTTTTATTTTTATACTTCTGATATGCAACGATCAATGAAAATAGCACTGATAGCGCTCATTTGGAAATATGGAACATGCACATGAAAATGAATACAAAGTAAGTTTGTTAATATCAGTGTTATTACAATGAATACTTAATTAACTCATCATAGCAGCACACTCGCAGAGAAGTGTTCTCACTGATGATAAAGTGCTAAATCTCCAAATGAACACCTACAGACACATGTATGACAGCACAGCAATAAACAAGGAATTAATTGTCTTGTATTTATAAAAAGGAACTCTTTCAAATAAGAAAAAAATTTTTTTAAAAAAAGCAAGCTATTTTTTCTCTGTCTCTGAGCAATCTGGTCTAAGTGGAAGGTGTCTCTGCCCATGGCAGGGGGTTGGAATGAGATAGTATTTAAGGTCTTTTCCAACCCAAACCAAGCTGTGATTCTGTGATTCCACAATTTAAATTTTTTTCTGATACCATCATATCACCAGCCAAAACCTTGAGAAATTTTGGCACAAGAGAAGGAAACAGAGCCCTTCCAAATATTCTACTTGTCACGCTGCATTTTCATCTGGGCACTAGATTTTCATTACTAGCCTTACTGGTGGTCTCTAGTCAGCACTTCACTGCCCTGTGTTGGACTTGGCACTGTTTTCACAGTGAATTTTGTAAATGCTCATACAGAAGATAATTTTACCTGAAATCTAAATTTTACCAGGCAAAATCATAATGCCTGATTACAGGGGCAGGAACCATATGGCAAAACAGGTACTGGGGAACAGCTGCAAAACTGAAGGCATTTCCTGCAGTGCCAGCACTGGTGGGAGAGGAGAAGGGCTCTCCCAGCTGACAGGGAGAGCAACCTCCTTACACGTCCAGCTCCAAAGGCTGCGGGAACCCAGTAGCAGAGTCATCGCTGCTCTATTGGATCTCAGACCTGAGGAAAATAGTGCTAGAAGGAAATAGGTGAGTTATCACATTTCCTTTCTAAAAGAAAAGAAAAAGAAGTTAAAGCACGCCAAAAGGTGCAAATACCACCAAAATGAAGTAAAAATCCCCTGTTTCTCTGCAGCAAGACTATGTTGTGCAAAGACAGACAGCTCTGATGGCAGGAGAGGTCTCAGCTGCCTGGTAGCCCCTGGCAGTGCAGGAACAGAGCAGCACCTCACGCTTGGGTGATGTGGAATGTCAGACACCAGTGTTTTCAAAATCTTTCAGAGCTAAACCCCAGTTATCCCAAAAAACATTATTTCTTGCTTGGACAATGTTTACAGCCTCATAAAGCACGAAGGAGTGGTTTGTGTCCAGGCTGCTGCTGCAGACAGGAATTTGCGCTCCTGGCTGTGCGCTCGGGGCTGAGCAGGGATCGGCCACCCCAGAACACCCTGACACCCCACAGCTGAGCCAGGGATGGACCTCAGGGCAACGGAGTGATGGTGACGGTGACAGCAGGAGCACAGCAATCATGAGATCACCAGAGAGCTGTAATTACTAACATGACAGGAATTCTTGTGTGAATTGAGGAAAGAGTCTGTGCAAGACCTGAATGCAAAACATGCACTAATGTGAAATTTCATTCAGACAAAACCTGAAATCTTGGAATGGTAGAATCACAGAATGTCCTGAGCTGGGAGGGATGCGCAGGGATCACCCAGCCCAGCCCCTGTCCCTGCACAGACACCCCAACAACCCCGCCCTGGGCATCCCTGGCAGCGCTGCCCAAACGCTCCTGGAGCTCTGGCAGCCTCGGGGCCGTGCCCATTCCCTGGGGAGCCTGGGCAGTGCCCAGCACCCTCTGGGGGAAGAGCCTTTCCTGATCTCCAGCCTGACCCTGCCCTGGCCCAGCTCCAGCTGCTCGCTGGGTGCTGTCCCTGTCCCAGGGAGCAGAGATGGGAGCCGTCTCTCCGCTGTCCCTCGGGAGGAGCTGCAGGCCCCAGTGAGGTCTGACCTCAGTCTCCTTTTTTCCAGCTGAACAAACCAAGTGTCCTCAGCTGCTCCTCCCATGGTCCTTTAGACCTTTCACCATCTTTGTGTCCCTCCTTTGGACTATTTCCAACAGCTTTAGATCTTCCTTATAAAAGACTTGTCCCTGGGGACAGAACATAGAGAACTCATTAGCCATGAAGCCATGAAGGATTAATAGCCCCACCCCATGATTGAGTGACCCAGCAAGGAAGGAGAAAAGGGTGTTCTTGCCATTTTTCAGGACCTGGCTCTTTACAGATTGTGCTTTGGGAGCCGACCTCATTGCTGCCAGAGAAATGTGGAAAAGAGGCACAGGGACTGTGTTTGGGGAGGACATGGAAGTGCGAGTGAATCAAAAGGAGTTTGTTTCTTGTAGCTGGGGTAGCCACAGCCCACTGGTGCTGCCCTGCCACCCCTCTGGCTTGGTTCGGGCACTTGAGGCACGTCCTCATGCTAGCGAGGCTCTGTGCCAAGGACAGACTGTGCCACCTGCCGTGCCCAGGCAAGGGGTCTGGCCGATGTCACACAGCCTGGCATCTTCTGCATCCGGTGGGATGCAAGATTGTTTGTGATCCCCTTTTTCCTTCTCCTGTTGCCCTCTCCAATAAGACATTTTAATCAAATACCTTACAGGGTCGAACACTTTCCTTGCTGGGACCTACAACAGACCTTTTGCATGCATGAGCCACTCCCACCCCCAAATGTGTCTGCTGTGCTTCCCTCGGATGGGACAGGATGTGTGGATGACTCAGCAGAGTGATGAGACCCCAGCCCGGGAAGCCGAGGAGCTAGAGTGTGTGCTCAGCTCAGGGCAGGTTTGTGAGCAGTGGGAAAAGGTCTCCCTTTGGGTTTCTGGCTGCCAGTCCAGCAAAGGAAGGATAACTTCACATCATTCTCACTCGGCACTATTCCCATTTATACATGGACTCAGAGACGAAGAAGCTGGGAGCAGCAGACACGGGTTATTAAAGGGGCCTGCTCCTCCCTGGCTGCCCACCCTCCCGTGAACCATCATCTCTCTGGGCCTAATCTGACCTTTCCAGACGTGCAAATAATCCCCCACCTCGGGCCAGTGTTCACAGGTTTGATTTCCTGGGCAGCCAGCTCCTGCTGCTCTCAGCTTTTGCTGTACATTTTCTCACATATGTACGATCAGATCCATGGGAACATCTCCTGATGACTGACTCTGTAATTTGCCTGTTTTCTCCTAGGGAAAAAAACACTTTACAGATTAACAATCAAGCTAACAGCTTCTGTTGTGGATATGAAAGAACATTACCCTTGTGGCACACTCGAGTCCTACAGTTCTGTGGCTTCATAACCGTACGACGCTGCCCGTCTGCTGGCAGACAGGCAGGGCAGGCTCTGAGGTGGACTTGCTTAGATGTTTCTGAAATTAAATTTATTGTTCCTGAGAGAAAATAAGCTGTATTTTTCCCCGTGCCAGATCAGCACCAAAGGTCTGTATTCCTCTAGGTCTTGCGGATGAAGCAAGCCCTTTATTTTCAGCCTGTTTTAGTTTTGTGACTTGGCATTTTGGGAGCACAGGGCAGCCTGGGGAGAGCAGGGGGTGCTGAGCTGGGGTGGGGTGATGGGGAGGTTCCCCAAAGTTTGCTGTGGGGGGCTGTGGGCAGAGCCCAGAGCAGGAGGATGGAGCCCTCCCAGCGAGAGCTCTGCTGTGCAGGGACCCTTGTCTGCACACCCTGGCTGGCTGGCTGTCAGTCCCACAGAAATGCCTCTGAGCTCCTTGTCCTGGCAAAACTGGCACTGCAAAACCCTTTAGCCGTCCTCATGCTCTGCAGCCCAGTCACTCTCTCACGGTGTTCCTGTGCTGCAGGGAGAGGGGATGAGGGAGGCCCTCGACAGGGCATGGGCAGCTTCGGCCGCCCCGACCAGCGCTGCAGGGAAGTGTGACCTGGCCAAACCCCTGGGAAAGGCACCTCTAACAAACCTGGTATTTCTTGCCCTTCCAAACACTGCTGTTGGGAAAGCAGTTTACAAGAGCCTCTCACCGAGGGCAGAGCTCTTCCCCTCCCCTCTCCACTGTGCTCCAGCCATGCCCCTCAAGCCCTTTGCTGCACCTCCCACTGTCCCAGGCTGCTCCCAGCCCCAGTGTCCAGCCTGGCCTTGGACACTGCCAGGGGTGGGGCAGGCACAGCTTCTCTGGGCACCCTGTGCCAGGACCTCCCCGCCCTCGCAGGGAAGAATTTCTTCCCAATATCCAATTTCAATCTACCCTCTTTCAGCTCAAATCTATTCAAATGCATCCCCTCTCATATCTCTTTCCCCAGAAGGATCAGATATCCTGAGCCATCAGTGCACTGGAAGCCCTGGACTTCATTCCTGAGCTCCTGGACCAGGCTCAGTGCTGCAGCTTTTAGTCCTGAAGCAAACCTCACTTCCTTCAGCATGGAGTACTCCAGAGTGCTTTTAGAAAGCTAAACAGTCTGATGGAAAGTCTTTTCCAGGCATTTTTAAAACTGCTTTTTTGTTCCTTTAGTGCTGACACATCTCCAGAGGCTGTGTCTAGACGATTCAGTGTCTCCGCATATCCTCATGGATGTGGTGCTGTGTCGTCCTCCAGAAATCCTGGAAACATCACTTACCTACAGCTCCCAAACCTGCTACTCCCACAGTCACACCTGCCATTCAAGCTGCTGGTGGGTTTAGAGAGCCTGAATCCCTCTGAACCATTCTCCAATTCTCCTGCACCTACTTGAAAGTGGGTCCTGTCCCATGGGATGCAGGCAGGGTTTGGGCTTGGCAGGATCCTTGAGGTTGAAAGGAAATTCCTGTATCCCTGTCCATAAAAATACTGTGAAAAGAATGAAAGGCAACATCAATAGCACCACAGACAAAATATCTTTAAGAAACAAGTTGATCTCTCGGTGACAATACATGCATGGTATCCACACATGTGTCCAAAGGCACACACTTGCCATTCCCAATTTGCTAATTCTTCTCCAGGACAGGCTACCACAGTGCTGGTGCTCATGAGGAACCCTTTCCCTGCCTTCCCCCCTGCCTGGGCAGTGCCAGGCTGCTTCGTGCCTGTGTTATCCCATTTTGGAAAGGCAGGATGCTGCCTGGGGGTGTTTCCATACATCATCCTGGCCCCAGCCCTGTGTCCAGAGAGTAGATGGAGGCAAGGAGCTGCTGAGAGGAGACTGCAGCCAGTGCTCAGTGGCCCTGGTCACAGAGTGTCCTTTTCCCTCCCCTTCCTTCCCATAGTGATTTGCTCGTTTTTTACATGGGCTGTAGGATGCAAATGTGATCCATGACTGATGATGGGATGTGGTCCCTAAAGGCTGGGTGAGGAACAGGAGGAGTTTATGGACCCCTGAGCTTCTTCTGCTGGTAATACATCGCCTTTTACCTTCTCTCTGCTGTTTTCCCTTTTTGATCCCTTTCAGGAAGGGCAGAATTGGCCAGGCACTGGTATTTCTGGAACTGAGCTTGAACTTTGCCTGGGAATGCAGCCACTGCCTGATGCCTCCCCGTGAGCCTGGCAGCGAGTCAGGCCCCAGGCAATGGATTGGAGGAGAAAGGTCTGACCCTGTTCCTTCCCTCTCTCTCTGGGATGATCAGCTACTGCTGGCTCCTTCCAGCTCTCAGCTGTGACACCAGAGGACAAGGGGCTGTGTGTGGGGAAGAGGTAGAAGAGCTGGAGAAAACAAACCTCAGAACCCACCCTTTGTCTCATCCTTCAGGATTCACCTCCATACATGGAAGTGTTCAAGGCCAGGATTCTATGATTTTGGGAGGAGGGGAGGGGTTGGATTGCTACCCTGGACCTCAGGAAAAGGGGTGGGTGCTGCAGCAGGCACAGGAGTGTTCATTGCAGGAACGTACTTGCCAAGGGAATTCCCGAGATGGGGTGATCCCTTCTCCCTGCCTCTGGAGCAGTGAGGACTCGGCTGTGCTGGCCAAAGAACCCCACCGTGTGGACACATGGACTGGACTCACCAGCAGCCGGAGGCTTTGCCTGGCAGGGAACACAGATTATTAAACCTCAGCCAGTATTCGCTGTGGTCCCTTTCTTTCATCAACTCTCTCCTCCAATATTATGTTTTCTGTTCTTTTGGGAAAGCAGTTCTCTGTTTAATAAGAAGAAGGGGCTGCTTCAGTACACCCGAGAATTGATGATTGACTCAGACTTTTTTAATAATTGAGCTGCAAGACAGGCCCTGAGTACCCACAGCACCCAGAGAATGCCCTGGAGGAGAAAACAGAGTTGCAAGGTTTTCCTGCTGGGTGCTGGTGGCTGAGTCTCCTTCCAAGGCAGCTGGGAACAAACCCACCTGTCTGTGCTGAAAAAAGGTGGATCCACTTGGGAATCAGCTCCTTTACTGACCTAGAGCCAAAGCAGGGAAGAGAGTGAAGCCAGCAGGTGAAATACCCAACACAGAGAGCAGACGAGACGAAGACTGATCCCAAGGATGCCTTTCTGTGTGGAGCACATCCATCACAGTGTGTTTGAACCTGACACTTCCAGAGCCAGCAGATTTCCTCTGAGAGCTGCTTTCTAAGTGGAGTTAACTTAGGGATGTGTAACCTTTGCAAGCCCACAGCAGCAGGAGAAACCCTGTGTTCTGCCCATGTTCTGTCTTGGCTGATTCCTGGGTTGGTTGCAGCTGAGCTAATTCTGACCCAGAGCAGAAAGAGCAAAGGGTGAGGCTCCACGAACATCCCCCAGTGACCCTTCTCATAAGGAGTTTCCCAAGGAACGACACAAGGCGTGTCTGACAAACACCTTTCTCACCAGCAAACCCTTCCCTGGCTGTTAGGCCAGCAGCACTCCTTGGATGCTCTTCCAACAGCAGGAGATGATGATCCTCCACAGCTCGGGGAGAGCTTTGAATCTTCCCCACAGCTACAGCAGAAACTCACTGTCCTGCTCCTTGAAGGAAAGCCTCACCCCCCAGCTCTTCTCCAGCCCACCCCTAGGCCCATCTGCTGAGGGTGTGTGTTTCCTGCTGCTCCAGGAGGGGCTGTTTAATATGGGATTTCAGGATTCTTCTGTAAGACAACCACACTTCTGCTGACTTGTGCAGTTTCAGATCCGCGTATTTACAGGAATTTCAGAGGCAAGGCAGCCTGAAGGGCTGTGAACCACAGTGAGGCACTGAGCAGGTGGTCCTGAGGGGCAGGGTCCTGGTTACCCACCACAGACACAGAAATGTTCTTCGCAGTAGCTTAGGGATGCCAGCACGTCCTGGCAACCACAGGGATTAGCAATCTGCAGGCAGCACATGAGGAAAACAAGGATGGATGTTTCAGGAATGCAATGGAGTGGATACATCCTGAAGAATTAGGAGAAAATGATTGTTTTATCTTTTCTGACATTAGCAGCACAAGCATACACACACAGCCCAAAGCCATTAGTTTGCAGGAATTTGTTTCTCATCCTAGTTTTTTTCACAGGTTTTGGGTTTCTTTCCATGTTCTCTTAAGTCCCTGGCAAAATTTCCCTGGAGTTCAGCAATAAATTAGAGCTTTTATGAATTACACACCTCTGACGCCTCCTTGGAGAAATAAAACATTAGTGGGAATCAGTGCTGTGCTGGAGCAGCCAAGAGCTCTGAGAATTCCTCACTCCATCATCACTCCAGCTGCCAAATGCACCCAGTGATCAATACCAGGGCTTGTGAATCACCCAAACAGGTGGGTTGTTACCCTTTCTATTGTAATATTTTACACCTCAGCTCGATGCACTGTTTCTAGCTCTGCAGAAAAAACAAGGTTACAGCAACCCCAAGACATTGGGTTATCTGTGGCAAAGGATAACACAGTTTACAGGGCATTCAAATGTTACAATTTTTTACATTGCTGTTAGTAACTACTGAGCTTGTACTCGGGACATTCAAAAAGATGTCAGCTTCAAAGTGCAGCTTATAATGAACAAGTCTGGGGACTTGAAGGAACTGTCCAGTGACACACATCACAGCCTGTCCCATGGATATTTGTGTGTTCTCTTTTGGTTTTCCATCCACAGGGACTGTTCCTGGCCCAAATAAATGCTGAAATTTGGTCACGAGAGAAACTGCCTGGAAGGTAACAGCACTGGAGCAACTCTGCCAGGGAAGAGAAAGTCTGAAGGAAACAACATTTTTGACTTGTTTCAGGAGCTCTGAAGAAACCCACTGACCCTTTTATGTGCTGATGCTGATGCTGGCCTTCACCCCCAGTAAGTCGTGACTCTTTGCCTTCCTGCAGAGCTCTGGTTAAGCAAA
Source organism: Oriolus oriolus (assembly GCA_013400235.1). NCBI lineage: Eukaryota > Metazoa > Chordata > Aves > Passeriformes > Corvidae > Oriolus > Oriolus oriolus. The sequence goes on from VXBT01006370.1 coordinate 65,474, forward strand.
CCTAGAAAAAAAAGGAGTCAAGATTTGGTTGTTTTAATAGGCTTTGCATTTTTCTTTGGTTAGGCTTCGCCGAGGACTGGGTAGTTCTGATCAGTTGTTCTGCCTTCAGTGCAACACTCCACACTTGTAGTTAAAATATGCACAACTCCGTGGCGGCTGATCCTAGAATAGCCTGAGATCCAGAAGTCCTACCAGGAAGAGTTGAGCTGACCGGGTGAGGAAGCCCAGGTCTGGTGACACCGCAGCAAGGAAGAAAAAAGGGACAGGTGGCAGAACAGAACCCATCACTGCTTTGGGGAAACACAGGTTACAGTAACCAACAGGTATTACTGAAAAACACCTATGTCCACAAGAGGTTTGCAAGCGTAAAAAGGAATTATTCAGTATTCCACAAGGACATGTTACTGCAATAGCCACACAGGTCCACCACAACAAAGTTTCTACACAACAGTGTAGAGAAAGCAGCAGTGTTTTCCTCATTTCTGCTGTTTTGAGGGCTGTGCAGAAAAGATGTAATCAGGGGTTTGAGAAAAAAACATCCCTTCTGTCATCAGTAACTTGGACAGATGTAGTTTCACAACAACAATGATGTAAGAAAAAACTAGTTTGTATGTGAGTCCTAGAGCTGTTCCCAGTGTTCTCTGACCTATTGTTGGGTTTAACCAACTGGCAATTGGAGAGTTCTGAGAAGACATAAGGTAAAATCCATAATGTCAACCCAGAGCAGACAGCTTGTGCCACCACTGAGGCAGGGGCTGAGTCAGGGAAGGGTGGGCCAGCAAAAACATCCTGGTCCAGCCTTGTTCCCACTTGACTCGCAAGAATCTGGCTTTGGTGGCAGAAAGAGCAGTTCCAGCTCCACTCAAGACAAGAGAAATCCCCACACCTGAACACACCCATTTGGGATCTGCCCTCAGCCCCAGCAAACGGCCCGGAGCAGCTGAGCTCCTGCATGGGAGGGCACAGCGTGGGTGTGCCCTGCCCCAGGGACTTGCATCTCCTGCGGGAGTGACCTGGGCTCCCGCACACACTGCCGTGCCCTGGCACACCCCAGCAGCACCCATGGCTGGGCATCAGATGGCTCTTTGCAGCAGTTCCTCATCACCAACGGTGCAAAGAACACTTTTCCAAAGCCTGCAGCCTCCACAGCATTCAGTGAGTTTTGGTACTCTTCAAAATTTTGCCTCCAGTTCTTTCCCTGCTCAGCTGTTTTGATGATTTCTTTAGCTATTTGTACAGACAACTGCACAACCATTTCTCCCACAACCCCTGCTCAGTTTCTCCTTTCTTTCTCATCCTTCTGACAGCTTTACACATTCTGCCTTTGCCCCATGATTCTGAGGGGCTCTGAACTTGCCTTTAATCCATGTGCTGCAGGAGCCCTGTTCCTGCCAGAGCATTGAGCCGAGCTCTCTGTTCACAGGTCTGGTGAATTTCTGGGGAGCTCATAGGTTCCAGCAGTGCTGGTTCTTATGGAGACCTGGTGCCAGCTGACAGGTCAAGTTACTCATCAGGTGTTTCTCCTTACATGGGAGTGTCAGAATCTCTCTGTGCATCCTCCACGTTTGCAGCTGACATGTCAAAAGGCTTTAGTCACAACCAAAGTCCCTGTGGTATTTTCAAATATCTAAGGATATTGTTAACAACATTATCAAGAAGCTGCCAGTCAACATATTCTTCCTGGAACATTCCATCGGTGAAAGAGTTGGATTTTGTTTTTTTTCTTTTTAATGAGGGCCCAAGTCTTTTGATACCAATAAACATCCTCTCCAAGCCTTGCCGTGAGCAAGAGTGTCAGCCCAGCTGTGGTGCAGGAGGCTGTGCTGGGAACCAGGCTTTCATCCAGAGCTCTAGGGTTGTAGAGTGCTTCAGAAACAGCATGGGAGATCAAGCTATCAAGGAAAAATCAGAGTGTGGACTACATTTCCCCATGTTTTTCTGGCACATGCTTGGTCTAACCAAATCCTCATGGTCCCCTGCATCCCTGCAGGACTGGGTTATGGGTTCCTGGGGCAGAAAAGACCATGCTGCCCCTGGTCAGCAGTGCACCAAACACAGCTCCTGGTGTCCCCTTCAGTCCAGATCACAGGGAGTTTGAGATCGCTGGTCGCTGCACCAGTGCTGCGTGTTCAGGGTCACAGCCACCACCTCAGTCCATGGAGCTGCCTCATGTATTCCTGTGCTTCCCAGCAAAGGAAGTATCCAAGTGGATTCCCAATACACAAGGTGGTAAGGTTTGAGAAGCTGGAAATATCTTAAAACAAAACACATGTCCCAGATGTTTCTTGGGCTCTCATCCCTCACAAAACTTGGCCATGAGACCACAGGTGTCCTCCAGCACTGCCCAGTTACATTCTCAGCACAACGTGCCCAGGTGGCACAGAGAGGCTGTGGAAGCCCTAGAAGTGTCCAAGGCCAGGTTGGATGGGGCTTGGGGCACCCTGGGGCAGTGGAAGGTGTCCCTGCCCATGGCAGGGGGTAGGACTGGATGGGTTTTAAGGTCTCTTCCAACCCCACTCCATCTGTGACTCCATGCTCATTGCCCTTCACAGGGCTGTGCTGCCACAGCACCCCTACAGCAGCACCTGACTCACCTGGCCCAGGTTTGGGTCATTTCCTTTGAAACTTGGGCACTGCTTTTGGTTCCTGATGTTTGCAGTGCACGACTTTCGCCCTGCCCTGGTACATGCAGGACGTGCCCAGAGCTCGCCCAACATCCTGCCAGAGACCAAAGCTCCGGGCAACCTTGGCTGCTTTGGACCTCACCTGTGAGTGCCAGGGGCTCCCAGGGGGTCACTGGAGCTCACGAGTCACTGCAGACACCAACCAGCCTCCAGCCAGGAGAGAGGTTCCAGGGACAGTCGTGTCCCGCAAGGAATGCTGTGAACACGTTCCTTCTGCTGCCCTCTCACTGTGGCTCAGCACTGAGCCAGCTCCCCGTGGGATGCCAGGAGAGCTGGATGGCCTCAGCCAGGCTTCCCACAGCCCTCGGACAGGAGCTGCTCTTCATGTGAGGGACTCCTGCAATGTTACAGCCTCCACAAGCCTTCATCCATTGTGTGCTCTTCTGATCAAGGAAAGTCTGCTGGGAGACAGAGACGGGAACGTTTGTTAGCTAAGAAGTCACTCTGTCAGTCGTGATTTTATGCTGACAGCTTTGTGACTGAAAAGCAATTTTAGTTTCAATCACAATGAATAAAATAACAGGTTTAACATTTGGAGAGCTCATTACTGGAAACTTTATAAAACTTAGGGCTAACAAGGCTGAATTATTGCTTGAAAGAGCAAATTTTTTTGTTAAAAATACAGACATAAAAAGATTTGTAGTATGTAACCCAGTTATGATTGTGAAGTACAGCATTGGTATTCTACACTCTTCTTTTTTCCTTGAGTCTCTTCTTTTTCACATATCAGTGCATCCAGCTAAGCGCAATGTCATTACCACAGAGCATTTAGCAAAGACACTGCTCTGGGGATGGATTAAGCAGGCTCTGGGAGCCCTCCCCTGCAGATGACACTGGCTGTCTGCGTTCCCCAGACCCCAGAAGTACAACAAAAAGGATTACATTTTGATGACTTAAATTTCTGTGTGGGGAGGAAGTCAACAAAGGACAGTGTGGATGATGTCAGCCTGTGTCTGCACTGATGCACAGCGTGGCCAGTGCCCACCATCCTGAGAGCAAACAGCAACTCTGTTTTATTTATTGGTTCACTTATTTATTGGTTCATTTACTTATTGATTGATCAGCTTAAAAGCAGAGTCCTTACCTGGCACATTCCTGCAAAACATCCAAACGCCATCTGACCCCAGGTTGTGTCCCACATCCCAGGAATGCTGTGTTCTGCACCGTAACACAGAAAAGCTGTTGAGTGCTCCACAATACATGGAAATATGAAAACCTGCTTATGACTCTGACTTGTCTTTTGGATTTTGGGGAGCACAAGCTCACCAGCCCAGTTTGGTGTTCAACTGGTCATCCATTCATATCAGCAAGGCACACACAAGTCATATTTTGTTTGTTTTCCCCTCTAAACACACACAGAAATATTGTAGCTGTTGAAAACTCGATCAATGATCTGGAAAAGCAAGGGCTCTGGTGCCTAGTTTGCCCAGAAATGTGCTTCAATATTGATAATTTAATGATGCATTCTTCAGAGTGCCCCATTTTCTCAGAGCCTCATTTTTAAAGGCTGGCTCTAAAAGGCATTGGGGGAAGCTGGAATTGTAGCACTCAGAGCCTCTGACAGAAGACAGATTTTGGCAGCAGCAGAGTCAATGCTGAAGGGCTCCTCGCAGAACCTCCCAGAGCTCCCTTTGACATATACTGACCTCTGCTCTTTTGCACGAGGGCATCTGGACCTGTGCAAAGCATTTGGCACTGTCCTCGCTCCATATCCTTCTCTCTGAAATGGAGAGACACGGGTTTGATGGATGGACAAAGGGGAATGATTTCACACAGACAAGGCAGGGATAGATGGGATATTGGGAAGGAATTCTTGGCTGTGAGGGTGCTGAGGCCCTGGCACAGGGTGCCCAGAGCAGCTGTGGCTGCCCCTGGATCCCTGGAAGTGTCCAAGGCCAGATCTGTCACCTTGAAGTGCTGCCAAGAGCCTCATGGTAGCAACCAGAAAGAGACACCAAGGGAGCATTGTGGGCCCAGAGCCTCCTGAGAGAATCCACAGACCCCTGTCCACAAGGATGCCACTCACCCCTGCTGAGCGTGGAACAGTCAGACACACTCACAAAACCACACACTGAGCAGGAGAAGACACACCAGCCTGGAGGAAACCCTGCCAGGGTCTCCCAGCCTTGGGAGCCTCAGTCTTCTGCAGAGTGCAAACAGGGTTCACCTCCAAAGCAGTGCCAGCTAACAGCTGGCTCTGAGGGTGTGAGCAGAGCTCCGGGCCCTTCTGCCTCCACCAGAGCTCTGCTCCCTCTCCCTGTCCTGCACAGGAGCAGCTCCCCCAGGCTGCCCATCTCGGGATGGGGATGCTCGGGTGAGCAGCACAGGACCTGCTGCCGGGCAGCCCTGCCCTCTCCTCTCCTCCAGCACCCAAGGGGGCCCATGCCCCCTGCACCCCTTTTATTGCTCCTCCGGTGAGGTCAGGTGAACCCACAGGAGTTTTCCATTTACTTTCCTGCTCCTTGGCAGGAGTTAGGGAACGGCTGTTGCTGCTCTGGGCATCACCAGGCCCTGTGGCTGGGGCAGGAGACTTTAGGCCACAGCCCATTGCCATAGTTAGAGACACTTCTGTACACTCTTGGTACTAAAAGTTTTCTACCCGCTACCTGGATGGGTATGAGGTGCTAAAATAATTTCCTAATTTTTTATACCATAGATCTGTAGTCTCCCTGGACAGAAATACCTGTAGTGCTGTTGAAATAGATGTACGGGTGCTGGCATTAGCAAATGGAAGTACTTGAAACAAGATGAACTTTTTCTGTTTGTCAAAATACAAAGGTTTGTTTGTTTTTGTCTTGTTGCTGGCTTGTTCCCTAAGCCACAGAGTTAATCACAGCTTTGGTTCTTAGACACTAAAAGCATTCTCATTTTTGAACTCACTAGCTAATGCTTATAATCTTATTTGGCTTGTTTGTTTGTTTGTTTTATGTGTTGAAGAGGCATAACTCAGACCCAGGCAAACAGGATTGCAAAGGGCACTCCTGCTGCTGGTGTGAGGAGTCCCAGCCATTTTGGCAGCAAGTTTAAACAATAGGTATTAAAAAGAGCATCCACAAAGTCGGAACAGACAGTGACCCAGAACAGCAGAAATTAAAGAGTTTGTTCAGGAATTGTGTGATAATAGCTTGGAGGAAAGAAAAACCATCTTTCAATTACATACATCTAATGTGCTTATAAAGCAAGAAGTGAATGCTGTTTAAACATTAAAAAAACCAAACCAAACAACCTTTTCCAGGTAAGATACCAAACAACAGCATCACTGAAGTGATCAGGATTTATCAGCTGTGTCAGTGGCCAGCAGCTGCTCAGGATTGTTGGAGTGTGTGGGTTTATTTGTTTCTTGTGAATGTGATGCTCTATTTTTTGGCATTCATACACCAAACTGGCATTAGCCTGTAAGCAGTGAAGGGTGTGTTAGCTAATACAGCCAATATAGCTGATGCCTTTCTTGGGTCAGCTCTGGAATGGAAACCCCATATCCCAGCTCGTGATGAGTGTGAAAGCCCTGAAATCCATCGCTTTGGCCTTGACAAGTAACTGTAAATGCTTTGTATTGCAGATCTGCAATTCCTTTGGTTCAGTTCATGTTTCAATTCTGTCACTAGTTCAAAGTAAAAACCCAACAAGCATAACCAAAAATCCCCACAAAGAACAACCCCAAACCCTGAAGCATGCCACAGCACTTTTCCCCACTCCCAACACATGCACAATAAGGAATTCAGTTAATCAGTTATGCTGTAAAGAGGAAAATAAATGATCTCTTTTCCACTGTTTTCCTGATAGTTTATTCCATGTGCAGTGTTTGGAGGCTGGATCCCACCAAGCTGGATCCATCTCCTGGTCTGGCTGGCGGGTGCAGCTCCTGGCCCTGGCTCAGTGTTGTCCTGGCACTGATCACCTTGTGCTGGAGATGGAGCCAGGGCAGCTGACCTTGAACTCCCAGAAACAGCAACCACGTTGCAACTTTGATTTATTTGTTTTTAACAACTTCAGCAATAAGGGAAGAAAATACTGGCAATAACCCCGGTGTTGTTACCACCACGTCGGTTTGAGACAGCCCTGCTGATGTCGCTCCCCCTGTCCTGCACCCCGGCACAGCCTCGGCACAGCCCCGGCACAGGACAATGGAGCTGAGGAGGCCACTCTCGCTCCATCTTCTCCTTCTGTAGTCACACCCTGGGCGGGTGGCAGTCCCTCACTCTTGGCTGTGACCAGCTGTGCTTTAGAGTAACTCCTAATAGCACAGAATCCCAGAAGGATTTGGGTTGGAAAGGACCTGAAAGCCCATCCTGTTCTAACCCCCTGCCATGGCAGGGACACCTCCCACTGTCCCAGGCTGCTCCCAGCCCCAGTGTCCAGCCTGGCCTTGGGCACTGCCAGGGATCCAGGGGCAGCCACAGCTGCTCTGGGCACCCTGTGCCAGGGCCTGCCCACCCTCCCAGGAACAATTCCTTCCCAATATCCCATCCATCCCTGCCCTCTGGCAGTGGGAAGCCATTCCCTGGGTCCTGTCCCTCCATCCCTTGTGAAAATTGCGTGAGGCTCCCTCTGGCAGCAAACAGTCCCTTTCTGAGCAAGCAGAGGTAGTCAAGAGCTTGGGCCTATTTTCCTCCCAGTTATTTGGATAAAAAATTAATTACACCAAGATAAGCTACTGAATCTCCTAAAACTACATAAGATTGTAAAGAGAGAGAATGCTTCGTCTGAGCAGGTGCTCTGAAGGTGAGCGTACGCTGTGTTTTACTACTTTAAATAAATTACAAGAATTAAATATTCATAAAGCTCCATTGTTTGGCTTTAGTGTGTTTGCTTCCTGTAGCATAATTCATTCAACACTTTTGTACAAACTGTGTAAGTGTGTATTAATTGCTGTAACGTAATTTACAGATTTCCTCCCATATGGCTGATTGGAATAGTAGATACAGCAAAATATGGCAGCAGCATTTGCTAATAAATGGTGTGCCTGGGCAGGAACACTGCATTCTCAGGAATTCAATGTTTGTGGCTGCATCACCTAATTTGGTTTCAGTCAGTGCTTAACACAAGCCCCCACCCCATGGCATCACCAGTGTATGCATGGTCAGGATGTCTTTCCCTGGGAGGCAAAGAGGGCCTAGCGTAGCTGGGAACATGAACTTGGTGCCTTTGCAAAGATGGTTGCTATTCAAAGTTATTTTTATTTTAAAAGAACTTGCCTGTTCAGTGGCTCAAATATGGCTGTGCAACGCTGAGCTCACATCCACATCCACAGAGTCCTTTTCCATCCACACCCAGTGAGAATCTCTGGGTTGGTGCAGCAGCTCTGTGGGAGCTGGGCAGGCAGCGATGCCCAGGGAAGGCCATCCCTCTGGAGGGTCTGGAGGGGTTTATTCTCTCTGGCTCAGCAAGGGCTGGCCCTGGAAGCGCTGTCAGAGGCTGTCAGGAGAGCAGGCACACTGCCGTGTGGTTCTGTCAGTGAAACCCAGACCAAGTGCACTCAATTTCCCACGCCAAAACAAAGTTTCTCCTCAGGAGACACCTGCTCGCACACCTCTGCCTCTCGGCTGGCAGAGCTCCAGGGAAGGAGCAGGCTCGGGAGCCTCTGCTGGGGAGCAGGAAAGGCTGGGGCAGCCTGGGGAGGGCTGGGCAGTGGGGCAGGGGTGCCAAGGAGAGTCCCCGGAGGGATTGGGGACCAGCAGAGATGGGTGGCTGTGGAGCTGGGTGGTGTCAGACAGCTCCTGGGTCAGCTGGACGCTGGCAAGTCCAGCCCCATAAGGTCCTGCCCTGCCTGCAGATGGCAGGGCCAGGCAGCAGGGAAGGTGCATCCTGCTGCTCTTGGCTCTCTCTTTACACTAAGAAAAAATGCAGGAGCAGGAACACAAACAAATGAATCCCAGGACTCAGTGGGTTTTCCCTGCCCTCCCCGTTGGCTCATCCCAGCTGAAGCACTCCTGCTGCCAGTAGTGAAACGTGAAATGGAGAATATGATTTATTTTTTGCCTTTTTCCCCTTTCACTCAGCATTTGCATGTTTGCTGCTGTGAGAGAAGCACCAGTTCTTTCACCGTGCTGGCACCAGCTCCTGGTTAAGCAAACCAGTGCTGAGGGGATCTTTGCTGAGCTGCATGTGCCCTGCTCTGAGCTCAGCCCGGAGGCTGGGTTGGGAGGATGGTGATCCCAGCTGTGGGTGCGCTGTGGGGCCCATTTGTTACATATAAAGTGCTCTGTCTGTTAAATCAGTGACTGTGAGCAGTGGTGCTGCTCTTAGGGACAGCTGGGCTGTATTACAGCGAGGGCAGGGCATGGCAGACCTCTAAACAGGAACTGAAACAGCTGCAAACAAGCGGTGTTTGTGACTGCCTTGCTGCCCCAGTAGTGGGGACGCAGGTAGCAAACCAAAAGAGTAAAGAAACTGTGTGAAAAGGGCATTTGAAAGTGTATGTGTGTGCACAAGGAGAGTTCCCACAGTCCTCTGTGACACTTTGTTGATGCCTGCACCAGCTAATCACAGTCAGCTTTAATAACACAGATGATTCTTCCCTGCTCGGCTCACGTTAATGATATGTATTGACTTCTGCATATTGTAAATTGGGCATGAAATGACCCATTTCTGTCTGTGGAAATGGTTCTGGACAATTTTTGCCTTGCTACAGTTAGAGTGAGTCTCAAAAATGTTCCCTAACAAAGGAGTGTGTCCAAGCCCCAGAAGTACATTCTAGGATCAGCTTAATGAATTTCAAACTGCCTGTTTATGAGGAAAGAAATGTTCACTTCATGGCACAGCCTGAAGGATTTAACTTTGAACTCTGGCATATATGTGTGTGTTCAAATAGAGGTGATGGGATCTAACAAATAACTGGGTGTAATTTCAGGGTGCAGGAAAAAGTCATGCAATGTTCACAAACCAGTCATGGAAGCACAGAATCCAGGAACAGTTTGGGTTGGAAGAGACCTTAAAGCTCATCTTGTCCCACCCCTGCCAGGGGCAGGGACAACATCCATTGGACCAGGTGGCTCCAAGCCCTGTCCAGCCTGGCCCTGGACACTTCAAGTCACTCTGCTGTTGCCATTGGTTCTCTAATGCTATTGCTGGTATTCATTTAAAATGGTATTAAAATGAGCAAAATCAAGAATTTTTATGCTGCAAATTATTCCAGTATCACATTTTTTTATTTTCATCCTGGAAAAGGGTCAATACAATTTTAAAAGGTAATAAAAAATGAATAAAAGTTCATGGCACAAATATGGCAGGAAAGTGCTGTGAGGTGGAAATGCTTTCCTCACATTTCTGCAGAGCACACTGAGTCATCCCCACCCAAAACGCTCCCATTTCAGGAATTGTGGGCCAGCAAGGTAGAAAGTAAAACTACAAATGATAGAGCTGGAACAGTTTCAAAGCTTAATCCCCTAATTAATCCCAATAACGAGTATTTAGTACAAAAAAGCCTTTTAAAATCATGCCATCCCAGAACACATCCGTGCTTTTCCTTAGCCTTTAAATAGCTCCCTGGCTGGATTTACGTGCCAGTTCAGCTTAGCCTGCTTCCTTTTTCTTTCTTGCATTTTTTTTAAGAATTCTTTCTTTCAATAGCTCCTTCACATATTTCATTAACATTGTGTCTTATTAAAATCTTTTTGCAGTGATTAGAATTTTAAATGCATGTTTAAAGAGAAACCAAAGAGATTAAATGAATGTTAACAGAAATTAAGACACTCCATTAGCAACTTTTTGCCATATTTGTAAAATTCATGAAGCAACGTGTTTAATTATAGATGCTGATGGACTCCAGGTTGTAGGCCCTACGAGTGAATTAACATCATGTGTTTAGTTTAAGGCTGAAGAATGCATCAATCTTCATGTTTTCTGCAATAAGTCATTCATCAGTGCTGTCAAAGTCTCGTGGATCCATTTATCAGCCAGTTAATGACCATTTATGGAGGAGATAATCAGAAAGTTTGGTCACCCCTCCCTGAACCTTTTGCATCTATTCTCTGTTTTTCTGAATTCATGTTTTTGCGGCACCCCAGGAGCCTCATCGATGCATGTTCCTGCCCTTGAAGAGACTCAAAACAGCAGAGAAATAAAAGTCCATCTCATGGCAGAAAGTGAGGTAATTCAGCCCCAAATATATTTTCTCTAGGATTCCAATAAAGCACTTTAACTCCCTGCAGACCTTCACCACTCAGGACCCAGTGCTTCCTGCCCTTAAAACCCATCCTCCACTATGGGGTTCTGAACTTTCTATCCCCACTTTAAAGCTTAATCTATATTTATGAGCAATTTGGGTAGCAGTGCTCTAACAGGAGAGGGACAGGTGCCCACTTGAGCCCCAGCCTAATGACGCCCTGTGAATGAACTCCATCTCTGCCCACAGTAATTAGGATTTTAAGCAGGCGCGCTCCCATCATTCCCAGGTTATCTCGCACCATTTCAGCCCGGCCGTGCTGATGCCCAGTCACAAATCGCTGGGTCGTGCCTTTATTAACCCTGGGCAGGATGGATTTCAGTCTGTACTTTGTGAGTTAAAGCCTCAGCTACCTGATGTCAGCTGGAGAATGGAGCAATATGAAGGTAATCACTTACATTCTGGCTTTCAAGACTTTTTTCCTGGTTTTATATCTTTGTAATTCTGCTCTCAAAAATAAGTTTGTTCTGTGTGAGCCATGAATTTGGGGACTGCCTGTCATAGGTGGCTTAATGCTGGGTTTGCAGGCACTCTATATTCTCCTGATCCTGATTAACAGTCTTCCTGCAACTGTTGCCTGGAAGTTATCCACTATAACAATTTCACTGGAGAATGGGATTTCATCAAAATGTATTACAGGAGTGTGCCCATTTCAAAAACTTTAATCAGAAAAGGGATCTTGGAGCCAGGAAGGTATTTTGTGTTGAAAAGAGACACTGTGTTGAATGCAGGTGTATTCTCGGTTCATAAGCTCTTTTCACAATTTTCTTCCTACTTGGCAAAGCTACTGCTGGAAAAGTTCAGTTCTTCTTTCATCCCAGCTCTCGGCACAGCCACAGCGGGCACCGTGCAGGGGTCGGTTTCCCCTGCTGAAAGCAGCCCGGTGGCACTTGTCACACTGCAAAGTCTGGCTAATTATTTATCAAGGTCTTAAAAAAATAAGAGAGGAAAAGAAAAAATAACCCAGCAATCAAGTCTGCTGAGGTAAATGCAGAACACTTTGTGCAAACAGAGCCTCGGGGCAGCTCAGCACATTTGTGCCACTGTCCTTTCAGCAATGGGCAGCCATGGGCATCTCGCTGGCACTGCCCCACTGCTCCCTATTTCTCTCCTGAAACAAAGAAAATCCTCAAATCCTCATCAACCAAAGCGTGGCAGCAGGACCAGGGCAGTGCCTGTCCCCTGTGCTGGCACTGCTGAGGCACCTCCAGCCCTGTGTGCAGTTCTGGGCCACTCATGACAAGGAGGACGTGGAGGGGCTGGAGCGTGTCCAGGGCAGGGAACGGAGCTGGGAAGGGGCTGGAGCCCCAGGAGCAGCTGAGGGAGCTGGGAAAGGGGCTCAGCCTGGAGCAAAAGGAGGCTCAGGGGGGACCTTGTGGCTCTGCACAACTCCCTGACAGGAGGGGGCAGCCGGGGGGGTCGGGCTCTGCTCCCAGGGAACAGGGACGGGAGGAGAGGGAACGGCCTCAGGCTGGGCCAGGGGAGGCTCAGGATATTGGGGAAAATTTTTTCATTCAATTCCTCGAACAGTCACTGTGTCCCATCTATGCCAAACCCAACTCATCTCTGGGTGCACTGGGGCACAGTGGGGAGCTGTGGTCACAGGGTGTAGTGCTGGCAGACTGAACTGGCTCCTGGATCATGCAAGAAGGAAATGTCAATAATACTGGATGATGTCCTTAAGATTTGGTCAGCTCTGAAGTGGTCAGGCAGCTGGACCATGTGAGTGCTGTGGGTCCCTTCCAGCTGAAATGTCCTAATCTATTCTATTATTCTATTCTATTCTATTCTATTCTATTCTATTCTATTCTATTCTATTCTATTCTATTCTATTCTATTCTATTTTCTATTCCATTCCATTCCACTCTATTCTATTCTGTTTTGTAATATTGTACTGAACTGTTGTTCTCATTTTCATTGATGCTTTTTGTTCCCTGAACATCTTCCATGAATTAAAAAACCCCAAAACAAACAAAATGTGAGGACTAATTCAGGCCAGAAGAGCCCCTCAGGGGTCTCTGGCTCAGCCCTCCACTCCAGTCCAGGCTGGCTCTGGAGTGAGCCCAGGCTGCTCAGGGTTGAGCTTTTGCTCCCCAGGCTGCTGGGCTTGGCCCAAGTCTGGCACCGCTGGAGCCACAGGAAAACCGGGCTCATGGAGAGATGGGCTCCTGACCTGACGCTCTGCAGAGCATGAGAATTTACAAAAATCAGGGCAGTTACATGAAAATCTCTGACTAGAATCCAGATTTTACTTCCAGTTGGTGCTCTTCAGAATGAGCTGCTCTGGGTTCTGTCACTGTGTTTGTTCCCATACAATGCATCCACTGATTTTTCTGCTTTCTGTTCTTGTCGAACTCCTGATTAGTGGTGACATCATTCTTTGGTTTTGCTGTTGAAGAACATTTTGTAATAAAAATCAGTATCTCAGCCAGATAAAAATAATCCTTGGTTTAGTGCCCATGGATTTATTAATGTGGCTCCCTGTCTCTGCTATTGATGTTAAGCCTGATGTATTTTTAAAAATCTCTTACGAAGATCACTGAAGATGAGTCCCTGTCTGTCACAGATACTCAGTATGGGAGCATTTCAGAAGGAAAAGAGAAAGCGTGAAAGCCGCAGCAGGGTTTACTTCCTGGGTACAAGTACCCAGCACGTGAGGGGATGGTCCCTTCAGTTCTGCCTTCGGAAGCCACTGCGAGTAGTGGTGCTACCAGCCACTGATGCAGAGAAGCCCCTTCCTGTCAATCTCACCCAGTTTCACATTAAATGCACCCAGAAATGGCTTTGATGGTGTTATCAGTGGATATATAACTACAGCGAAGAGATGGAGGTGCCTATGGGCTTTTTTAGCACAAAAACTCAGTCTCTTGAAAAATTGTCTGGAGAGAAGGCAGGGAAGTGTGAGGCCAGTGGACATTGTGCAGCTCTTTAAACAAGGTTTTATTAAGCACATATTTAAAGAGGAGTTGCTGAGATCAGTCATGGGCAGAGCAGCTCCCCGGGGCCTCGGTCGCAGCCCCACAAACGCAGCCGTCAACACCTCGCTTTGTAACACATCCGTGTAAAACTGAGCTGTTGTTACTGCCTGTCCCGCTGCTCCTGCTGTTCAGTCTCCAGCCGCTGCCCTAATCCTCTCTTTGTCACTTAATTGCCGCCTGCTAAAATTGCTTCCTCTGAGCCTCTGCTCAGCCCCGGCTGCCGCAGCACTTGTGCCTTTCGCTGCCCAGGGCCCGGCTGAAGAGGAAGATTTGGGGTCCCCTCTCATTGCTGCCCAGCTTGGCCTGCCCAGGACCTCAGGGGAAGTGCCGGAGTGGGGACAGGTCCTAAAGGGGCACACGTTGTACCCCACTGTTCAAAATGGTCACAGAGGTCAGCCTTGTCTGAAACAGCCAGATTGTCTTGCATGAAGAAGTAAAATCCCAAATTCCAGGCCTGCTGGTGCCACAGGGAAGATGAAGAGAGAGCTGGTGCCAGCTGTGGGAAGATCCTGGCTTTTGGAGGGTGGGAAGGACATCCCACAACTTGGTCAACATCCCATGGACGAACCTTGAGGGATGCTGCACCAGGCTGAACACGAGGTGATGTGACATCTGCCACTCCCCACTTCTTCCTTTCCATTTTTGGAGCTTGTCACATTGTGCCCTATGTCCCCTGGAGCTGTAGCATATCAATCAGCTCCAGGGGATGGGAAGGATCTAAAAGGAGAAGTGGACAGACGGCTTCAGTCCTGAGCAAACCTGGTGACACTTTATCTGCCCATGTTGAGCGGGTACCCTAAGGTTCACCTGCACACGGCTGGCTCTGCTTGTGCCACCATGTCCCACGGCTGGCCGGCCACAGCCCAGCCCAGGGGCCATCGGGGGTGTCCAGATGCCACTGTGGCCCTCAGGTGCTTGGGAGGCTCCTGAGAGCATCCGGTGGGTGAGCCTTGGCAAAAGCCATGGAGTGTCAGTGAGTGCCAGGGTGTCTGGGGGTCAGTGGGGACAACCAGGGAACCTCCTCTCTGA
>VXBT01006370.1:80679-122424 GCA_013400235.1 Oriolus oriolus
AGGGGGTGTCAGTGAGTGCCGGGGGCTGGGGGTCAGTGGGGACAACCAGAGAACCTCCTCTCTGAGGGGGTGTCAGTGAGTGCCGGGGTGTCTGGGGGTCAGTGGGGACAACCAGAGAACCTCCTCTCTGAAGGGGTGTCAGTGAGTGCCGGGGTGTCTGGAGGTCAGTGGGGACAATCAGGGAACCTCCTCTCTGAGGGGGTGTCAGTGAGTGCCGGGGGCTGGGGGTCAGTGGGGACAACCAGTGAATCTCCTCTCCGAGGGCAGCTGGGCCAGCGGCGCCTTCAGAGCCGTTTGCATCACGCCATTGACGTCAGCTGGGAGACGGCTCATTGCCTTAATTGGGCCTGTTCCAGCCCATATCAGTAGAAGAGATACTAAATCTGTTCACTTCCTTCCTTAAAAATACTAAAATAGGAAAAACAGTACAAAATCTTGGTGCCTAATGAAGCAAGTAAGTTTCTGCTAAGGTGTTTTCTGAAATTTCGGCGAAGGTTAACTCCTTAAAAACTGCTAAACAGTACATTCCACATTGTCTTTACCTCTGTAGGTTCATTTTTGCATTAATACCTCCTTTCATAAGTAGTGCAAATATGATCTTCTGTCTGTTTACAAAAAGAGAAAAAAATATTTTGTTCCAACATAATGTCATAAAAAATGAATATTTTACAGCCAAGCTTATCGCTGGAGGGGCTTTATATTTGCAGGATTATTCTCTCTTGTTTAATAAAATTAAAGGGCAGCAAAGATATCAAGCACATTCTAATACCATCAAAAAAATGACCGGTTTAATTGACATTTCTAAATAAGATTAATTTAGCACTTGAGAGAGATGAAAGATTGACAGGTCAGGAAAGGAAAGGCTGGAGTTTACGAACATGACAAAATGTGGGCTCCAAATGCCCGGGTGATCTCTTTGAGCATGGCCTGAGCACACTCTTGAGACAATAATTCAGACTCGATCTCATTTTGTCTTGATCCTGGGTGAAATGGGGAATGACACTCATTACACGTTTTGCTGAGCTGTGGATAGTGCGGGACGAAGGAGCGCAGTGCAATGCCAGAAGTGCTGAGGCCGCCACATTCCCGTGAGTGATCTGAGGAGTGTGGAGGTGAAAGTCCGGTGTCGAAGGAGACGTGCACGCAGAAAGTGAGATATGTTATTTTTCTTCCCTGCACAGAGGGCCATTTCCTGAGCTAATGCTCACAATTTAAATACACCACCAAGGATTAATATCCTCCTGTTTTGGGCAAGGACTGCTTGCTATGAATGATGGGATTATTGTATATTTGAGTATGTCTGAAATAGCACACTCAGATCATCCTCAGAATTTAAAAGACATGACAGTGGTAGGAAAAGCAGGGCTGTTTCTTGTTCCCTTTTTTTCCCTTTCAGAGGAAAAATCATAGCTGAAATGCTGAACAACCCAAAATATTCCTTAAAGTTCATTGTAGTTGGAATAAATGACCCATTCTCAGAGGTCATCCCAGCTGTACGGTATCACCTGCAACTTTATTATGTTTTCTCCTCAGGTGTAGAAGGATATTCTGGCTGATCAGTATTTTTCAGACATTGCTCAGACCAACTTGTCTTCGAAGTCTGTTATGAAGAGCAAAAACCACTTGCTTTAAATTCAGGGATCTGGGGGTTTTGCCATGGTGGGAGAGCAGCGAGGTCAGCAGAGCTCGGGGTGGGGCCACCAGGGGAGGAGCCCCCTCTGCCACAGATGTGCCAGCACCTCGAATCCTGGGGGCCACTCTGGGCCCCTCATGACAGGAAAGACAGAGAGGGCTGGAGCATGTGCAGGGAAGGGAACGGGGCTGGGGAAGGGGCTGGAGCACCAGGGGCAGCTGAGGGAGCTGGGGAAGGGGCTCAGCCTGCAGAAAAGGAGGCTCAGAGAAGACATTCTGGCTCTCTACAGCCCCCTGGCAGAAGGGTGGAGCCAGGGGTTTTAGGCTCTTTTCTCAGCAAAGATGCAACAGAACAAGAGGAAACAGCTTCGAACTGCACCAGAGGAGGTTTAGGTTGGATACTGGGAACAATTTCTTCCTGGAAAAGACTGTCCAGCCCTGGCACAGCTGCCCAGGGCAGTGGTGGAGTCCCTGTCCCTGGGAGGATTTAAAAGCCATGCACATGTGGCACGTGGGGACATGGTTTAGTGGTGGGCTTGGCAGTGCTGGGGGAATGGCTGGACTTCATGGGCTCAGAGGGATTTTCCAACCTGAACGATTCAGTGATTCGATGAGTTGTTGAAGGGAGAGAGCAGTTCCCCATCTAGCTGTACCTGGGAGTGGTTATTCTCTTGTTTTGGAGAGGGGAGGTCCGTGTGGCCAGCCCAGCCCACGGCCCTGTGAGCACAGAGGAGCCAAACTCCCCATCAGTCACCAGTGTGTGATTGCCAGTGGTGCCCAGCATGTGCCGCGCTCCAGGGGCCTGCCAGGCCATGAGGGATCAGCAGGCAGTGAGGGATCAGCAGGCTCCAGGGGATCACCAGGCTCCAAGGGATCAGCAGGCAGTGAGGGATCAGCAGGCTCCAGGGGATCACCAGGCTCCAAGGGATCAGCAGGCAGTGAGGGATCAGCAGGCTCCAGGGGATCACCAGGCTCCAAGGGATCAGCAGGCAGTGAGGGATCAGCAGGCTCCAGGGGATCACCAGGCTCCAAGGGATCAGCAGGCAGTGAGGGATCAGCAGGCTCCAGGGGATCACCAGGCTCCAAGGGATCAGCAGGCAGTGAGGGATCAGCAGGCTCCAGGGGATCACCAGGCTCCAAGGGATCAGCAGGCAGTGAGGGATCAGCAGGCTCCAGGGGATCACCAGGCTCCAAGGGATCAGCAGGCAGTGAGGGATCAGCAGGCTCCAGGGGATCACCAGGCTCCAAGGGATCAGCAGGCAGTGAGGGATCAGCAGGCTCCAGGGGATCACCAGGCTCCAAGGGATCAGCAGGCAGTGAGGGATCAGCAGGCTCCAGGGGATCACCAGGCTCCAAGGGATCAGCAGGCAGTGAGGGATCAGCAGGCTCCAGGGGATCACCAGGCTCCAAGGGATCAGCAGGCAGTGAGGGATCAGCAGGCTCCAGGGGATCACCAGGCTCCAAGGGATCAGCAGGCAGTGAGGGATCAGCAGGCTCCAGGGGATCACCAGGCTCCAAGGGATCAGCAGGCAGTGAGGGATCAGCAGGCTCCAGGGGATCACCAGGCTCCAAGGGATCAGCAGGCAGTGAGGGATCAGCAGGCAGTGAGGGATCAGCAGGCAGTGAGGGATCAGCAGGCAGTGAGGGATCAGCAGGCAGGGAGGGATCAGCAGGCTCCAGGGGCCTGCCAGGCTCGGGCAGAAGGCAGCATTTACCCGATGATGCACTGGAGTGCACAATACAAGTGGTGATCTTTAAGGTGCTCAATGAAGTACACTGAAACGCTGCGAAACAACTGTTCTTAAGCGGCTTCTGGGGACACGGCTTTGAAAATATGAGTTTCATTTCTTTTGTGTGGTGTTCCAGGTCACCGGGCCTTTGTTCCGCTCCTGCGAGCCCTCGCTGGAACGACTGCCATTGCTCATCCTGCTTTGATTGTCCCCAGCTTTATTTAAGAAGCTGCTCTCTGCAGATCATTTAATGAGGAGGATTTCCTCATGCAGGAAAGCTTCCATCTTTCTCTTTTAAGTGTCAGGGTGGATGTTTCCTCGGCTTAACAGGAACCATATTTAACTGTTGTGTTTATTTCTCAGCAGTGAAGTTTCCCTCCTTGGGTTCAGTGTGAGGTGACAGTTGTAGTATCTCCCTTGGAAACATTTTAAAGAAAGCAGAGAAATACTTGCATCGGACCCTGTGCAAAGTGCCTCTCGCCAGAGACACATCCATCTCGCCCGAGCTCCTGTTTGGCTCCTTTTGGGATGTTTTTGATTAGTGATTCACTAAAGCCATTGTCATTCCCTTTACAGCTACTCTGAGGTTCTCACACGGTACTGTCAGGAGTGGAAAGCCAAGCTACTGCATGAGAATTGGGAAAGAAATAAGGCTGAAGGTGCTGGGAAGGTTGAAAGAGACGTTTTGATTTCTTCCTGCCCTTTGGAAGGGATGAAAGATGGAAGGAAAGGGGGAAAATGGGAAACACAGTAGCAAGGAGACTCATCCAAGGCAGGGCTGGGCCACCCCTCCTGGTCTTCGTGTTAGGATGGGTTTGTGTGGGGAAGAGCCCAGGTGCTACTTTGAGGTTGGTTCCTATGATCTTTTTTTTATTATTAGTTTTTCCCTGTTTTTTAAAGTGAAAATTTTTTCCTTGGACACTAAAAGGCAAATCACAGCAACTGACATGCAAGCTCTCTTTGATCTTTGCTTTATGCCCAGGTAAAAAACTACCTAAAATCAGTTTATTTAGAATTTTTCTTGCTTCTCAACATGTTTTTACAGTCCAAAATGCAAACTTAACCCTCTCTAACAAGTTCAGATGAAGAGATGCTCCAGCATCTGCTCTGTCTCTCTGCTATAAATGTTCCAAGGAAAACAATGTTATTTCTATGCAAAGCTGCTTCAGATGTCTCTGTGCTCGGTTTCACTGGCTCTCACACAATGGAGGAAAAAGAGGGTTTTTTAATCCTGCTTAGGGCCAGCTGCCACCCAAACCTCCTGCAGGCATGGAGGTTTTTTGCACCCAAATATTGGCTATATATTTGGCACCCAAATATCTGCTAATCCTAATGCAGAAGATACAGAATCATAGAATCATGGAACATTTACCTTGGAAAAGCCCTCTAAGATCAGCAAGTCCAACCATCAACCAGCACCACCACCATGTTCACCACTGAACCATGGCCTCACGTGTCACACCCACGTGTTTTTTGAATCCCACCAGGGACGGTGATTCCACCACTGCCCTGGCAGCATATGCCAGGACTGGACAACCCTTGCCGTGAAGAAATTTTCCCCAGTATCCACCCTGAGCCTCCCCTGGCCCAGCCTGAGGCCGTTCCCTCTCCTCCTGTCCCTGTTCCCTGGGAGCAGAGCCCGACCCCCCCGGCTGCCCCCTCCTGTCAGGGAGTTGTGCAGAGCCACAAGGTCCCCCCTGAGCTCCTTTTCTCCAGGCTGAGCCCCTTTCCCAGCTCCCTCAGCCGCTCCTCATCAGACGTGTGCTCCAGCTCCTGTTACTGTGGGCAGGCCCTGGCACAGGGTGCCCAGAGCAGCTGTGGCTGCCCCTGGATCCCTGGCAGTGCCCACGGCCAGGCTGGACTTTGGGGATTGGAGCACCCTGGGGTAGTGGAAGATGTCCCTGCCCATGGCAGGGGGGGAAAAAGATGATCTTCAGGGTTCCTTCCAACCCAAACCCATCTGCAGCTCTATGATTCTGTGACTGGTGCTACCATAAGTGTGTGGCCATGGTGGCACTGTCTAAAAAGGGTCTTGAAGTTGTTTTCAATCATTCTGAAATATGTGGTAAAAATAGTGCCAACAGCTCAGTTCTCCTCCTTGGTGTGTGTTGGAACCTGCTGATTTTCTGCAGATTTTTGAGCAAAAGGAGGAGTTTGGCCATGGTTACAGGTGTGATCTGACTGCTCTTTTCCAAATTGCAGTGGTTTATGCTGGAGATGGTATTTCTTCCTATCTTCAAGGAGAAGTGTGCTCAGTAAATGATGCAGTTCTAGTTTCCATCCTTTTCTTTGCCTGTGAGTAGTATTAGCAAACACCACAGAGATAAGGGCCATTCCGAAGGGAGGGCTGTTATTTCAATCTTCTCTTTCATTTTTGTGTCAAATTTTGTCAGAGGGATGGGAATTCCTGCTCAGTGTTGGACCACCATGGTTTGTAATACCATCAAATTTTCATCACTTCTGGCATCTGCTCTTATATCCCTGTGAGAGTTTATGTTTGTTGTTTCGGGGGTTTTTTTGGTTGTTTCCTCTTTATTTTTATAATGTTTAGCCCTCTTCAAATGATTTTTTTCCCAAATTAAATTCCAGAGACAACCAGGATCAGTAGGTGCATGTTGTTGTTGTGCACAGCTCTGCTAAACTGCACAAGAGGGGCTGAACTGCACTAAAAGATGTAGCCATCAGTAAATGGTTGTGGGTTTCTGCTTTTACTCTTTTTATCTAGGAATGCAGCCAGTCTGGAAGTGTTTCAAGTTCATTTTGAGGGTCAACACCATCACCTTTCACTTATATGATTGGATTTATATTTTATATAGAAAACTTCCTCTGCTACACTTCCACATTCAGATTTTTCCAACAAAAAAAAAACGAAACCAAAACCCAGGACTGAAACATGTTATATGCAACTTTTATTTTCAACATTCACTTCTCCTTCTGTTTTTCAATCCTAGGCTGTTTACTTGATTATTTTAAATTTTAAGTAAATTTTCTGGTGGAGAATAGAGGTTTTTGTGTTAAGCACAAGATGCCAGCTTCCTGCAGAGGTCTCTCTAGGGGGACTGAAATCATATTACAGTGAGATAACATGTGTTTAGGAGTGTGAAAAAAGAATACATTTGATTTATCAAACTTTCACAGTTTTGGAGAGCTCAGAATAAAGTGGCAGTGACCATTCCTGGCTCACAGGGCAGCTCAGTCCCCTCCTGTGGCTTCACCCCGGGCATTGAGACATTGAACACTGTTCCTCAGATCCTGGCTGTCCTGGGATGAGATCCTTGAGTCTCACAGCAAGCTGGGAATTGGGAGAAGGAACCAGGAAGACATTGGATGTTCCTGGGTGTTTGCAGTTCGCACCTTGGTGTTAGAGAATCCCAGAATGGTTTGGGCTGGAAGGGACCCTAAAGCTTAACGCTGCCAGGGATCCAGGGGCAGCCACAGCTGCTCTGGGCACCCTGTGCCAGGGCCTGCCCACCCTCCCAGGGAACAATTCCTTCCCAGTATCCCACCCATCCCTGCCCTCTGGCAGTGGAAGCCATTCCCTGGGTCCTGTCCCTCCAGCCCTTGTCCCCAGTCCCTCTCCAGCTCTCCTGGAGCCCCTTCAGGCCCTGCAAGGGGCTCTGAGCTCTCCCTGGATCCTTCCCTTCTCCAGGTGAACATTCCCAGCTCTCCCAGCCTGGCTCCAGAGAAAGCCATTCAAGGGGAATTTGGGGATTGTCTTTAACAAAACACTATTACAGAAGAGTCAGAGCGGGAACCACAAAACAACAACAACAAAGGAAATGAAACCACCAAACACCCTGAAAGTCTTCCAGGGGAGGCTTTGTACCCTGAGGGCAGCCGAGCTGCTCAGGAGCACAGAGGTCAGTGCTGGAGCTGCTCTGCCTGAGCCCATCTGAGAGCCTGGGATGTGAAGGCACAAAACGTGCAGGTTCCTGAGCTGTGCACAGGGGAGGGAGGGAGGNTGCAAAACAGCTGGAGAGACACTCAAAGTCACAGCAAGTTTCAGTTCTGAACAAACAAATTTGCAAGAAGCTTATCCTCTGGACCCACAGATAGTCCTTCTGGATTTGGGGGGAGGGAGGGGAGAATATGGAAGGAAGGAAGGAAGGAAGGAAGGAAGGAAGGAAGGAGATGCTCTGGCTGAGGTTGCTGCAGGGCACTGTAGCTGCTTCCACGGAAACCTAGGGCAGGCCTGAAGAGTCTCTTGGTAACATGTTGGCTACTCACAGTAAGAGGAGCTTCCTGAAGTGAGAAAAGATGTCATCCCCATTAATAGCATTATTAAATAATTCTCACAGATAGCGATAAATATATAAATATCTTGTTATTTGCCCGTCATGTTCCACCAGGCTGTCTAGAGTGAATGAATCATGATTTATTTTTCATGAAGTCAGTGATGTAAATGCAGGTATGCAATTGGAATTATGGCAAGGTGACTGTGGTCTTTCATATCTGTATTCCATGCATTCTTACTGGAGTTTTTATAGCTGTCATAAAGGCAGGAGGTATTTTCCAATGATCCATGATCCAAGCTCTCCTTGAATTTGGGAACCATTTTGCTGCTGCTTGCATCACGTGAATTTCCTTTGCTAACCTCTAATTTCTGTTGAAAACGCAGCAGAAATTTTGTGATATCTGTAGAAGGTACAAAGGGCAGATTTTTGCTGCCTGGCTCGGCATGCATCACACTTGGTCACTGCCATCTTTTTTGGTGGTGTGGGAGGGTCAAACATAAGGTCTCTAAACTTTTCTTCAGAGTTACCCCAGTGTATCACCCTCTGCCATGCCCAGAGGTCAGGAATGGTCATTCCTCTGCACATGGTGGCACTTCCTCACCACCAGGAGCTGCCCCAGCTGCAGGAAACATCTTCAGTGGGGAAGGGAGCCTCTGCACTGTTTTCCCTGAAACTCATTTGTCCTGTCTTAAATTTCCTTCTCATCCAAAATAGGCTTCCAAGTTATCCAGGAACCCATTGCTCCATCAGGCTCCCGTTTTGACCTAAGGAAAACACATTAGTCTTCAAACTGGTCTTTTATGTGGGTTTGAGTCCAAAAGTCTGAACCTCCTGTGAGCCCGGAGCCAGCACCGAGCGCTGCCCCAGCTCTGTGAAGAGCAGGGGTGACTTCCAGCGCACCGTTACCCGGGACTGTGCTTTCCAAAGTGGGAAAGGGATGGCAGCAAGAGCAGGGTGTGGTGGAGAAACCCGAGCGGTGTGCTGGGCCGCCTGGCGTAGGAGCCTGTAAACTCCCAGGGTGATAATTCCCCGTCACGGGGTTCCTGCAGGCACCGTGGCTCCAGGAGGATGTGCCCGTCTCTCCCACTGGCATTCGGTGAGCTCGGCTCGCCCCGCTGCCCTCGGGCTCCCCGTGCCCGTCGCTGCGTGAGCCCAGCCCCGTGCTCTGCTCAGCCGGGGAGTCTGTCCACAGCAAACAAGAGCAGCAGCTTTCCGAGCTTTCACTCTTAACCTTTCAGCTCGTGACAGATTTTGCCAATGAAGTTCCCGCTCAGGAAGTGTGGATTTAGCAGACAGATAGAGCAGGGGCACTGCCCTGAGGCACAGCTACAAGGACGGGGGTCAAACGCAGCCGTAAGCAGTGAGTCTGCTCCCCACTGCGAGATCCAGCTCCAGCGGCAGGGCAGGGGGGTGTGGATTGGTCATTGGAAAAGTATTGCACAGTGGAATCATTATTTATCCCTGTGCAACTGAAACTCACTCGTTTCCAAGTGTGTACATCTTTCTGGCTGCTTTTTCCCTGGCTCCAGGAGGCAATGGCTGTTTGTGTGCCCGAGTGCACGTTGGTTTTACAGGTACAAGCAGTAAAACGTCTGGTTTTCCCCAGCATTGTCTCACTGGCATGTGCCAGCTGTTCATCCTGTCCCATCATCCAGGGCTTTGAGGAGGGGGTTAAACATCCCACCCACCCCGCCACTGACCCCCAGTCAGCACCACTTCTAACCAGCACCGCTCTGAACTGCAGCCCTTGGCTCCAGGTCCCCACACAGCTTTTCCTCTGCCTTGCTACCCACCCATCCAGGGCTAATCTCCAGTTTGACCTCAGGGATGATGTGGAAGATCACATTTAAAACCTCACTAAAGAAAAGAATTTATCCACGAACCTCATCCAGATAAGAAGGCACCTTAATTTAGGAACCTGGATGCCACCAACTACTGAAGATGGATGGTGGTGTTGTCACTGGCAAATGGGAAAAACAGGAGAAAGACACGTTGTTTCTAATACTGGATGTGTTATCAGAGCTCATGGCTGAGATTTGTGTCTTCTGTACTTCTTTTGTTACTGTTTGAATTTTATATTGACCTGTTTTAGGAATCACTTTATTCCTCCCAGCCACCTTGGCAGCCCATTGCAGATTTTGGGAATGACTCCCTCTCTCTTGTCTTACAGGAAGCATTTCTGCCCTTCTGTGAACCCTCTTGCTAAAGGAATGATTAGAAGAGATAAATATTTCCTTATGAGGCACTAAATCTGCCTCTTTCCTAGAGAGTGCCCTGTCCTTGACTCGTGGCACCCACTCAGCTGCTGCACCAGACGCTGTGTCAGTGGGCAGGGGGCTGTGAAGCCCCTGCTCAGCACCCATAGCTGGGACTGAGAGCTAGCACTCATCATTGTGCCGTGCCATTAATTCACTAGAACACAGAACTAAGTGGTAATTATTAGCAGTGTCTGTTTATTATGGCCATTTTATTTTCCATGTCCCTTAAACATTAATCGTTCCTAATAGGACGAGGTTGGTTGAACAGATGTGAAATAAGTGGCAGAGGTCTGTGTTCAGCAAATGTCTTTTCATTGTTTTCCTTCTTTTTTATATCCTCCCTATGCAAACACACCACTTAAGGTTATTCTGTGTGCTTAATGGACTCTTGTGCCTACCTGTCACAAACAGTTACCAAGGACCTTAAAATAAATCAGCCGTGTTCCGTGTCCCCAGCGCTTCTCCCCTGCACAGCAGAACTCAGCAGCAGAGCAGGGATCCTGCAGGGATCTCTGGGCGGAGGAAGTGCAGCTGTGCCCCTCTGTAGCTGTCACACAGGGCAGGGAAGTGCCGTGCCTGACTGTAATGATTTGTTGTGGGATGGAAACTCTCATGGACCGATATTGATGGTATGTTTGGCAGCGACATTCAGCCAGTCAGGTCACAATTACTTTTGAAGATTACAAAACAGCAAATTATTTAATTCCCCTAATGCTGCTGTATTTCAGCATCAGGTAAAAAAAACCAGGTAAGGAGCCATTTGGGTGCCAAGTCACCACCCCTGCTAGCCTCAAGGATTTATGTTTGGTCTAAAAAAATTCTGAAAGCAGCCACTGCAACCTTCCCTGCCCAGCTACGAGCCCCTGTCCGAGTCTGTGTGGAGCATCACAGTCCCTCACAGACAGGCTCAGAGGCCTCATGTCTTCTTCTGTGCTGAGGTATTTACTTAATATCGTGTTCACTTTTGTCCTCCCATTGTTTTGAAAGGCTCTCCAGCCCTTGGGTCATTGGTTGTAGTTGTGATCATCGTTAGGCTGGGGCCTGAATTCCTCACTTCTGTAAATCCTCATTTCTGCTCCACTTAATTGCTACCCTATGTTTAGTTTTTATTTGTTTGTTTATTTACTTTGTTTCCCAGGCTACTAAAATCCTTGCCATCATTCATCTTTTAGGGAAGGTAGGGAACAAAATGCTGAAGCAGGTTCTGGAAGTGCCTGCTGCAATAATTTGCAGGTTGTCAAGTTCTGGACCATTTGTGCTATTAAATACAAGGGCTTGGGTCTTTCCATCCTCCCGCCTGACGCATGGGAAGAATCCTCTTTTGTTCCTGGAGCCGGACTTGTTTTGTCGACACCCCTAGGAATTATCCTATTCAGTACCATGTAAACACAGTCCAGTCCCACAAGTGAAGGCTCAAAGACTCCAAGGCTCTTCCACAGCCAATTTCAGACTCCGGAGAGTGAGCAAATCACCACATAGGCAACAGATTTCTTGGCAATTATACCTAATTCCTTCTATTTCTGCCTGCCTAGAAAATCAGGAAACAGGATTTACTTGGGAACAAGTGCTGTAATAAAGTCAGTCAAAGTTTCACCTTGCTGGAAGATTGTTTGAGCTGGGAGCTGCAGGAGTGGTAATCCAAAATACTTGACCTTGGTGCAGCATTATCTGTGTCTAGAGCCTTAAACCACGACAATTGCAACACTTCGAACTCCTCAGCGCGCTCATCTTGCTCAGATCCCACGTCCTCTCCCAGGAGGGACCACATTTCAGCGTCACGTTGAGAATCACCTGTTACTTGCACGCTGTGCTGAGGAGGGCAGATGGGGCTCACAGCAAATGGGTCTGGGGCCATCTTGTACAGCAGGTTCTGTTCCTGTGCGCTCCCCGGGTGCCAAACAGGTTGTGCCTCTCTCCCTCCCCGTTTCCTGTGGGGAGATGGAGGTGCTGTGCATTCCTGTGACCTCGCAGCGGCTCTGCCAGCCTGGCAGGATCACAGACCCACAGCATGGGCCGGCTTGGAAGGGACCACCGAGGGTCATCTGATCCAACCTCCCTGTTCAAGCAGGGCCCTCCCAGAGCACATGGCACAGGATTGCGTCCAGGGGGAATCCTCTGTCAACAGGGAGCCACACTCATGGGTTTTCCCTGGCATTCTCTCTGCTCTCACTGTGGGGGCTGTGGCTGAGAAAAGGGATGGCAAAGAAATGTCCCTGCACTCTCCTGACGTGTGACCCTCCCTGGCAGTGTGGGGTCCAAGACACCTCAGACCTGCCATCCTCCCTGAACACAGAGCAGGTCCATGAGCACCAGCCTGCAGACTCAGGTCCAAGAAGCAGCATCAGTCCCTTCCATCTCATTCCCCACATCCAGCCTCTGTCCCAGAGCAGGGCTCAGCCCTGCTCTGAACAGATCTCTGGGTATGGGGTGTCCTCACCAGCTCTGAGCTGGGCAGGGAGCTTTGTTGCCCCAGACACGCCTGCAGATCCCTCTGCACTGCATTCCCAGCAGAGCAGATTGTCCTACCATGAATGTAACCATCCAAATTACCTTCCCCTCAGCGTCCTTCGGGATTCCAGCAGAGAGGAGACACTTGAGAGAGTCCTTGACCTTCTTGGGTCTCTTATGAATCATTAACCTGGAAGATGGATGGGGGAGAGATCCTGCAGCCTGGCAGAGCAGCTCTTGCCTTTCATTTCTGTGTGTGTAACTCAGCTGCTGTTCTGCTCTTTCCCTGGCTCTGTAACATTCCTGCACGTGGCAGCAGCACAGCAAAGGTCGGCATTCCCATATATCTGTTCAGTTTTACAATCCCTGCCCTTTATCCTCACACATTTACATAATGTGAGTGTAATGGAGATGCACAATTCTGCCTGCTCGCTCCAGAACCTGCAAGTGAGTTTGTCACAGTGGCTGCTTCTTTAAAGAAATAATGTACTAATGTGTAACCTCTGGGAATCACTGACAACACCTTGTAGTACAGCAGTGTCGCATTTCATCTTGTTTTCATTTTTTTCAATGTTACGACCTTTTAGTTTGCTCTTAGGCTGAAGAAAATTCTTCCCTTCTTGCAGGGCTCTCACAGAGCCCCCCTGAGGGCATGGCTACCTTAGACTGAAGCTTTCCTGTCTGTGGGAAATATTTCTGAGGTGCTTCCGTGCAAGTCAGCCCATCAGTCCCAAAAGGTTCCCTCCGTGTGTGAGGTTCTGGAGGAGAAGTCCAGCTCCAGAGGAGCATTTTGGTGGTTCCCTTGGTGCAGGTCTGCTAAAGCCCCTGGATCTTCAGGCAGAATTGGTGGTTACGAGCCAAGAGCCCCCGCCTGGAAGGGCTGGTGGGTTTTGCTGCTTCACCCCCGTCCTTCAGGCCCCAGCTGGCCGGGCCACACCTCTGCCTTGTGCCATTGCCGGGGGCACAGGCTGGCATGTGGCCGCTCTGGGGGCACGCAGAGGGTCCCAGCGGGGTCTGCACCCACCACGGCTTGGGTTGGGAGGGGCCTGAAAGCTCATTTCAGTCTCCCACCCTCTGCCATGGGCAGGGACACCTCCCACTATCCCAGGTTCCTCCAAGCCCTGTCCAGCCTGGCCTTGGACACTTCCAGGGATCCAGGGGCAGCCACCAGCCCTGTGCCCTCATGAAATATTCAGGTAAAGAGCAGTGTGAACACCCTGAGTGTGAAATTGCTACACCTGTGAGAGGGGAGCTGAGCATAAATAAAAGAAGGCTATTTAGCATTTCCCTTTGTGCGACTAAACGTGGAGTGCTGCCTGGATGTGAGATCATTTGGGGATGGACAGAAAAGAGAGAGAAGGAGAAAGGGAGAAAAATGAGATAAGGAACACAGAGACAGGGAAAGAAATGTGGATCATTCCAGCAGCAAGATTAATAATGAATTCCCTGCTCCTGATGTGAAAATGGTATAGGGCTGCTGCTGACAGTAATATGTCTTGAAAAGAAAAAACCCACAATTTCCCATTTATTCCCTTCTCGATAATTTCATGTAACAAAGTGTATTGCCCGTGGTCACAAACCAGCTCGGCTCGGGTGAGCCCGTGGCCAAAATTGGGGAAAGACAGAGCGTGACGCTAATTCCCTGAAGATGTGTTTCCCTGGAACACAACATCAGTTTTCTCTGGGCTAGAACCTGAGTGAGGGTTGCTGTGGGTGCTGTGGGAAAAGGGCACTCACAGATCATCATCCTGGGGGTGCTGGGTGTGAAGGAGAACCGAGAGCCCCGCGCCGGGGGCTGCCCTGTCACAGGTGCCTGCTGTGGGATCCGCGCTGCCTCCTGCGCGAGGGAGCAACCGCCTGGCGCGGGACAGGACACGCACACCGTGCTCGTGTGGGCAGGCAGGGCTGTGGCCACCAGGGAATGTCACCTGGCAGGAACAAAGCAACAAAATGGGAAGGTTGGGAGTGCGAAAACCAGCAAAGCTTGTTCCCAGGCGTGGTCACAGGGTTTGGTTTGTGTCGTGCTGAGTTCGTGCTCATAAACTGCCAGGCCCAGTGGACATCCCAGCAGAGTCACATCCCGGGTTCTGTGTCCTACTGCCCATCCACGAGTGCTTTGTGAGACCTGGAGATTCGGGAAAGCCAGCCTGCGCCAAGGTGTCCCCTGGGATCCCTGAGCACCACCCTGCAAGCAGGGGATGTCACCCCAGGCCATGAGCTGCTCTGTGCCCCGGCACAGGCTGACTCGGGGCCATGCAGGAAAGGGCAGCAGTGGCTGCTCCTCCTGAGCCCCCCATATCCCAGTGCCTGAGGGGAATGGTGCTGAGATCTCCAACCTCTGGAAAACAGTCAGACTTCTGGATGCTTTGACTGCAGTGGTTTGTCTGTTTACACGGCCTTTTTCCCCTCAAAGTCTCTTCTGAGGTTTGGACATTCCCAGTCACAAGCAGTTCAACCCCAAGTCTCTGGGAGCACCAGGGCAACAGGCAGGACTGAGCTGTGAATGTCCACGGGGTTTATCCAATTTAAACCTGGCCTTGAGGAGCACAGAATGTGCCCAGTCTGTCCCAGGAGCCTGGCCAGCCAGGGCAGAGAGCAAAGCCATGGCATGAGGCGAGGAGAGCTGTCCTGGGAAAAACAGCAAGTGGAATTTGCTCTTGTGATGGGGGGAGGAAAAGAAGCATTTCCCAGGAGCTGTTACTGAGTTAGTCAGCCCAAAACACATGTGAGTCCTTAAAATATACAGCCCAGCAGTGGAAAAAATGGAGATACCTGCTCCCAGATGAGCAGACTCCATTCTCCCATCAGGAAAGTGCCTGTCCACTTTGCCTATTCCCAGGCACCGCAGTTGGCTGACACTGTGGGAAGCATTTTCTAATAATGAACGACAAAGCCCAGATCATTATCTGGAATCTCATTAAGGATCTGTCAGTGGGAATCTGACGAATTCCGTGCTTGTGTGCAGCTCACGCACAGAGGAACAGGGTTTTCCTGCACCGTGCCCTGGAAGACAGCCCTTCCCTGAAATCCCTCTCCTGGATGCACATTGCCACACTCACGTGTCCTTACTTGCTTTTTTAAGGCAGTGTATTTCTTTGCTGCAGGTCTCTCGGCCGCTGCTCCCTCAGCCCCAGGAGCTGGCTGCTCCCAGGCACTCCACTTCCCAGACAGGGGTCCCACCTCCCGGGCTGCCTCTGGGGCTCCCTCCCCAGCCAGCTTTTCCCAGGGATGCTGAAGCACAGATGAGGAGCCAGTCCTGGGAAGGGGAAGAAGAAAAGAAATCTCTTTTCCTTCGGAAAGGTAGCTGGTGACCAGCCAGAGACAGGAATTCTGTTTCTGGGTCACCTGTGCCCTGGATCACCTGTGCACTGTGTCACTGGCTGGAAACTGTTTTATCAAAGCCAAAATGGTCTTTATGAACATCTTGTCTGTTCCTGGGCACTGGCTGCTCCAGCAAGTCCATCCCAGTAACTCCTGTCCCTGTATGGAGTCAGAGTTTGTGTTCTGGGCTGTCACTGGTGGCACAGAATCCCATCACAGAATGGTTTGGGTTGGGAGGGACCTTAAAGTGCAGGGACACCTCCCACTGCCCCAGGCTGCTCCCAGCCCCAGTGTCCAGCCTGGCCTTGGGCACTGCCAGGGATCCAGGGGCAGCCACAGCTGCTCTGGGCACCCTGTGCCAGGGCCTGCCCACCCTCCCAGCCAGGAATTCCTTCCCAATATCCCATCTATCCCTGCCCTCTGGCAGTGGGAAGCCATTCCCTGTGTCCTGTCACTCCATGTCTAAAATGTCCTATCACTAAATTGTCTCACCCATTAATTACAGTCTGTATTATCTACAGTTTCTTTTTTTTATTATCTTCTGCTATTTTTTTTCTCTTTTAATTTCTGGAAATTGAAATCCGATCCTTTCAGTCCTGCTCTGCTTTTCCTGGTGGGTCAGAGCATCCCCAAGGGTCAGGTTATCTCCTCCCCGTACTTGGGGAGAACCCGTGTGCAGCCGACCCTCACTGATGGGCCTCTGTGTGTGTGGTTATCTCACGATGGATGTTAAATTCCACGCTGTCAGGCTGAGAAACATGGCAAAACTTGGAGAGGGGAAGATCTGCCCTGGGTTTCTGTCCTTGTTTTCCTGGAGAGTTCCCTTCCAGGGTCGCAGTAGGAATAAGATCACCCATCAGCTACAGCCCAGTGTACAGCGCAACCAGACTTCCACCCTCCTGGGCTGGAGAGCAACACACAGAGCTGGGAACATTCAAGTTTATTATTTGAAATATGCCCATGAGTTTGTACAATGTAATGATTTGAAAATACCATTAATTTCCAAATGTGCTGCCTCCTTGGAACACAGGGAAAATGAGAAACAAGAAAAAGAAGAAGATTTAACAAATGCAATTAATCTGGAATTGCTTGGCAGGGTAGAATCGCCATTGATGTATTTAACAAAGAACTAATTAAACCAAAATGCAGGCTGAAATAAAAGATGTTATGTAATGCAAATAGGGCTGATTAAAAACTGTAGCCTCGAGAACTCAGCCTGTGTAGATAAATCACAGACACGTGTACGTTGTGTAGAGATCAGGCTTTAACAGCATTCCAGTCCCAGACACGACCACATTTTTCAGTGGAAAAAAGTCCTTTGGAAGGCATTCAGTCCCCAGTATTTGAATGATTTGAATCCAGCGATGTTCTGGGTGCAGGCTGGATCCACGCCTGCGCTGGCAGGGGAAGAGCCCAGCCTGGGGGAGAGGGTGGGTGACGGGCTCCTCAGGGCTCTGCAGCACATTCCCAGGGTCCTGCACAAGCCACCCACGGTCTGGCCAGGTAATTGTGAGGGTGAAGGTGTTTCTGCAAAGGGGAAGGAGCCTGAAGGGAACAGGAGAGCAGTAACCTGTCAGCAAGGCAGCACCTGTGGGTTTTGGAGCTTGGCGCAGGGAACCCACAATGCGGCTTTTCAGTGCCCCATCTGACACCGCTCACACCCTGCTCTGAGGCTGCCTTCATCCTGCAGCACTGGGATTGCCCCAGGCCGCCAGGATCAGAGGATCCATGTCCTGCTTCAGTCCCATCCTCAGCCATGACCAGCTTTCAGGAGGATGGAAGGACACCAAGGAGAAGGCGGAGGCAGCGGGTTCACCCTGGAGCTTGCTGGCTCCTTGGGATGCTCCACACATGGCTCTGGGGGCACTCTGGGGGCTGCTCGGGGGGCTGATGGCCCATCCTTCCCCTTCCTCTCCTGTTCTTCCCTGCCTTTAGTTTTACTGATTCCTGTTTTTCTCCTCTCCCCTACAGAACAACCCTGTGCTTAAGCAGAACTTCCTCATGTCCCCTCACCCCAGATCCCGCTCCCCTTGTGGCAGCGTGGGCCAGGACACACCGGCTGCTGCCCTCCCTGCCCTCAGCACTGGAACTGCTGCACAGCACACACAGCTTGTGCTCACAGCTTGCTCTCAGAGCATTAGTGTAAAATGTTAAGAAAACCCCAAATACCATGAACAACCTCCTGCTGTCTGTGTTCACTACAGTGTCTGGGGTCAGGCATTCCCTGCTAAACACACACTGACAGCGTGGATGGTGTGAGACTCTTCCCCTGCTCCAGGGTCAGGGAGGGTTATCTGGAACAGCTCGGCAGAGAGGACATTGAGGAAATGTTGAATTTCAAAGACAAAGATGATGCAAACCTTCTGGGGGTGGTGCAACACAACAGGAATGGACCAAGTTCAATCCCCTGCTCAGCTCAGCTCGCGCTTGGCTGTGTTTGTAATTTCAGCTCAGAGGATCTCTGGATTTGATGTTTCGACTCACTGCACTCAGGCCACAGAATCAATATGAATTATCAGTAATTTTCCAGGGGTGGATAAATGTCATCGTGATGTGGAACTAATCCTTGCCTTGTCCTTGCTTGCTGGGTCAGCAGTGTTTGTTTTAGGCCTCGGAGGTCACAGTGATGTGCTGCTCCACGGCGACTCGTCCGGGCGCTCCAGGGGAGGTGAAGCCAGTAAATGGTTGTAGAGACCTGTCAAGGCAGGGCAAGGGCCTTGCAGTGTCACCTGGGCACGCACAGACTCGAAGCAGATGTTGCCACGTGGTGATGGCTGATTTGTCCCGCAGACGGCTCTCGTGTCCCCAGGGCAGCCCCTCCCTGTGCCAGCTCCTGCCCGAGGCACCTGCCTGGGGACAGCCGGAGCCACAGCCCCAAAGCCCCGCTGCTGCCGAGAGCTGGGTGCTCCGGGCTCCTCCTCTGTGTCCCTAGAGGGAGCTGAGCTGGCTTGGCCTTGTCCAAACCCAGGGACGGGGGAGAGCTCTGGGGGAGGGCGGGGACCGATCCTTTCAGCCAGGGTGGAGCACTGGGCTGTGCCAGGTCTCAGATCCTGGCAGGATGCTCCAGCCGTGCTCCTGGAGCAGCCTCCCCTGCAGCACCACGGCGTCACTGAACACTCAATAAGCAGCTTCAGGAGCCAGCTGATATTGAAGGACTGAGGGGATATTTAACCTGAAACTGGAGTTCAACTACATCAGACTGCTTATTAAAAATGAATGGATTCATCCGATAAGGATCATATTCCTTGTGATGTGATGCAGTAGTAGAAACAAGTCTGCTGTCTTCTGCCCTGCTCTTTTCCCCATATGGTCACTCCTCTGTTTCTGTGTAGTGAAAATACACTTGTTTTGCTTTTTCACCCAAAATCTCTCCCTATGGATTCCTCTTCAGACAGAAAATCTGAAGTCTGAAGACTTTTAATAAAGAAACGAAGCAGCTTAGTGAGAGCAGCTCCTTGGTGATCCTTGGCCCCAGACCCCATGGAAATTCCCTTTCCCAGCTGCTTTAGGTGCACCTGTACTCTTCACATCCACTTATCCTTTCTCTTTTGTCCACCCTTCATCCTGATGGACATTTCAGTTTTGAGGCTCTGGGCTGGGGCTCGTGCCCTGTATTGCTGTTGGCCCCGTGGCAGAACAGGTTCAGGTGCTGTCAGCCTGTCACTGCTCCTGTTCACGGGGCCATTCCAGCCACAGGCACAGCCCTTGGCTGAGGAAACACTGCTCTGGTGTGACTGAAATACAAAAGATGGGCTTTGGCACAGCAACATCTCAGCTGCACTTTATTATCCCTGTCCCAACTCAGTCTGCAAAAGCAAAGTGATGGGCAGATGTAGAAGATACCCAGTTCCAGCAGCATTTCCTCACAGAAATTTATGGCTCAGCTATCCATATCCCAGCTTGATGGAACACTTTGCAAGATCACTGTTAATATCATTTTGCAGGTGTTCTGGCCAATCAGAGCAGTACAAGGTTCAGTGCTTTGCTACTGAAGTGACAGTAAGGGAAAGGAAATATTTTTCCAGAGGTGAAAACTGTTTAAATCTCAGATTTCTACGGTTTTTGTAATGCGAATTTCTCATAGATTAAACATTCCCAGTCCTACCCAGGCTGATTCCTGACTGTCACCAGTCTGCAATCACAATTTACACAACACTTTGTCCTTGGTTAACTCACATCACTCAGGTTGGAAGATGTGTTACATGGTCTGCAGAATTTGCAGATGGAAATGAGCCGGGGGAGCCTTAAGCTGTGCCCTGTGCTCTGTCCCCAGCCAGCAGGGCACTGGCACAGCTGGTGCCTGTAAAAGCCAGTGCAAATGGTGCTGGCACTAGCAGACAGAGACGGGCTCTGCTGTGGAATGCCCATGGTGAGCACTGGGAATCATCGTGGAATAGAATTACAGAATCACTGAGGTTGGAAAAGCCCTCTGAGACCATCGAGCCCAACTCTTCCCCAGCCCTGCCAAGGCCACCACTGACCCCTGTCCCCGAGTGTCACATCCACAGGGCTGTTAAATCCCTCCAGGGATGGGGACTCCACCTCCTCTTGCTCCTTTTTTTTTAACCTCTCCATTTTGGTCCTTTCCAAGGGAGATGTTGTGCCTGAGTCTTTTGCCTGGGGACTCTCTTCAATAGGTACTGTGGGTGCCTGCTCCTATTAGAAATGGTGCAACAAATCCAAATTATGTGCAGCACTTCATCAACTCTGGGCTGGAGCAGGAGCCTGCTTTTGTTTTTTCCATTGCTTTTTGATTTTTTAATTTGTTTTGGTGAGATGAAATGTAGAAAGAAGAAAGTGATCCTAAAGGAATTATGACTCATGGAGATTAGATAAATAAGACAACTAAAAAAGCCATGCTAAAAAGCAGTTTTGCATACAAGTCCTAAAAACTATCTGGTGGCTTGTAATTCTGTCATGTGAAGGCAAAGCTGTTTCTGAGACAAAGATTTGGGTAATAAGTATGCACTTGAATTTTAGTTAAGAAAATAATATGTCCTGAGGGTGCATATTCCTGCAATCATTTTGCATGCATGCCGTGTTCCTTCAGAGACGAGGAACTGCTGTTATGTGACAGCTGACTCCATAAACTCGGAAAATTAATAAGAAGATGTTCTCGGAGCATGAGCTTTATTGGGCAGGCCGGGCTGCTGGGCCGAGGGGATGCGGGAGGAGCCGGGGCAGAGCTGTGCCCGGATCCAGCGGAACGCTGAGCGAGCGCCCCGCATGCACAGCCAGCGCCCACCAAGCATGTGGCACAGCAAAAGTGGGACTTTGATAAAAGGGAGAGTGATGGATCCTCAGGGAAATCACACTCGCAATTTGTTCACCAGTTTTGTTGCTGAGCTTTTGTCCAAAAAAAAAATAATTTTTGAGCTCTGCTTAGCAAATGCTTTTGTTATTCCAGTAATGGTTTTTGTGGGAATTGAACAAAAACCAAGTGACAGGAGTTAAATGGCAACTTGAGAGCTGGCGGTTATTGCCTCAAAAGGGAAAGAGGTCTCGGGTGACCCTTTTCCTTTGGAAAACTCTGCTGTTGGCTGCGTTTGATCCATGGCTGAATAAAACATGATTTGGATTAACTGAAGCACAAACCTGCCCCCAGGACCTCTGGTCTGTGGGACCTGTGGGAGGGTCCTGCCAGGGCTGGGCACTGCCCTGGTCCAGGAGCAGGCACAGCAACACGGTGCTGCAGGCGCTGGGACCCTCCCCTGGTACATGGGAACCCCGGGAGCACGGCCGTGTCCCGGTGTCCCCGTGGGGACCTCGCGCAGTGGGACAGAGGTGGGGAGAGCCTGTCAGGGGACTCAGCCCCAGCACTGCTCTGGACACAGGGGACACCATCTGTCCCATCCTGGCTCAGCACTGGAGCTCGGGTGGCACCAGATGGGGAGCAGAGCCATGAACTGGGCTGGCACCGGAGCCTGGGGCTGTGTTCCCCCAGTGCCACTGGGGAGCTGACCAGTGGGCACAGCTGGGCACGAGCCCTGAAAGCAGCGCTGTGGAGACACGCCCAGCTGCAGGTTATTTCTGTGGCTTTTCTCCTGGAGTGCTTGGTGTTGGACACGAGGATTTGCTGCAGCAGGAAAATCAATACAATTTCCATGCCCTCGGCTCCAGCCCCTCTGGAGGGGCCGAGCCCCATCGCTCACAGGTAGTGCTGCATTGCAGGTGGAGAGGAACGTCCAGGCTGCTGGGAAATCCTGCACTGGGGAGAAGAGGGCTGATAAAAAGCCAGCCCAGATCATCAAGAAAGTGACTTCCAAAGGCAGGAGCTGCTGACCTGAGTCTGCCATTACCAGGAGGGCAAAGGGTTAAAGATTAGTGGCCATTAACGAGGTTCCTCTCTCTAAGCAGCTTCCCAGCCTTGTGCTCTGGCTGAGGGCTGTGGGCAAGGCAAGCAGCTTGTGCCTTGGAGAGGTGACCTCTCCTCCTGAGCCTGGATTTGGATGTGAGTGCAGCAAACCCTGTGCGGACTGAGGGCCGTGATTCCCAGGGGAGCTGTGCTCCTGCCGTGGGCTGGGGGAGCTGGGGAAGCTCCTGCTGGGCAGGTACCCCTGGGGAGAGGAGGGGGTGCGGGAGTTCTGGCTCCAAATCAGCTTGTGTTGTGTTACCAAGTGAACAGGAAATATTTCTTGTCTCTTCTCCTTTTCTCCAGAGTGACGTGCCCCAGGCTCTGGAGGACGCTCGCCTGCTCACAGCGTGCATTGCACAGAGCAGCAGAGGGGCACTGGGGTCATTTCCCCAGGTTTGCCCCCACGCTTTTACACCTTTCCCTCTCTCCGCTGCTCCCCATTGCTCTGCAGCTCCAGGTTATGTCGAGAATACAGAGCAGGCCAGATGTGTTTTCTCTGTTCTCTTTGTTACCCTGCAGCTGGCAAGGAGCAGGAGCCCTTGTCCCCTGAAGTGAGGGACAAAACAGGCACTAACTCTGTGTCCACTTGGTGTGGAGAGCAGAACCCTGCAAGCCTCATTTCCTGGAGCACTTGACTCCTCTTCAGGTGATTTTTTGAGCCTTTATTAAATTCTGATTCTGATTATCAAAGAGAAGAATGCTAGGCCTAAATAAACGGGTTGCCCACTCTTTGCTCTGTGTACTCACTGCTGTGCACACCACAGGCACTTCAGGGATGTGAGATGTGTCTCAGGCCTGTTGGCACAATCCCTCCTCTCTGGGCCTCTCTGCATGGCTAGGTCTGAATATTAAAAAAATTAATTTACATATGTTAAACTATTCACTGTTTCAAATACAAATACATTTAGCCATAAAATTAAAGTGGCCACTAAAGGTGTTGATGGATTTGGGGACATTCTGTCCAGATTTCTAACACTTCTCACTGTACCAAAGTCCACTCTGCTTCCAGCCCAGGGGTCAGTAATGCCTTTGCCACCCAAAGAATTTTCAGCCCTTTGGAGGAAAGGAAAATGCAGGATAATGCCTGCATGGAGTAGTGATGGGAATACAATCATGCTGCAAACTGCTTTCCATGAGAGATGGGATGGAAAGGATGGGGTGCAACGGGACAGGACAGAGCCTGGAGAACTGCAGGTTCTGCACAGGAGGGAGCGACTTGGCACCACCTGCACCCCTCCCTGGGTGCTGGGTACTCCTTCCTGGGTGCTGGGTATGCCTCCTGTGGGGATGGGTGCCCCTTCTGGGGCGCTGGGTGCCCCCTGTTCTCCCCATGGGGAGCCACAGAACCACCATTTTTAAACTGAATCTCATTTTTCCCCACTAGCAACATCTTTTAATTGTATTGTGGAGTTATTTGGCTGACTTTACAGTTGACACTATGCTAAGAACCAGCTAGGAGCCACAGAGTCTCTTCACAGAATCATGGAATCCCAGGTGGGAAGGGACCTCAAGGATCGTCTGGTCCCACCTGTCTTGGCCCAAGCACAGTCTGGACAGGAGGGCCCAGCACCCTGCCCGAGCTGCATCTGAAAAGGGCCCGAATCCAAAAGCATTTTCCAGACTATTGAAGCAGTGTTTTGGAATGGCCTGTGCCAGCTGATGAATTTCTGTAATGGATTTCCATAGTGAATTTCTGGATCTCTTCTCAGAGCCCGTGGTTATGAACCCAGGCAAAGTGAGCAGCATTCCTTTCCCATGGGATGCAAACCATAACCTGACCCCAGACGGCTCCTGGTGACGTTCCCAGGCTGACAGCACCTGCTGGCAGCTGGGTTTGTCCGTGTGAGGGTGGTGCTGTTTGGCTGGTCACCCTCCAGCTGTGCCTCCAGGCTGCCAGTGCTGCCAGTGAGAGGCTGCCCTGCTCTGGGGGGTGGCTCGGGGCTCCTGCAGGGCTCAGCCTGATCAGGATGCAGCTCGTGGCACGGCCTCTCTCCGTGAGGGAGGCTCATCTCCAGCCAGCCATCCCTCAGCAACTGCAGGAGACAAGGATCAGGCCAGGAGAGGTGGTTTGCAAGCCACATGTGCCCCAGGTCAGCCGCCAGAGCACTAGGAAATATTTATCCATCATCTGTATCGCAGAAAGGGGATGCTGCTGCCATGAAAATTTGTAAACTGTCATTTACAGCAGCCTCCTACCTTCCCTGAGGTGATGGGCATCACCATGAACAGAGAGAATTTATCAGATTCACACTTCTAACTCACCATTACTCATCTTCCTTTCTAATTCCAAACCCCATGTCCTGATTTGAAAAATGGAAAAGTCAACAGGGCTGCAGTGTCCACCTGCTGCTGCTCCTTTCCTTTAGCACCTCTCATGTGGAAATGCGGATTTTCAGCTGAATTACAGCTCATCAGGTGTGGGTGTGCAACAACTTCATTTATTTATCTCAATTTATCAGCAGCCAGCAGCACATAAAATGGGAATAACGGGCCATCCACCAATGCCTGTGTTTGGTGTTGTGGCTCAGTGGTTGCTGCAAAACTCTGAACTGTTGCTGGAGCCACAGCGTGTCCTGGGTAGGAAGGGACCCACCAGGACCCTGAAACAGAATCACGGAGTCATTTATTTTGGAAAAGCCCTGGAAGACCATGGAGTCCAACCATTCCCCAGCCCTGCCAAGGCCACCACTGCCCCATGTCCCCAAGTGCCTCCCACACAGCTTTTAAATCCCCCCAGGGATGGGGACTCCACCCCTGCCCTGGGCAGCTGAGCCAGGGCTGGACAGCCCTTTCCAGGAAGGAATTTTTCCTCAAACCTCCTCTCGCACAACTTGCAGCCAGGACAAGCAGAACATAAAATTTTTAGCTAAATACTAAGCTGAGGAGCCTCAGTCTTTGTATTTTTTTGAGCGTGATTTCCCCCCCCACACTTGGTTGCTCCTTTTCTGTGCAGTGACACATTCCATGATTTCCCCTGGAGCAGGGCTTTGGCCAGAGCCTGTCCTGGATCTTGCTGGGAGAGGTCGGGCTGGGTTCATCACAATTGCTGCTTGGAAACCAGAGGGGTTTGTGCTTCCTCTTTGTACGTGCACATTGTTCCTGGTCCCAGGGCAGGGGCTGAGCTCAGGTGTGAGCGCTCTCTTTCCCAAGGTCAAAATTTGCTGCCTGTAGATGTACTTTTAAACCCTGGTTTTATCTCCCTGGTTTTACTGCTCCTTCTTCCTCACTCAGCCTTCCTGGCACCAGTGATGAAATAAAGTCCTGGAACAGAAGTCTAAAATACTAATATATATATATATGTTTCAAGATCTGTGGTCTGTATATTTTCTTCTTCTATACACATAAGGAGAACTGAACAATGCAATAATCCTGCAACAGAAATGTATTTTAAAATGTATCAATTTTTTGTCCATCCAAATATTTGTCTCTTACCTAATCCTGCATTACTTTACTCCCTTGAAGATGCAGAGCTACTCATAATTTACATATTATCCTTTCCGTTTTCTATTAATCCACCTCTGCCAAGGAAATGTATTATGAGAGAACCAGAGCAACCTGTGAAAGCTTTAACATCTGCCCCAGCAACGTTCCCATCACACCCAGCATCTGTTTCACCAGTGTAAGGACACAATGAAATCTGCAGGGTATTGTCCTATTTGAATTTTAATATCTTTTCGTTTCTTGTTTCTCCCTTGTTTGCTTGTTTTTGAAAGAGTCGGTGGCGCACAAACACGGGATTGTAAATGAGAAAGTGAAAGATTTGTCAATACTTGCACACTCAGGGGACTGAAGTTCTTTAATTTTAATTACACTTAAGTCAGGCTCCCCACATACCCTGTGCTGGATGTTTTTCTCTTCCTAATATTATATAGGGAAAAATGCAGCAGCCTCTGGTGCCTTCCTGACAGGTTCAATTGATTGTAGCAGGAATGAGAAGCAGGGCTGGTCTGGAACAAGCTTTCATTGATTGCTGGATGGCACTGACTGCATGGGGAATTTGAAACAACAGCAGGTTCAGGAGCCAGAGCCAAAAAAGTAAAAAGAAGCTGATGTTGGAGTTTCCAAAGGGTTTTGTCCCAGCTTTGCATTTTGCCATCTTTCAGTGGTGCAGCAGCCATGGGGATGGGATTTTTATTGTCTTTTATTTCGTCTTAAATTATATGTTTTAAATTTTAACTAAAATTAAAACCAGGTTTGCCAAATTTACCAACAAAATTGATATGTGATAAAAGGGCTCTTTTTTTTCCTCAGAAATACTGCACTTCTGACCAAAGTGATTAGATAAAGGACATTATCTTCCCTGCTATCTGTGCTGGCTAAATCCTCCGAGCATCTGAATGAATCAAGAAGCTTAAAATCTATTGTGTGATTTTATCACTAAGTACCTATTGTGTATCAAGTATCAATGCATACTCTTGTGTATCAAGGATCTATGGTGTGATTTTATCACAGAGTGGATCAGGATGTGTCAGGTCCTCCTTTTGGTCCCCAAAAGTTTAACAGAAATGTCCCCCCTATCCCCCCTGCCCCCCCTNTCCCACTCCTCCAGGCAGTTCCAAAAGGTGGCTGGGGGATGCTCATGGCATTTTTTACCAGTGAAGAACAAGGGCCTGGAGTGCCAGGACCCAGGGAATGGCTTCCCCCTGCCCGAGGGCAGGGATGGGTGGGGTATTGGGAATTGGGAATTCCTGGCTGGGAGGGGGGGGAGGGGCTGGGCTGGAATTCCCAGAGCAGCTGTGGCTGCCCCTGGATCCCTGGCAGTGCCCAAGGCCAGGCTGGACACTGGGGCTGGGAGCAGCCTGGGACAGTGGGAGGTGTCCCTGCCATGGCAGGGGTGGCACTGGGTGGGCTCTAATGTCCCCTCCAACCCAAACCAGTCTGTGATTCTGGGATTGTAACGGAAGGATCGGCTCAGAGCTGGGACTATCCTGGGCTCTGGCCAGGCCAGTGACACCGAACAGTTCTTGAATCCTGAACATCTGCACAGAGCTGGGACTTTGCCTCCATGGAAGTGTCGAACAACTCCATGAGCTGGTTTGTGCATTCGGGACGATGGGGGAGGAGGCTGGCTGGATTAAGATCTGTGATTTCAGCTGTAACTAGCAGAGATAGCAGCTCGAGTAGATGTTGTGTGCATTTTTATTGTATCGTTTTCTGAAGTACCACTATTAAAAATATGACATCCATTGTACATTCCAGCAGAAGATGTGTGTGCTATTGATTTCTTTGTGCTTACCTTGGAACTGTTTATTCTGTGTTATCTTTTCAATGAAAATGAAGATACAGAGAATCCAATGTGATTCTTTAGTGCAGTGAAAAATACCCCTCATCCTTTGAACCATCACAGACTGACATCCCACATCCCAGCGTTCTTATCTTGCCTTCTAGTCTGAAATGTATTAGTGTAGGATAATAATGGCTTTTTTTTTTCACAGGATACACATAAAAGGAAATGTATAAGCAACTTTCACTTCATTATCGCTCTGCCATTTCAGCTGCGAATGGTCCAGAGCAAAAAGAAAACAAGACTTAAGAAACAATCATTTTAATTTCTGTCCTGCTTTCTTTTCCAGTTTTGTGCTTCTTCCACTCGCTAAAAACACCACTTCTCCTTTTCTAATGAGAAACACGCACTAATAATTCATGTTTGTCTCTGCACTGAGCGAAGCATTGGCTGGCATTACATCGAGGGGCAGGGACCTCTGCAAGGCCCTCCCCGTGCTGCACTGGCACGGCCCGGTACCGGCACCGCCTTTGGGAATGGCTTTGATGACACCTTTGGTAATGCCTTTGGGAGTGGCTCTGGGGATGCCTTTGGGAATGGCTTTGGGAATGGCTCTGGGGATGCCTTTGGGAATGGCTTTGGCAGGTGATGCTCTTCTGCAGTTGGCTCAGGTGGGAATGACCCCAGCGCTGCTCGCAGCTGAGCAGGTTGGACTGGAGCAACCACGGGGACCAAAATCACGCCCGTCTCACACAGACAGGGGCAGGGATGTGTCCTGTCACCTGCTCCAAGTCCTGGAGAGGTGACATCCAGGGTCTTCCATCACACTGGGGTTTGTCATGGCCAGTTAGTCAAGAGCTGGGCACATCCAGGTGCCAGTGCTCGGGCATGGACAACCATCCTTCCAAGCTCCTGATTAAACGCTGCCCTCTCCCCACAGTTAGGTTACATAAATTCGTCATCTTAGAAAAGAGCCTTTTCCCGGTCTATTCTCATGTAAATCTCGAACCGTTGGCACTCTGGCTGCAGGAATATTCAGTGTCTCTCTCACAAAAGGCTCGGTAGCTCTGTCCCTCTCCAGGCTGCCTGGCTCCCCCGGGGGGTGGGGGCTGCTCCCCGTGCCGGGGGTCGGGAGGGCAGGAGAGCTCCTGCCTGGAACCCTCTACACGCACCCCTCTTCTGAGGGGAGGGCGCCGATCCTTGGGCGGGGTGTGTGGAAAATTCTGTCCAAGGAAGAGAGCTGGGAATCTTTCTCCCGGTTTAATGACTGAAATTGTTTGGCTCTTTATTTAGTAAGACATTTGCATGCGCGAGTCCCCCAGTCCTGCCTGTATTCCTTAACAACCACT
This sequence comes from Oriolus oriolus, assembly GCA_013400235.1. Lineage (NCBI taxonomy): Eukaryota > Metazoa > Chordata > Aves > Passeriformes > Corvidae > Oriolus > Oriolus oriolus. The sequence continues at coordinate 109,232 of VXBT01006370.1, forward strand.
CACTGTGGCCAGTTTCTGACTATTATGGTTATTTCCTGTCCTTGTTCCTCTTCCCAGTTTCTAAATTCCACCCGATGAGCTAATTTTCAATTATCTGGTGGCAGGTTCTCAGACAGCTTTTGTATCCGTGACTTGGCAGTGCTGGGTGTCTGGTTGGAGTCACTGATCTCAGAGGGCTTTTCCAGCCTCAGTGACCCTGTGATTCTGTGATTCTCTTCCTGGCTGAGGAGCAGAGCGGGATGGGCGGTAGAAACCGGGGCCGGGTCCCTGCAGGGTCTGGGATTTGGCTGCACGGAGCAGGATGGACACAGCAGGGGACGTGGGTGGGGTTGCTCTCCCAAAATGAGGCTGCACGGAGGCAGATCCTGCCAGGTGGGACAATGGTCTCTATCGTGCCAGGTCCTCCCTTGCACAACTGGCTCAGGTGCAAAACTCCCCCCGCCCCGGGGGAGGGATCAGGACATTCACGGGTAGGGCTGAAGGTTTTCATCCCTTCTGATGGGGCACAGCTGGCCCAGCTATGCTGACGTGAGAGGCAGCTGTCAGTAGAAGGTGGCAGAATGTAGAGGAGGTGTAGCAGCACCTTTTAGCATCATTCCACCCTTTGGGTTTGGAAGATGTTTGAAATTTTTATTATTTTCCATTTTATGGGGTTTTTTGCAAATTCTTTTGCCCTCATCCCTGGCAGTGCCCAAGGCCAGGCTGGACACTGGGGCTGGGAGCAGCCTGGGACAGTGGGAGGTGCCCCTGCCCATGGCAGGGTGTGGAACTGGGTGGGCTCTGGGGTCCCTTCCAACCCAAACCAGTCTGTGATTCTAAGATTCTACAATTAAAAGCCCTGGCAGTTGAGCATCTGGCTTGGAATGGTCTGACACAGAACTTTCAAAATACGATAGAAAAGACTGTTGTTAAATTTTAAATTTTGCCCCTGCCAGAGGTGATAGTAGAAGGAATCCTGAGTGAGAGCCCAGCCCTGGGCCTGGCACATTTCTGGGGTCAGATATCAGTGACTCTTTTCACTTCCAGACTTGGCTCTTCCATTCCCACGTTCACTTTTTTTAGTGTTTTGCCATTGCGTGTAGCAGTTGAGCAAGCATGAAGAACTTCTTAGTAAGGTACTGCAGGAAATTATTGATTTTCTTTGCAAAGGAGTTCAGCTTATTTCAGTGAGCTACTGGGTCATTTGGAAAATAAAGTTCTGGGCAAATGTCTCGTCAGATGGACTGATGAGGATTGTGAAGCTGTAAAACACAGCAGGTCCTGTTCACAGGCAGCTGAAGGTGAGAAAAATTTCTCATATGCCTCACAGTTATTAAAATATCAAGTATCCTTCCCTGCCAATTATGCAACCCCTGTGCCACAAGGGCAAATTATTTTAATTATAGGATTGTTGCATGTTCAGAGAGTTTCTTTTGAAAATAAAATCAGCTGAAATTCAGGCATTACAGAGGGAAAGAAAAAGGTTAATTGCTCTGAGCTAGAGACTTGTGCTGAGGGAGGTGGGATGCTCGGAGAAAATTCAGCAGGTCTGGCAAGAAACCCTGAACTCCAGTTAAATACAGGTTAGGTTGATTCAGTGCTGGCTTCTTACAGTTACATTATATTATTGAGAGAAAAGGGTCATTAGTGGCTGTAGTCCAAACGATGGGAGCAGAGAAAGGGAAAAGAACATTTTTGCAGTTGGAACAGAGATGAGAAATGTCACCTGTACCTGGGGGAAGGCGGTGCCAAGGTTGTGGTGCCCCAGCCCCAACGCTGATCACGGTACCTGGGTCCAGGTTTAATTTCATATTCTGGGGCTTTGGAGCTGCTTATCCAGCCCATGGGTGCAGGCATGTTCTGGTCTGGCACTTCCAGGTCCATCTGATGAGAGCCGGGAGAAGCCCTCGTGCCTAGGCTGGTGCTGAGGGAGTGATCCCGCTGCAGGAGAGAGGGTGGAGGAGGAAGGGAGCAGCCAGGAGAAGCGTGCCTTGGCTCGCAGCTCTCTCCTGGGGCTGTGAGCGACCGTGGCCAGCTGAGGGTCGTGGCACTGGTGACGTCGCTGCAAACATCCCTTGGCTTTGGAACGTGATCTCCGAAGGACAGGTTTGGGCATGGGGGGAGCAGAGAGGATCCAGAGAATCAAAGCAATTTGAAGAGGGCAAAATCATGAAGATCTCACAGACGCAATCAAACAAATGGGCTCACCCCAATCATGAATTTGGCTGTCACAGGCACGGGGTCTGGCACGAGGGCCTGAGGCTGTGACCCTGCTGGAGGCTGGCAGGGAGCCACGGGCAGGAGCAGCCCTTGGAGCTCAGACACCGCAGGCAGACGGATACTGGGGCCTGTGGGGAGGAGTCACACCGGAAAGTCCAGAAGTTGCTTGCTGTCCCCTTTCATGAGATGAAATATCCTTGTCAGACAATGGATCCTTTATAATCTGTCTCCTTTGCTACACAAGGGGAACAAGAATTGTATGGAAATGTTATCCAGATAAGCTGAATGAAACTAAAAGGGGTTTGCAGATACATTGAAATCTTTCTCCTTCAGACGATGAATCATAGTTTAACCAGAAGAGAGGATTAAGCTAATATCTTTTGGACCATTAATGTGTTTCAAAGGGCACACAAGCCACCGAGGTCTCCAGTGACTCTTTGTCTTACTTTTATTAAATACTTCATCACTCTAGAAAACACCTCAGAGCTTGTTACAGCTGAAGGCAGCTTTAAAATATGATAATATAATGCGCCACAATGACATATCCATTTTACATCTCTCCATTCAGGCTGCAGAACAAGGACGCTCATAACTGATGTGTTTAGGTGTCTGGGAACTGCTCCTCATTCCCAATCCCATTTGGCTGTTCCCTTGACAAGACCCTTCAGAAGGAAGTTTCACGAGGCCCTCAGTATTCTGGGAATGTTTCTTTCCTTTCCAGGTAAAGAATTTGCAAATATTGCCCGATTTTTCTTGTAGCAGTATATTCTATGCACAAGAAAATGCTGGGCTGTGGTCTGATCACAGAATGGCTTGGGTGGGAAGAGACCTTAAAACTCATCTCATTCCATCCCCTTCCATGGGCAGGGGCACCTTCCAGCAGACCAGGTTGCTCCAAGCCCTGTCCAGCCTTGCCTGGAACATTTCCACTCCTGTTTCAGCTGGAGGGGTTGAGCCAGGCAAGCCCCAAACAGCAGCAGGAGGACGAGGCACGGCCGCTGTGCTCAGCCGGGGCTGCTGGGGCTGCTCGGGGCAGGGCCTGGGGCACGGAGCATCCCCTCACTGAGCCCCTCACTGCTCCCGAGGCTCCTCAGCTCCCGGCTCCAGAGCGCAGCCGGCACCCATCTCCTGCGGCACCGGCGTGAAGCGCTGCGCCCTTGTGGGAGCGCTCTGCTGAGGGCCCGTCCTCCCACAGCCGGGACAAGCACTCGAGAGCTCGCACACACGAATTAAAGCCAGACAGGCCTGCGGGCAGAGCAGCCGACACGACTGCTCCCCAGGGACAGGTTCGTGCAGTAGTGGTGGGATTCACACCTGAATTCACTGGTGTCTGCACTCGGATATACACACGCAGAGACACAAAAACACACATTCCTGCAATTCTGCAATAATTCCATAGCTCCCAATGAACTAGGAAATAGTTCTGCTTGGTGAAAACAATTCTTGCAATGCAGAGTTTTGGATAATTTAATCAAAGCCAGAAACCTTGCTCCACGAGCAGTTGAAACTCCTAAATCATGATACACCCACTGGAGCTGGCTTTGGTTCCAAAGAGCTGAGGTTTGGAAAGCTTCTATTTTCAGACACAAGCAGGATTTTTTGTGACAAACTCTCACCCTTCCTTGGAGAGTGGTGTCCCCACTTAGGGGAGCAGAGCCATCCCAGCCCCTCTGCCTATCCCCTCGCTGGGCTCTGGGTGTGAGAGGCTGCCTTGGGCAGTGCCACAGCTTCGTCCTCTCCGGGAATATTTTGGGTGCCAGACCCACTCTTTTTCCTACACCAAGAAATGCTTTGTCACCCACTGGCCATTTTGCTCCCAGCATGGATGTGTTCTCATAAATGAGCAGGAGAAATCTCATAGTGGAGGAAATACATCCTGATGAACAGAATAAAACAAAAAACTGTGATCTGTGGCAGGATTCCGGTGGCCAAGTGCAGCCTCAGCGAAGGTTGAACCTTTCCAGCACACAGCAGGCCCTTGGAAGGAAACCTTTGTTGAAAATTCACCTTCCTGAGGGCACGGCCCGGGTGCCCAGCACGCGCTCAGGCAGCGCCGCAGTCCTCCCCTCTTTGCTGTGAGCTCCCTTTTATCTCAGCCCCATTCCAAGGGAGTCAGACAAAGCAAGGAGCTGAGCTGGAGGAGCTGGGAGAAGGCTGGTGTTCCATGTTCTATATTATCAGAGCGATCGCCATGGAAACGGGAGGATGGGACTGACCTTGTTAGTTTGCCACTGATCCTGCCAGGGCTCAGCCTTCCAGCTCACGTTAAGCTCCTCTGGGACTGGAGATGCACATCTGAAGCTAATAAATTGTAGGGGTAAAAGCCACAGAATTTTGGAAATGTGAAATGTAGGATCTGTTAATCTGTACTTCAGATATGCTGCCTGGGAAGGGAACAGCTATTTCTGTGCAAATGGTGCACTGAGACATAAAAGAGGTTTGCTGTTAAGTTCACTGTTAATTGCACAATTCCGTGGGCTTTCCAGTGCCTTTCTGTACAGGTCTCCAAACGGGAAGATGCTAATCCCTGCTTCCTAAGCCTCTCGTGCACCCTCGTGCCCTGGGCAGTGTCTGTGGCAGGGCTCCCATTTGGGGTTTGGGCAGCACAGGGCTCGGAGCCCTGCCCGTTGACTTCCCATCTCACAGCAGCTTTTGTTACAGGGATGAGCCAAGCATTGCCCTGAGGGAGAAGCTGGGAGTGTGCACATATCCCCCCTCACACAGACACTGCTGCTGCTTTTGACACGTTTTAATTCTACCCTAGTGCTGCAACTTGGGGCTCATCCCACTCCCTGCAGAAGTGGCAGCTGTCCTCAGGCCAGGACACCGAGGGGAAGGAGCACAGAGAGGTCTCTGCTGCAGTGAGGGATGAGGAGCAGTTTGGAAATGCTGAATCTCCCAGAGTACTTAAAAAATTACCTGCACTGGTCCCACGCTGCCTGTTCTGTGGCAGCCTGGCACCAACACCCCCAGGCCAAGATCTCCTGCTTTGGTCTGTGCACGGACCTGATCGTGGCACTCAGTTCTGTGCAGAGAAAATACAGACAAGAAAACATCCCAGACAACAAGAGCAGACTAAAAGGATTCCTAAAGGGGGCCTGCAAAGGCTGGATAGGGAATTTGGACAAGAATCTGGAGGGACAGGACACAGGGAATGTCTTCCCACTGCCAGAGGGCAGGGCTGGATGGGATATTGGGAAGGAATTTTTCCCTGTGAGGGTGGGCAGGCCCTGGCACAGGGTGCCCAGAGCAGCTGTGGCTGCCCCTGGATCCCTGGAAGTGTCCAAATCCAGACTGGACATTGGGGCTTGGAGCAACCTGGGATAGTTGCCATGGCAGGGGAGGGACTGGATGGTCCTGAAGGTTCCTTCCAACCCAAACCATTCTGGAATTCTGTGATTTTGGGAGTCTATGATTGTAGCAGTCTATGACTCTATGATTCTGTGATATTGATCAAAGATTTAATTACATAAAACAACTGTCAAGTCTCAGGAATAACGGATGCACTGAAGTGATGCAGCCGTGGAATGTGGGAAGGGCAGCAGTGGAAGGACCTGGCTGCTCACAGCACTCCGGCTGCACACCCACACCTCTGTTCCAGACCCCCGGGCTCCGTTTGCTTGCACAGGCTCCCTGCAGGGACCCAGAGCTCATGGCAGGGATTCCCCTCCAGGAACCTGGGTGTTGGTCTCACGGGATCCCGACTCTGTTTTGATCAGTAACAGCAGCAGTATAATTCTAAATTCCCTGTCCGTGGGCTGGCCACTGCTATGTGAATAAATCACTTTGTCTCCACGCCTTGGCTCCAAAGCCTCAGCCTGTTATTTGAGATCCACACACATGACTGGAAGTGTAAGAAAATGTTTACATGGACGTACTTTGTTTTCTCCTTTCTGGCCTGTGTTTGCAAGTGCCCTATGCATCCTTGCATCCAGCTGTTCGATATTATGAAGATGTTGCTTTCATATTTACATTTAATTTCACCTCTAAGTTTCTTGCAGGTTTTATATCTCTTTGCATTATATGGGCTAATTTATAGGGGTTTTCAAAGAGGAGAAACCTTTTAGCATCCCTTTCATACAATCCAGTCACAAGTATTTTGGGTTGGAAGGGAACTTAAAGGTCATCTTGTTCCATCCTTGCCATGGCACCTGGCACTGGACCAGGATGCTCCAAGCCCTTTCCAACCTGGTCTTTTCTGCCACACCTTAATTTTCATAATAGTTTTTCTTCACAGCGCACAGAGAAAACATTCAGGACAGACTGAAATAAATGCAGCTGGTATTTGAGGGGTTAATGCAGAGAACCGCGGTGGCCAGCGCAGTGTGTCCCCAGCTGAGCTCCAGTCCAGGGCTGTGACCAGGGCACAGAAAGCTCGCCTGCCTCCGGCGCTGGGAGCTCTGCAGCCTGGGCAGGAGCCTTTGCTTCCCTTCTGCTGCCAGAGCCGGCTTCAAACTCCACTGTTCGTGGGCACGGAGCTCTCGTGGCACCTCTGGCACCTCTCTCCCCCTCCGGGGCAGCAGCAGCGTGAGAGGAGCTTCGCTGCTGTCGGAGGAGGTGACCCGGCACATTCCCGGCACATTCCCGGCACTTTCCCGGCACTTTCCCGGGCGGTGACCCGGCACATTCCCAGCACATTCCCAGCACATTCCCGGCACTTTCCCGGCACATTCCCGGCACATTCCCGGCACATTCCCGGCACATTCCCAGCACATTCCCGGCACATTCCCGGCACATTCCCGGCACTTTCCCGGGCGGTGACCCGGCACATTCCCGGCACATTCCCGGCACATTCCCGGCACATTCCCGGCACATTCCCGGCACATTCCCAGCACTTTCCCGGCACTTTCCCGGCACATTCCTGGCACATTCCCGGCACATTCCTGGCACATTCCCGGCACATTCCCGGCACATTCCCGGCACATTCCCAGCACTTTCCCGGCACTTTCCCGGCACATTCCTGGCACATTCCTGGCACATTCCTGGCACATTCCCGGCACATTCCCGGCACATTCCCGGCACATTCCCGGCACTTTCCCGGCACATTCCCGGCACTTTCCCGGTGGCTGTGCCGCCTGCAGCCGCAGCCCGGGGCACGGGGGGAGCCTGGCGCTGTCACGAGAAGTCCTGACAGCGGGAAGGACACGGCAGGGGAATAAACATTGTCCCTCCCGGCTGTGGGAGGTCGTCAGGCACACAGATACATTTCATAAAATAATATTTTGTCTTCTTTTTGCTGAAGCACGAAGGTGGCCTGGTTCATGCGTTTAATTTTGTCTGTAAAATAACACAGGCCAAAAATAGGAGGTTGGCAAGGCATTAGAGAATTTGGTCAAACTGTACTGAGCGGTGAAACCTTGTCCAGGAGACAGAGCAATTTATTTCCATTTTTTAAAAAAAATCAATATTTAATTTTGAAACATTTGCATTTTAAATTTTTCAAAATGAAATACTGAACAACTTTACCAAGAAAAGAGAGAGCCCTCTAAATTGGCTCTTCTGCACTGATAAAAGCAAACTCAGGTAGACTCTTTCTAGGTTTATTACTATTGCTTTAATTATTGTCAAAAAGATAAAAAGCAATGAAAAAAAAAAGTCATTTATTTCCCTAATCTTGGAACTTTCTTAAACTGGAGTTATCTCATAACCTCAAACTTCAGGAGTCCAGTAAAGATGCAGCATTTTCCATAAAATATTACAGAATCACAGAGTCACTTTGGGTTGGAAAAAAAACAGGTTTTAGAATAAAACCCAAAGCAGTTCCTGCACAAAGCCCAGCGCAGGCAGCTCCATCCCTGGCAGTGTCCAAGGCCAGGTTGGATGGGGCTTGGAGCACCCTGGGGTAGTGGGAGGTGTCCCTGCCTATGGCAGAGTGGGATGAGATGAGCTTTAAGGTCCTTTCCCACCCAGAGAACTCTGTGGTGCCATGGGGCACTTAATTAATTTGTTTCTGTGGTTGTGCAAAACTGAGGTGAGCCCATGGTGCAGCCGGGTCAGGATGTGAGTGGCTGAGCACAGAAGTAGCTGGGATGCAAGTTCCCTGCCCACGGTGAGCTGATGTTATTTCATCCAAGCAAGAACACAGATAATTTCAAAGAAAAATATCAGATATCAGAGTGGGTAACTTTGTGTTAAAAATAAAACTTTTCTTTTCTTTGTCCCTCAGGTATTTAATGAGAACAGTCCATAGAATCCTAGAATTATTCCACCCTAATCCATCTTCCAGCTATCAATGGTGCTTCTTTGTGAGAGGGGATAAAAGAGGTTTCAAAGGACGGTGATGCCCTGGGATCCTCAGTCAGAGCCGACCGCCACAGACCCAGAGCAGAAAGCAGTGCACCGGGAAGAGAGGAGTCCCCACTGTTAATTAAGCAGATTTTTTCATCTGACTACAAATGACTAAAATTAGAATCCCAGATGTGACGACCCAAGGCCGGGCAGCGTTTGCAATGCTGCGCCCCCTGTGCAGTCTCGCCCACCACTGAGTGGCCCCGGAGCAGGCTGTGCCCCTAAAGCGTTACCTGCAAAGTCTGGACGGGTTTGCTGTGACAAATGTGGGGGACTGTGGTTGAGAATGAATTTCCCAAGACACCTTCACAAGGAGAGTTCCAGTGGAAGTGGGAGCTGGAGGTGAAGGCAGGGTTTGTCTCGTGCATGTGCGCACTGAGATGAGTTCGGGATTCAGGCACAGCCGTACATTCCATTACTGAATCCGCACGGCTCTGATCTCAGTAATAGACTTGACTGGATAATTGCAGACACTCCTTAGCACTGCAGCCCGGCATAAATTAACATGAGTCAGGGCTGCTCTGCAGGCTGGGAACGGCAGCTACGGCTGGAGAGCGGAGCCGGGGGGCTCTGTAGGAAACGTGCCCCGAACATCTGCCTGTCCTTGCTGCCCTCCTGCCCAGATACACTGACTGCCAGCCTGAGCAAAACATTTGTGAAATGGCTTTTTTGCAAAATTTTCGGTAAAATCTTTTTGCAGAATCTTTTGTTCCTTTTTCAATACAAAATTTATTTAACTATACAAAATACCATTATATAAACACTATTTATTAATCAACACAAAATTTAATACAGAGAGAAATTAACAGAAAAGATGGAAAGCAAAACCTAAAATTAATGTCTTGCACCACATGAAGGGGCTACTGAATTTTTTTCTTCTAGGAAGATGCTACGTTCCATGCAAAACATTGGTGAAGCTAAATATGAAAAAATCTTTAAATAATTTCAGCATTTGTTAACTGAAGATTTTCCTCTTTTATTTAAAATGCATTTTTTCATAAAAGTAAGGTGGAGCTGAGAACAACAGGCATTTTTGATTTCTGGATATGAAATATTTGGTTGGCTCATTCCGCTGCCCCCAGGTCAGTGCTGGCCAGCCTGGAGCAGGGATTGAGCCCTTTGCAGCCTGGTGTGGGATTGAGCCCTTGTCAGCCTGGTGTGGGAATTCAGCCCTTTGCAGCCTGGTGTGGGAATTCAGCCCTTTGCAGCCTGGAGCAGGGACTGAGCCCTTTGCAGCCTGGTGTGGGAATTCAGCCCTTTGCAGCCTGGAGCAGGGATTGAGCCCTTTGCAGCCTGGTGTGGGATCCAGGGCTCACTTTGGTGGTGCAGCACAGAAAGCTTCGCTCACTGGGATGGGCGAGAGGCGCAGAGCTGAGCCCGGTGAGACACAAACTCCTGCACAGGCTCCACATGTGCAATTTTGAATGAACACAGTTAAAACTGAAGATACCAGCCAGGGCATTGCTGATGTCTCTTTCTGTCGCGTTTAAAAACTCTGCCACCCCCAGCGTGCTTGGCACGGTTCAGTTCACCAGGCAGGTGGGTCCAAACACGGCTGCTCGCAACAATCACCATGGGGCTGCTGTGAGAGGGTCACGCTTTGATCAGAGATTTCCAGTTCTCTTTCCTTTGCTAACAAGTTATAGCTGAAATAGTGCAGAAGCCTCAGCCCCTCCATTCCCACCCGTGGGGCTCTCCTGGAGCTGGGGGCAGACTGGACCCAGCCAGCTGCACCAGTGGGAATGACCTTGTGCAGGGAAGATGTGTTTATTTTCCTCGCTGGGATGCTGTGGGAAAGGGAATGTCGGGTTCAGACACACGGTGAAGGCGCTCAGCGTGTGGCCCCAGCCCCCAGCACCGGCAGCGCCCGCTCGGTGGGGGCGAGGGCACGGACTGAGCCCTGCCAGGCCCTGTCTGTCACCCCTCCTGTCACCCTTAGCCCTGGAATGGGCACTGCCAGCTCCCTCTGTGTCATCTCACCATCCTGTTCCTTCTTTCGCTTCATCACCGGTGAATTTCCATGTCTGCAATGCCATGGAAAAATGGCATTTTCCTACCTTGCTGCCACTGTTTATGCTTTTCTCACTCTATTTTTAATCAGGGCAGCCTCTGGTTTCATTGTCATGCAAAGGACACGCCAGTGTCTGGCTGCTCCCTCAGATTCCCCTGAACACGATTTCCACGACTGATTGGTGTTTTCTAATACTCTGCATAATGGAGCCTTCCCAAAATACACATCTCTCCCTGATTTCTCTATCGAGGCTCTGTAATTTCACCTCTTTCCCGTCTTTGACTCCTGATGAGGCAGTCGCCATGTCCCCCGTGCCTGCTGGGGACGCCGATTCCCCCCCACACCCGGGCCCTGCCCAGCACAGCTCCCACCCCACCGGCAGCGGCTCCGCTGCTCCGGGAGCTCACACTGCTGGAGAAACCAAATAACGCAAGCGGCTTCAGCAAATCTTAGAAATGACAGCCTGGCAGTGCCTGAAAGGGCACGAGCAGAGTAACACGTACACCCGCAGCCTCTGCAATTAATTGTTACGGCTCGCTTTGCTCCTGTGTCGGAGTCCTGTGGAAATGCGGCTCCGGCAGCCTCAGGAGGTTCCGTCAGCTCCGGGACAAACGCGCGGTGCTGTGTGACTGAGGGCCCCTGCGGGGGAAGCTGCGGGGACACGCGGGCCCCGGGCTGTCTGCAGGCTCCGCGGCCAGCCCAGCTCCCTCCGCAGCCGGCGCCTCCCTTCCCCTGCGAACACCTGCTCGCCAGGCTCCGTCAGAGCCTCGAAGCACCGCGTCTCTGTTCCCGTGCCGGGTTCTGAGGAGTTTTATCTCTCCAACCACCCCCGTGTCGGTCCTCGCCTCCCGGATCGCAGCCCGTCCCTAGGGCAGCCCAGGGAGGGGACGCTTCCTGTGGCGGTGGCATCTGGGGACATTCTGGGTGGTGTCCTGTGGCGGGGCTGCAGCCGTGGGGAGCCCAGCCTGTCCCGCTGGCTCTGCACCGGAGGCACCCTCATGCCCAGGCAAGCTCCTGGCACACACGTGCCACGGGCACAGCACTGCTCCTTCCATGCTTGGCTCATTCTGACAAAATTTTCCATCCAGGCTGACCAGAATATTTTCCATGTCACAGCTCTGGCTTTGTCCCTGCTTCTTTCTCTTACTGGATGGCCAGGTTGGACAGGGCTTGGAGCAGCCTGGGATAGTGGAAGGTGTCCCTGCCCATGGCAGGGGGTAACACTGGATGGGCTTTAATGTCCCTGCCAACCCAAACCTTTCTGTAATTCTGTGAGTCAGGAAAGCTGCATCCTCAAGCAGAGCCCCTTTTCTTCTGGGAAGCAGGATGATTCCCCAGCATGGTGCTTGTGAAGGCTGAGGAGAGGAAAACAACTGGGAGGTGGTGGCATTTATAGGTGGCAGACCCGTGTACGCCTGTCAGCACTAGAGGAGCCATTGAGGAGACCGTAAAAACAGGTCATGGTAAACAAAACCACAAAAACAGCGGACATGGGGAGATGTTCAAGAGATGTGGATTGTCCAGAAAGGGACAGAGGTGGAGCAGAGTGGTTGCATGTGATGTTGGGGGGTACTGGAAGGGACTGGGGTGGTGGCACTGAAAGGGGTAATTAAGAGAAGGTGTGATAAAAGTATAAATCAACCTCTCCATGTCCCCTCTGAGGGCCAGGAATGGTGTCCAGAGGCAGCACAGGGAGATGCAGCAGGAGAAGGGAGATAAAGCCATGTATCCAGGGCTTGGCCAGCCGCTCCTCGGTGATAAGGATCCCCTGCATCCCCGAAGGCTTCTGCCACAGCTGTCTGGAGAGAGGGAGCTGGCCATGCTCACATCTGGAACCTGCAGTGAGCAGGTGCTGGATTCTGACTGGCAGCACAGTCTGAAAACTTAGCTGCATTTTAAACAGGCTGTAAGTGCTGATTTTCCCTGAACCAGCGCATGTCTGCTGCATTCACACATCACTTCTTTCCTGCTCTGATACGTACGGGTGTGCCCCAGCCTGGGAGGGCTGTTCTAAAGGCTGTACTTTATACATGTGTACAATTCTAAATCTGCAACTTGGAAAATGTAGGAGTGCACAGACACACACAGAGACACAGAGACAGACACACACAGACACACAGACACACAGACAGAAAGAGACAGACACACACAGAGACACACAGACACAGACACACAGACACAGACACACTGAGGCACAGAGGCACAGAGACACAGAGACAGACACACAGAGACACACAGAGACACAAACAGACACACAGACAGAAAGAGACAGAGACACACACAGAGACACACAGACACAGACACACAGACACAGACACACAGACACAGAGACACAGAGACACAGAGACACAGACACAGACACACAGACAGGGGTCCCCTCTGGGTACCCGTGCACACACCCGCACATGAAACCTCCCCCTCTGCTGCTTCCTCTGGGCCATGTCCAGGATTTCAGGTAAGACACCATCCCAACACTAATGATGCTCTCTCAGAATGCCCTTAGGACACGCCTTGCAGGTGTCTCGCTCTCCTGCACACGCTGCAGTGTTTGTGCCCTGTGCTGGACAGACGGGCCCTGTCCATCGGCCTGCTCCCAAATCCTGCGCCGCCCGTCACTCCTCACGTGTGTGACTGACGGGCGGCGGGCAGCAGAGGAGCTGGAGGTGGCAGCAGGGCGGCACGGTGGCACAGCAGC
>VXBT01006370.1:145554-173661 GCA_013400235.1 Oriolus oriolus
AAGGGAAGGGAAGGGAAGGGAAGGGAAGGGAAGGGAAAAATTCAAGCTCTTCTGGTTACTTCACACATATTTCTGTGGGTTTAATTAGAAGCAGGGTCAATGCTGTGTGCTCGCCAGAGGCTGGCTCCTGCCTGTCCCAGTCTGTCCCTACTCACCCCTGTCTGCTCCTGCCTGTCCCCGCCTGTCCCTGCCTGTCCTTACCTGTCTCTGCTGTCCCTGCCTGCCCCTGCCTGTCCCTGCCTGTCCCTGTTTGCCCCCCAGCTCACTGCTGGGGGCTGGAGGACCTGGAGCCCTGTTGAATTTGGCTTGTTTGATATTTGCAAAGCAGACAGGATTGCTCCCAGAGGATTCCAGTGCCATGTCCTCCCCTCGCCCTCCCCTTCCAGCAGCTCCTCACATCTGTCAGCATGAGCTCACTCCTTCCTAAATCATTCTCAGATTTTGTATTAATTTTTTAATCATCTGCATATGAATGATTAATAAATGTTTAACAGCTCATAAAATATTCACCGTGTTTCCCCACGGTCGGCGCTCCTTCTCCACTTGTTATCACTCGTGGGGATGAGAAATGTCTGCACGGCTGCTGAGGGCAGAGGCAGCCTCAGCTCTGCTTCACCAATTCCTTCTTTCCAGAACAAGCAGCTGGCAATGGAAAACCAGGTGAGGAATCCTGGGTAGCTCTGTGAACACTGAGGCACAAAAATATCCACATTGGAATAATCCAGCTGCATGAAAAATTATCCTGGGCAGGTGTTTGGGGGTGAACCTTTGCAGGGAGTGAGAGTAAGGAGAGCAGGAGGTACAGGAGCCGTACAGACCTGCTCCGTGGGAATAACCCTCCCTGGAATGGCCTTTCTGCTTAGGACTGTTAATGTTTATCTTTGCACCGAATTAGAATCACAAAGTCAGAGTGGTTTGGGTTGGAAGACACTTAGAGACCATCCCGTGCCATGGGCAGGGACACCTCCCACTGTCCCAGGCTGCTCCCAGCCCCGGTGTCCAGCCTGGCCTTGGGCACTGCCAGGGATCCAGGGGCGGCCACAGCTGCTCTGGGCACCCTGTGCCAGGGCCTGCCCACCCTCCCAGACAGGAATTCCTTCCCAATATCCCATCCATCCCTGCCCTCTGGCAGTGGGAGGCCATTCCCTGGGTCCTGGCACTCCAGCCCTTGTCCAAAGGAGAGGCCACCGACACCCCACCCCATAACCCTGAGATGCTGGAGCAGTTTCTGCCTTGGGTTGCTCATCACAAAATCAACCCTGTCCTGTCAGCGCATCCCAAGAGCTCTCCGTGACCCCAGCAGCACTGCCCTGCACCTGTTCCGAGTCACGGAATCGCCACAGACCAGCAAGGCTGGAAAAGGCCTCCAAGATCATCAAATCCAACCTTCAGCCAAATGCCCCTGTGCCCACTGAACCATGTCCCCAAGTGCCTCATCTGTTTGTATTTTGAGCCCTTCCAGGGATGGTGACTCCAGCACTGAACCAGGGGGTTCTCTCCTAACCCAGCAGCCTGGCCATGAGAACCCCTGGAAACTGAGAACTCCTAGCGATGAGAACCTCTGGGAGCTGAGAATCCCTTCTGGGCTGCTGCAAACACAACAGATCTGGCCAGGAGCCCAAAGTGCCTCACAGAGCAGCAAATCTTGGCCATCAGTCTGTCCCTGAGAGCCTCGGACCTGCCCCCTGCTCTGGCTGGAGGAACAGAGAACAGCAAGCGTGGTTTATCTCCCCAGCCTGCTATAACTGCAGAGGAATTAATGAATGAATAAATAAAAACATGAGGAAAGGCTTTTGGTGTGATAATGTTTCTAAAAATAGCATCAACTATTGCTCCTTTTTAAGATAAGCAGATCCATACCAGAGACAGGGCCGAGTGTACAGGATCAACACTCAGCAAGTGGGGACAGGCTTGGGCTCCCAGCATGGTCCCTGTGCCTGTGGAGAGGATTAACAACCTCCACGTTTCCAGCTGAAAACAGGAACTGCTTCAAACCTGTATTAGTTTGATTCAGGAGACTTAGTCTGAGCAATTGTGGCTTTTGTATAGGTATTACAGAGGAGAGCCCAAATACGACCCAAGCAGGATTATTAGGGGTGACTTTTCTTCTAAAAATTAATTTTTAAGGATATTCTTTGATATGAAAAATGTCACGGCAGAACCACTGAAAATTCAAAATCTGAGTATAAAAATAGCTGCCTGTACCTGGTGGAACAGCAGGGTGGTTTATTCTCTGGTGTTTAGGTTCACTGCCTGTTTAAAATTCTAGTAGATGATTAAAAAAGTAAAAATAAAAAGGGTAAAGTAAAACATTTTCCTGTGAATCTGCACAGTCCATGCAGCCAGTGGAGGTGGGACCTCTCCTGCCCAGCTGTGACCACCATCCCAAACCCATTTAATGCAGAACTGGTGGTGTCTGGTCAGGTCTCTGCGGAGGCCTCGGGGGCTGCGGGGTGGGGGCTCCCCCTGTCCCTGAGCATCCTCCAGGGGGGCACAGCCTGTGCCCCTCGCTGACCACCTGGTCCAGCTGCACCTGCAGAGAGTGCCCGGGACAGCTGCTTTGCAAGCCAAACACAGCTGCTTCTGTTTTCTTTTTTTTACCAAAAGACTGCTGCTACCTAATTTTATTGGTTTTTTAGTGATTATCTTTATTAAGATTAAGAAGATTGTCTATTAAGAACGAGAAGCAATGCCCTATATCAATAAATAAATTTAAAGCATTATAAGATAAAACCCTGAAGAACCTCCCATCTGATATCACCAGCTTTTTGAGTAAAAACAAATGTTCCTCAGAAGGAAGTTAGAAGTAAGTAGTAGATTTATTTATGGATAAATGGTATTCCCTCAAAAACACACTGATTTTTAGGTTTTCAACATTTCCCTTGGACCAGAGCTGCCTTTCTGTTTGTCAATACAGGCAGCCAGTTCAATTATTATTTATCAAGGCTGCAGGGATGACAAATGGCTTTGCTTACTGCTGGATTTCTTATCTTTGGCAACTCAGAGTATCAATTGCTACTTCTAAAAAGAAATAATTGCCCTGAGTGACAAACCAGCACACAATCAAACTGTACATAATTGCAGCCAGCACTTTGCATTGTGTCACATTATGTCAAAAAAAGAAATCTGAATCATGAACTGAAAGGTAAAGGCACTTCTGTGCTTTGACACGGGAATGAAGGGTGTGTGCTAAACCCAGGGACTGAAAATTGTGGGGTACAGGAAAGAAATAATGATATCCCAGTGCAGGCAGCAGCAGTGATCCAGCCCCGGCAGCATCCTGGGGGAAGCCAAGGCTGGGCTGTGGGGTCGCCTGCACCAGCCCTGCCAGAGCTTCCACTGTCCCAGGCTGCTCCCAGCCCCATCCAGCCTGGCCTTGGGCACTGCCAGGGATCCAGGGGCAGCCACAGCTGCTCTGGGCACCCTGTGCCAGGGCCTGCCCACCCTCCCAGGGAACAATTCCTTCCCCATATCCCATCCATCCCTGCCCTCTGGCAGTGGGAAGCCATTCCCTGTGTCCTGTCCCTCCATCCTGTGTCCCAAGTCCCTCTCCGGCTCTCCTGGAGCCCCTTTAGGTACTGAAGGACTGCAGTTAGATCAGCCCAGACCCTTCTCTTCTCCAGGCTGGCCAATCCCAGCTCTCTCAGCCTGTCCTCACAGGAGAGGTGCTCCCTCACTCCGTGTCCCGCTGGCACCCACCGACCCCCCACCACACAACGCAGAGAGATCCCCGCCTTTGGGGAGGTGGAAGGGCTCATTCTGCCAGCAGCTTTTGAAGATTCATTTAAAAGGAGCAGAAGGTGGACCTTTATCCTTCTCCGGAGGCTGGTGCACACCAACCTCTCATGGAAGCTCGTTCCTGGCAGCCTGAGCCTTTCCTCAGAGAACCAGGGCCGTGTCCTCAGAGCACCTGCGGAAGGCAGCCGCCCACTGCGAGCTGTGTGGAGCTTTTCAAAAAATCCCGGGAGTTCATGCCTTCAAAGATGCTTCTACAGATTGTAAAAGATTAAAACTAAAAGCACATAAAAACTAAAGCAGGAAAGAAGAACCCCTGGCTGGTTCCATGGAAGCGTGGCTGCCGTGCTGCACCGGAGCGAAGGTCCCTCTGGCCCCGCGATGCTGCGAGTGGCCTCGCAGATGTATCTTTAGAAAGAAAATGTAGGAATGGAACAAATGGAAAGAGGTATCCCAGGAAAAGCATTCATGTGTCTGCTCCCTCCAGCTCCGTGCTGGTGCATCCCCTTCCTCTGGAGCTGCCCCCACTGCCCTCCTCTCGCTGGGCTCCTGCAGTCAGTTCCTTGGACACTCGCAGCCCTTCAGCACCCCCATGTGCACCAAGAACCCTGGTTTTGGTTTTTCTCTCTCCATATTTCCCTTTCCAGACCTGAACTGATGTATTTCTGGGTTGTTGCTGAGCCTTCAACCGCCCTTTTCCCAGCACTAACTCAAAGACGATTTTCCAGCCAGGGAAAGAACACCTTGGAGGCCTTCATCCCTTCATCCCACTCTGCGCCGTGGGCTTGCTGCCCTGCACCCGCCACACCAGGTGATTCCTGTTTGCTGTGGTTCCCACCGCCGGCCCCCAGCTCTCTCAGCTCACTGCTGCTCTCCCAGCAGCCTGAGGAACCCGGTTTTCCCAGCACAGGAGTGTCTCATCCATATGACATGAATTTATTCATCAGTGCCAGGCCCAGCTCCGATCTGAGTGGGGGCTCTGCTGAGAAACACGACCGTCACCCCAGCCCTGCTCGCTGCCTCCTCTCCACACGCTTCTCTCCGTGAGTGTTTTCATTTCCATTCCACAGCACTGCCTGAAATGGGGGAAAAGACACCGCCGTCACCCCAGTCCCACCAGTCACTGCCTTGGGATTTTCTTATTGCCTACGTCCATTATGCTAAAAATAAACCTGACGGGCTCATTTAATTTTAGCCTATGAGTGTCTGTATGAATATTTATAATGCTCCACATTAGAAATGCTGAAAAGTTCCAGAGCCTGAGAACACGGCAGCAGACCCTGGGGAATAGAACAGCTCTTCCTTTTTTTTGTCCTATTTCAAGCCGGTTTCACACATCCTGCATTCCCGATGTGAAGTCTCGCACTGAATGTCTCAACTGCTTAAAGCACTTTGTGATGTTTTGTGCTTGATGAACACAGACTGAGTTCCCATGTAAGAAGAAGGGAGTGTTTCCAAAGGAATTCCCTGTGAATTTGTGCAAGGAGAACAAACTCATTGAAGCGCTTTCCTGTTCATATCTGGCTTTCACATACTTTTCATTTCAAGGCCAGGTTGGACGGGGCTTGGAGCAACCTGGTCTAGTGGAACATGTCCCTGCCCTTGGCAGGGGATGGAACTGGCTGATCTTAAGGTCCCTTCTATAATTCTACAATTGATTAATTCTGCAAAAAATGAAAACATGTTTTCTCAGTTCTCACCTACCCAAGCCCAGAGTTTCATGCACTGCTTCAAATAACCAAACCCTTCTCACCTCCCCTAAAACCCTCACTGTTCCCAGGACTGGTGGCACCCAGGGTCTCTTGAGAAGTTGCTGCACAAAGGAGCTCTGGCTGTGAGCTCTGCCCCACAGCAAGGTCTGGAGGTGTGGGAAGAGCCAGCCAGAGCCTGGCTCAGCCATGCAGCCCGTCCAGCATGGCACAACCTGTTCCCATCGCACCATCTGCTTCCCCCTTGAGCTCAGCTCTGTTTGCAGGGACTGCCCTCTCGAGTCAGTAACTATGGGGTGATGGTCAGCAGCTGCACAGTGTCTCTAACAGGAAAGGAGGTTTCATTGCAGCCAAGATGCCTGTGCAAAGCTTGTTTAAGGCATGGGAAGAGCTGGGCATACACAGCAGAGGAATATGGCTGAAATGCTCAGGAATCAAGTGTGGAGAATCTTGCCTCAGGGGAGATCTTCCCTAGTTCTTTTTAGTGAGAGGGCATTTTAAGCCCAGAGACTGAACAAGTATCCAAAGGGCCAGTTCAGGCTGCCCTGCCAGGATGTGCCTGGCTTCCACAGGTGATGCCACTTCTGCCCATCCCCGGCCTTCCCGGATCCTTCGTGTCCCTCGTGGAAACGCTCTCGGCAGAGAGGGGCTGTGGAACTCTTCCCTGTTACTCCCTCAGTTTTATTCCTTCTGCACAGGAGGATGCACAGGAGGATCAGCCTATCTGAGGGAGGGTTGTAGCACTTGAGTGGAAGAGCCAGGCTGTGAGAAGCTCTTGAATTCAAGCCTCTTCTTTTGGAACAGAGAAGGTATAAAAAGAAAGACAGGAAGTAAGCGGTTGCCAGGCTCTGTGATTCTGGTATCAGAGATGAAGAGAGACATGTGACAGCAGGTCCAGGTCCGGGGCAGTACCTGGGTCACTTCCCATGTACCCGGTGCAGGATGTGAGGGGAAAGTGGAGGGAAAGAGGCAGAGATCTGGTGCTGCTCCTGCCTCTCCTTGCCTTCCTTTAGTCCGAGCACAAGAGCAGCTGCAGAATCAAGTTGAAAAAGAACTGAAATGAGCCAACCTCTGATGCCAGCAGGAAGGCAGAGAAAAAGGCAACTCTGAGGGACCCACCAGCTGCTCTCCTCCATCCCTCCCTCAGCAGAGCAGTCCTGGAAGGGCGGCATCCCTCTGGTCCCTCCTCTCCCCGCATGCCCCTCCTTCACCACTTCTGCCTGCTCATCCTTTTGCTCTGTCACAACTGAGCTGCCACCAAGCAGTATTTTTCTTCTCATGCTCTCAGAGACACTGGAGCACTTGAAGTGCCATTATTGCTGCTCTTAAGAGTTCCAGGTTTCCGTACAGTAAAGAGAATCAATACAAGCACTGCAATAGGTGATGACCCCTCTATAGCTTTAGAAATTTTACATCCTTCTCCCTTCTCTGCTTTTCATTATGTCTAATTACCTGGTCTATAGCTCCAAACAGGAATCAATGGGGCCGTATTGCAACAAATTATTGTGGATTCTCTGTGAAAAAAAAAGGTTCAGAAAGTGCTATTGAATATGACACTTCCAATTATATGAAGCAAATGAGCTTTCCATTGGCGCTGGGAGCTGGGAGCCAGTTCATTACTGGTGGCTCATATTCCACTGTGGGTACAACCAGTTTATTTTCCACGTACTTTAGGGCTTTCCCCCGTGCATTCCCAGGGAGGCTCTGTGTCCTTAGCACTGCACCCTGACCCTGCTCTCTGTAGGATTGTGTTCCAGTTGCACAGTGTGCTGGGTGCACAGGAAGATGGGATCCATGGGAGGCTCTGTGGTGTGTGGGTGCTCCCCTCGGAGGTGTGTGCATCCGAGCAGCTGCACATCACTCTGATAAATGCTCTTTTCCAGTGGCACCTACGAGTTTTCCTAATTTAATAAGGGGGTTTGTGTTTTCCTGAGGCACACAAGGAGGAATTCACTCCAAATTGCTCTGCCTGGAGAAGTGGGGTTGTTAGCGATTCGCTGGTGGTGAGTCAACGCCTGCTGGACACCAACATTCCCCCTCAAAAGAATCCCATATTTGTCCAGCCCTTCTCCCCTCACTCATTGCTCCACGCTGGATCCTCTCTGGAGCTTCTGTTCTGTTGTCTAAAATCATGTGCCAGTCTCACCTCACTGGGAAAACATGTCTACGAGGAAGTCTGACTGAGCTCTGGATCATAATAAACCAAAAAAAGCCAGTTTTAGACATTTCCTACTGTGGGCATCTTCTCTACCATGCACCATAACCCGAAGTGTGTGACCCTGAGCCCTTGCACAGCTCCCAAGCCTTGAACACGGAGCCGAAGGATTTCATCCCTGCGGTGGTGCCGCCTCCATCTCAGGGGTAGCATTTCAATTAAGAAAATTCCATTACTTTGTTTTTTCTCTCAGACTGTCTCTGCCACCTTCCACAGTCTCTCTCTGTTTGTCAGTTGTGCTTGAAGATCTGACACTGCTGGAACTCAGCTGAAAGGAAAAATTAGGAATGTGGGCACCCTTTAATCACCCGGCTACTGTAACGAGTGGGGACAGACAACAACGGAGAAAATCAACCAAAAACACAACTGTGCTTTTAATGTTTCTATGGAAATTTACGGAGAGGAAGTGTGATGCACAGGCATACCGCCTCATTTGGTATGCACAAGGCACATCATGCTGAGCTGCTAATGAGATAGCAATTTGGAGGTTTGGGAAGTGCTGGCTATGCTTTGTGCCCACAAGAATCAATGAAAACTGATGAGTGAAGGTTTACAAAATTCAGTGTAAGAACTACAGGAGTTTTGTGCCTGGATGGAGGGGCAGAGCTGGCAGCAGAAGCTCAATTCCTCGCATAACATCTGGATCAGCTTGAGTTTTTTCCTAAAGGTACAGCAAAAAGACATACCTGCTTTCCATTTCAGAGTTGGAGCTTCATAAATATTTTAATTTGCCAAGTGCCTGCTATTTAATATTTGCCTACCAAGGAAATGTGAGCGAGCATCGCCTTGCACGAAGCGCTTGGAAAACAAATTTGGGCACCTTTGATTGTCTGCCCCACTGCGGAACGAAGGGAGCATTATCCACCGTGTCCTGTCTGTTGTCAGCAAGCAACGCTTTGGGATTATTTGTATTTGAAAAAAACCAACCCCACCACTGAGCTGAGTACCTCTGAAGACAGAAACTTTTGCTTTTGGCTATTAAAGGAGCAGAATAAAATAAATCACTTATGCTGAATAAATCATTGATTCTGAGTTACACGCGAGTGCTCCTCGGCGCTGGCTCCCGGGTGAGACAAGTGGGACACGTTTGTGTGACTCTACTGTTGGATTTGCAGCCTGAATCTGTCCCAAGGGCTTCCCAAAAATAACTGTGTTGAATAACTGGGTTGAAAAACAAAGATAGGCAGGGACCAAATCCAGAGCACACAGCACTGCAGCCTCTGCCACTTATCTCTGTGCTGCAGTGAAGGTGCAATCGCCAGCGATGCTGGGAGGGCAAAAATTGCAGAATCACTGAATCCTTTCAGCTGCAAAAGCCCTCCCGACCCATCGAGTCCAAGCTGTGCCTGACCCCACCTTGTCCCCAGCCCAGAGCCCTGAGTGCCACCTCCAGGAATTCCTGGGACACCTCCAGGGATGGGCACTCCAAACCTCCCTGGGCAGCCCCTGCCAAGCCCTGACCACCCTTTCCATGGGGAAATTCCTGCTGATGTCCACCCTGAGCCTCCCCTGGCCCAGCCTGAGGCCGTTCCCTCTCCTCCTGTCCCTGTTCCCTGGGAGCAGAGCCCGACCCCCCCGGCTGCCCCCTCCTGTCAGGGAGTTGTGCAGAGCCACAAGGTCCCCCCTGAGCCTCCTTTGCTCCAGGCTGAGCAACCACAAATGTGGGTGGACTTTTTCCCACCTGAGCCCCCGTGGATGGAGCCTCCTCTGCCCCATGCCTCACCTAGGAGGTGTCCCGGCACCACAGCCCCTCTCCCTTCCAGCCCCTCGTGCTGCTCTGGGGCAGGAGCAGTCAGCAGGGCAGGTCAGGGGTTTGAAGTGACCTCTGTGCCCTTGGCGTGCTGGAATCAGGCAGCGCCTGCTGCGAGGCAGCCCCGTGCATGAGACACATAATCTGCATTTATTTCAGCCCTGGATCAAGGAAACACATCCATAAACCCGAGGCCTTGTGGGTTCCGGATTGATGGAGCAGTCTCACAAACGGAGGCTGTCCCTGGCAAGAGGGAGCAAAAAGCTGCTGGCAAAGAGGTATTAACTTCACTGTGCTGCATTTTATGAGGCAACAAAGAGTGTCTTGGTTCTGTGCCGTGAAAGTAAATAGAACAATATTTCAGACCTCCTTATTCAGTTGTCCAAATGCACATAACCGATTTTTGCAGATAGGGATTTATGTTCTCTTGTCAGCATCTAATAAAGTAGAGCAATTGCTGCTGCCATTTATTTCAGTGCTGTTGCCTTTAGCTCGGTATTCTTGTGTACACTTTGTGCTGCCTGCTCCGAGTCCTGCCCAGCACCTCACCCCCTGCGGCCGATCCGATAGCACGGAATGCTCTGGACCACACCCGAGATGGTTCGGAGAGGTGCTAGAGGCGTTCAGTGAAGAGTGTAGGGAGGAAATCATAAAGGGAGCGGCTGAGGGAGGCGGGGTGCGGCTCAGACCGGAGAAAAGGAGGCTCAGGGGGACCTTCTGGCTCTCCCCAGCTCCCTGACAGGAGTTTGTAGCACAGCCCAGCAGCTGCTCACGGCAAGATGAGCAATACTGAGTGTGCGGGGCTGTGTCCGGCAGTCCACGCCACCGTGTCCTGGGGAGCCCGGGCTGCGGGTGGACTCGAGTGCCAGGCGCAGAGGGACCCTCGCAGCGCCCGCCGTGCCCTGCCCGTGTCGCCGCGGTGACCTTCCGGAGCCCTGCCGTGCCCGGGGCAGTGCGGGCTGTGTGGGGAAGGGCTCAGCGACCAGCCCGGGCTCCCGGCGGCTGCTGCCCGTGTCCCTCCCGCTGGTCCCATGCCTCGGCGAGCGCCAGGCACCGCGGGGTTTGCCCGCGGGGTGACACCGTGCGTGGGCAAGCTGCGAGCCGGCGCAGTCCTCGCAGTACTTTGCCAGCATAATTCAACAAGAAAAGAGGTTTCCATGCTTCAGTGGCAGTTTTTAAAGATTTTTTTTTTTTCATGTTTTATTCAGCTTGAATTTGTATTTCAGCTACTAGTTCCTTGAGAGGAAATACAAATCGATCCAGACGAGCGGTGGCCGGTTCATCCTCGGCACTGTCTGTATAAAGAATTGCTCTGCAGAGGCCGAGCAGCGGCGTGAGCGGAGGAGCAGCCGAAAGCCCTCGGGGGCTGTGCTGTCCGAGCGCGGCCTTTGGCGGCTGTGCCGCTGCCCGGTGCTGCTGCAGCCCCGGCACGGAGCGGCGGCGGCTCCCGAGCCCGGGCCGCTGCCAGGGAAACGGGGGCTGGTGGGCAAGGGGCTGCTGTACCCGCTTCGGGGAAGCAGGAGTTTGGCAATGAATTGGCTTTGGATTGTTTTCCAGAAGTTTCAAAGGAACTGAGGGCTGTTAGGTGACATGACAGTTTTCTTGAAACCCTGAGATTTTGACTATGACGCATTTTTTCAGAAAATGCACATTTTTCATACTTCCAATATCCTCCCACCCAAATTTCCTGACAGAAATGTTTTGGACTTGCATCTTGAAGATTGCAAAAAGAAACCAGTGTTGAAATATTGAACCTTTTCCCTATGCACATGTTTATTTATGTGCTTGACACGAAGTAGCTTGACAAAAATCGTGTCGCTTGTTCCGATTGAAGTGCACATCCCAAGTGTTTCTGCTTTCCATTAACACCTGGGAGAGGGAAAGGCTGAAATGTTGACTCTTTTGTGGTTTATTTCATACAGGATGGGTTTGAAACACAAATAAGGAGGAAAAAAAATGAAGAATAGAGCCTCCTCTGTACTGGTTTTGAATACCAGCTGCTATAAAGTCCAGGGTTAAAATGTCCTTGTGCCCCCTCTACTTGCCCGCCATTATTCACCAAGGACAAGGAAAGAATGACAGGGCTCAGCACCCTTGACTCAAAATCAAGCCTATAAATGAACTCAGTATTTGTTATATTTTAACTGTTCCAGTGGAATGAAATCCTGAACTCCATTTTCCCCCTGTTTTTGGATGTGCTATAAATGGAATTGCCCACTGGAAGAGAACCTGGGAGTTGGTGTTTGTCAAACACAGGGAGATTCTCCCGTGTGTAAAATCAGCCAAATTAAAGCCAAGTGCCGAAGGTCTGTGTCCTTCACAGCAGGAGGATTCCCAGGGACGCTGGCAGGCTCCTGCAGCGAGGATGTGCAGGGCAGAGCTTTGGCTCACCTCAGCAAGGGACACACTGAACCTCCTCTTGCTGCTTAGAAAACAGATCAGCGAAACACAGGGCTCCAAAAGAGCTAATAAAAATGATAAGGGACATTTATAGTGATAATTTGGTGCTATTAAATATATAAATTTATTTTCTGTTTTTAAACTTGCAGTTTATTTTTAACAATGGTAACAGGCACCATTATAAAAGCTTTACTGATATTTATGAATCTTAAAATGAAAGAGAACATTGCATTGAAAACGAATATGCCAAGGGTAGGATTTTTCTGTGGAAAGCTATAAACAGCTTGCAAAATCTACCAATTTTAGCCTAGATTCTCATAAATGAAACAGTTTGGGCAGAGAACCTTGGGTGCATCCTTCTTAGGTCAAGCAGTCCCGGTGCTGACTGCAGAACGTGACACTGTGAGGGTGAAAACATCCAGTTTCTAGCTACAGTCTGAACCTCTGCCTAGGGCTCTTTGGGGTTTTTCCTCCCAGTTGCCCTTCTTGCTCCAACAGTTCTGTCCTTCTCCTCATGACTATTCCTGGTGTCTTCACAGGTGTTGATCGTAACCTCAGTTCAAACACTTTTTCTGTGCTAAACAAGACAGAAACTTTATCCTATCTCTCGTAAGATACTCCATCCATTCTCTTGTCACTTTTTACCCAGGTGTCATCAGTTGCCATCTGACTTTTTCCCCCTGTGCAGGTTCATACATTATTCCAGATGAAATTCCTCCAAGGATTTGTGCAGCAGCATTACAGGGAACATGTCCTGGCTGCCAGTTTCCACAAAATGCTTTTCCCGTTTACAGAACACTTTCTTGTGAACGCGAATCTCCTCAGGAGCCCAGCGGGGCCACGATCCTCTTTTAACTCAATGGACGCTGACATCCCCGCAGTGAGAGCTCGGCATCCAGCATGCAGCAGCTCTCCCTGGAGTGCGGTTCGCTGTCCTTCTGCCCCGCCCAGGTTTGTGCTGCACCTTCACTCTGCTCACCAGCAGCAGCTCCGGGCAGATCCCACGTGCAGCCTCACAACAGCTCCTCGGGATCCGCCCGTGTCGGGATCCTGCCGTGCCAGGCAGCCACCACGTGTTCAGCACTGCCAAAACATCATTTTGGGCCTGAGGAGATGGGGCAGTGCTGCAGGTATCTTAATTAATTAGTTTTCACAGAGGGCACTGGGTATCTGCAGTGAGGTGTTCCAGTTGTTCCCACAACTGGTTCCGTGGGGTGCTGTGGGAGGCCCAGGAGGAGCAGGGATGGTGCAAGGCAGCTGCTTCCTTCAGGAGGGACGTGGGAGATGCCCTGGGCACTGCCCAGGCACACTGCTGGCGTATTGCCAGCCGTCAGACTTGGCAGAGTCAGCTGACCCTGCTTGTCCAGGCACTGTCACCAAGACAGATTCATCCCACACTCATTTTCCATTGTGACAACACCCTCAGGGAATGCCTGTCCCACTCCATCCAGTGAGCAATTTCAGAGAATCACAGAACACTCTGGGCTGGAGGGACCTTAAATCCCACCCATTCCCACCCCTGCCATGGGCAGGGACACCTCCCACTGTCCCAGGCTGCTCCCAGCCCCAGTGTCCAGCCTGGCCTTGGGCACTGCCAGGGATCCAGGGGCAGCCACAGCTGCTCTGGGCACCCTGTGCCAGGGCCTCTCAGGGAGGAGTTCTGTCCCAATATCCCATCTGACTCTGCCCTCTGGCAGTGGGAAGCCATTTCCCCTTGTCCTGGCAGTCCAGGCCCTCTTCCAAAGGGCCCTCTTCCCTCTTCTGCTCTCTTGAAGCCACTTTAGGCCCTGGAAGGGGTTCTGAGGTCTCCCTGGACCCTTCTCTTCTTCAATTTGGATTTCAACAATTAACTTTGAACTGCCTACAATATAATAAGATTGATTTTCCCTGCTCTCCCCACCAATTCCAGTGAATTCTGCAGCTGACCAGGGCTGGCAGGGTGCCCTGGCACAGCCCAGGCTGGTGGCTGTCTGTGCTGCTGGGAACTTTGCTGGCTCGTGGGCAACTTGTCCCTGTCACATGCTGCAGAGCTGGTGTTTCTCAGAAATTGTCTTGTATTGCCAAATAAATGTATTAAAAAGAAGATTTCCATGGGCTGCACACTGGTATTGTTTTCAGTCAAAACTTCTTTACAATATTGGTTGTGTCTTGAAAGTAATTAATTTGGCAGGAAGTTCAAAAGAGAAAAAAACTGAGAGATTTGAAACCTGGTTTCCAGTTTTTTGCTCTGTCTTTATCTCTCAAGGAAAGACTGCACACAGGTGTCAAACGAGAAGGCTGCTCATAATTACACTCCTTAAACACTTAATAACATTTTCTTAAATTAATATATTCCCCATCTGTGTAGCGTTTAAGACATTCAGCTCATAATATTGCCTAGTTTATCAGTGTCAAATGACACATCCCCGATCCATTGGAGAATATTATCAACAGATAGAGGCTTAACGCGTGTTATTGCTCATTCAGCTAATGAGTGTGATTCGAGCTGCTGCTATAATTAATAACAGAACTCAAACACCAATTGTGGTGGGGATCTAACGTAGTTTCATGCAGAAAAACTGTGCAGATATGAAAAGAAACCAACCCCCCCACATCACTGGAGGAGGTTCACTGGGGCCAGGCCGGTGGCGGCACTGCGGGATGGCTCTGCCTCAGGATGCCCCTGGGCACAGCCCGTGTTCCTGCTGAAGGCCAGGAAGAATCACAGAATCCCAGGATCCCTGAGGTTGGAAAAGCCCTCCCAGGCCATCGAGTCCCAGCTGTGCCCGATGCCCACCCTGTCCCCAGCCCAGAGCTCTGAGTGCCACCTCCAGGAATTCCTGGGACACCTCCAGGGATGGGCACTCCAAACCTTCCTGGGCAGGCCCTGCCAAGGCCTGAGCACCCTTTCCATGAAAAAAATTCTTCTTGAAGTTTCCTTGAAGACCCAAGGGCTCGGCAGCTGAAGGCTTTTCCAGAGGAACATGGGGAAATGCAGCCGGTGGTGCCAAGAGGCTGGGACAGAGGAGGTTCCATGCCCGGATGATCTGGTGGATGCACCTGCAGCATTTTCCATGCTACAAAGGCTCTGAGGCCAAAGGAACCCGTGGGACCAGCTGTTCTGACCTCCCCTGCCACGGGAGTGGCACTGGTGCCAAAGCTGTGACGGACACTTGTGTGGGGCACATGGAGACGCCCAGGGCAGGGCATGGAAAGCAGGGCCACCCAAAAGTTTTAAGACGGTTTCAGGCAGCAGCAGAGCTGCTGGCCAGCGCTCCTGAGAAGTGCCTGGCTGTCCATCACTGCCAGCCCTCTGATCCCGAGCACTGCCAGGGACTGGCAGGAGAAGGGGCTGTGCCACCTCTGCCTGGCAGAACCCAGCACGCTTTGGGTTTGTGGCTCTGTCTGGTTGTGATTGCTGAGCAGAGCTGGGTATGGAATAATCTGAGTCTGTTTTGCCATCTCTCCAGCTGCTGGTTTGCTCTGGATCCTCAGTGTAATGGTACCTAAAAGCATTTGTGTCTTAATTATTGATATCATTTCTTGTAATTAAAATACCTGCTCCTACTGTCATGGAATTTCTACTCTAACTGGAGCAGTGCCTTGCTAAATAAAAGCACATCATTAAAGTGCTTTCCTTCCCCTTCAGCACGCTCTGGCCTCATTGCCATCGAGTCGGTTTTACAGGAGGTAAAAATGTCAGGAGTTCATCCGGCCATGACCCTGTGCTGGGTACTGGATCGGGCTGAAGTCCCCAGGCCTCCAGCCGTGATTAATGTGTTTCTGACGAGCTGCTGTGCTTGCATGGCCGAGCCAGCTGGGAATCAACTTACTTGATTCTATTTAGCTTCCCCTTTCGTTCTTTTTTTTAATCAGACTTGTAGGTTTTGCAGCTAAAATGGCTCAAGCCAAGAGCTTTGCAGAGCCCAGCCCCACTCTTGCTCCCCTGCGGAGGGACCTCTCGGCTCCCTGCACCCAGCTTTGCTCTCATTAAACATCTCCTTCTTTCCTCACACATTAATGTTTCATGGGATCCAAATCTCCCTTTACTAAACATAAATAATCAATTCAAACAGATTTTAAAAGAGTAGACAGAGACTGAAATCCCGTGTAGCACTGGCCAGCCAGTGCCAGGGCTCTGGATAAGGGTTTGGTCTAAAACACCAGAGAGATGTGGATGAGAAATTCAAAAGGGAAGAAAGAAACCAGTAAACAATCGAGTGTCCCTCACCATCAGACCTTGCTGAACCCCTGTGGCATTGACTACCAAATTGCCAAATCCCTGCTTGGTGCCAGTAGCCACCAGTGCTGGGCGTGCCCCCGTTTGGGATGCCCCAGGTGGGACATGGGGTGTGTGGGGTGGCTGGGCAGACAGAGGAGGTGTCACCCCGGGCCAGGCTGCGGCTGTGGTGCCACGGGTGGGCGGTTCCAGCGGAGGCGCTTCCCAGGCAGCCCCCAGCCCATCCTGGAGCCCGGTCTGCTGGGAACCCCGGGGTGCCTCACTCGGGCTCTCACACAGCCGGTCTGGCTGGAGGGAGTGGGAGAGGCATGGGTGATTTGAAACCCCAAATGAGAGTCAGTCTCCTTCAGAACACTTGGATGCACTTGGGTGCTGCCTCTCTGCAATCATGTTGTGACAGTAGATGTTCTGGCAGGCAAAATAGACCTCAGGATTTTGATTTTCTTTATGTTGCTTTTTATTGCTCTCTACTCTGAACTCTCCTTACCTCTTATATTGCTGATCCTTGTCAGAAAAAACAACTGCAAGGAAGAATCTCAGAGAAATTGGAAAAAGATTTTTGCTTTGTTTTTGTTACTGGTGTTTTGGGGCTTTTTTTTTGTTGTGTTTTTTGGTCTGTAATTGCAGACTCTTCACTGCTGAGCACAGGCGCTGAGCCAGGCATTGTTCCTTCTTTCCAGCTGACAGAAATTTTTTGTAACCACATTTTAGTCCAAGGGGAAAAGTTAAATATAGGCAGGATGAGGAAAATTACCGTGCAGCGTGGTGGAGAAAGTGCTGACTTGGGTCTGTTCCCGAGCAGAGGCAGCAGAGACTCCATGGGGTGCGAGCGCCGAGGCAGCGGCTGGGTTTCGCTGCCAGCACGGCCCAGGGCCGGCGCGGGGCCCCTCGGGCCCGTCTGGGGCTCCTGGCACCCACCCCGGCACTTGTGAGGCGCAGACAGCTCAGGGACCCCTCTCTGGGAGCCGGGGCAGCCAGTGTGTCCTTCAGGAGCCACAGAGGGCCCGTGGCAGTGCCTCCCTCGCTCAGAGCCCTCCGGCTCCCGTGGTGACGCTGGAACCCCGGCCTGTGGCAGGCGGCCTGAAGGGGAGGGTGCTGGGGGGCCGAGCACAGCCTGAGTGTGCCCGTGGCTGCCTGTCCCTGCTGAGCGCCTCCCAGTCCCCATCCCAAAGGAACCTCACTCCACATGAACGTGGAACCCTTGGGGTGTGACCATCCAGCCAACTCCTTACCCATGGAGTGTTCCATCTGCCAGGTCCGTGTGTCTCCAGGGACAGTGCCAGAGGCCCTGCACAGCTCCAGGCAGATGACATCAGTTGCTCTGCCCTTATACATTAATAAATGGCAGAGTCAGAGATGAATGTTTTGATCCAGCCACTGCCAGTCTGGCGTGGCTCACAGATTTAACTGAGATGGCATTTTCCATGGGAATTGCTGGAGGCTTGTCAGGAATACACACAACAATACTACCTTCAACTGATGCTGTGTGTGGAGATGGGGCAGGTGGCTCCCTGTGCTGGTCACAGGCACTGCCAGGGGTCAGAGGGCCTCGGCTTTAGGCATTAACAGAACTGACAGTATAAATCTCCAGAGGGGCAGGGATCTACCTGTGCGATCCCTGTCTGTGGGAACTGGCTCTGCTGCCTGCTCTTCCCATGTTCTGGAAGCACACACAGTACCTGGTGTGCGAATCAAGTAGGTCAAATCACTTCAGTTTCTCCTTTCCTCAAGATCTCGTTCCTGTACCAGGATATTCTTGACAACCTACCAGTTCCTCCTCCAGTGGATGACTGGTTTTTCTTACCATGACAAATCACAGAATCGGAGAATTCCAGAATGGTTTGGATTGGAAGGGCCTTTAAGTTCCTCTCGTTCCACCCCCTGCCATGGGAAGGGTCACCTTCCACTCAAGCAGGTCCAGACCCTTGTCCAAAGTCTCTCTCCAGGCTCTCCTGGAGCCCCTCTAGGCTCTGGAAGGGGCTAACTCATTCAGCCCTTGTCCTTGGCTGTGACCTGCCCTCCGTGCTCTGACCAGGTGAGTGTCAGTGCCAGCCCCGTGTGCTGCTCCTGGGCTCACTCTGCAGCTCCTCAAGGGCAGCGAGCCCCTGGCAGAACCTGAACACAGCCCATGATGTAAAGCTGCCAGAGCAACAGCAAATATGAAAACTGGAAAGAACCACAAAATATTTCTCCTCTGAGCAGAGAGCCAGAGGAGACAAGGAGAAGGAGAATGTGGTAGGAGCGATTAAAACATGTGGTGGTGGAAGGGAGGTGTCAGAGGCCAGAAGAGCAGCCATGAAATTCTGACTCTGTTTTGCAGTGTCTGCAGTTTGCCGGGGGAACCTGCTGCTGCATTAAATTGTTCAGGCCAAGAAACCAATATCATTTTAGGGCAAACCAGAGTTTATGTAGTTACTGATACAGATTTCTGAACAACAGCATTCCCATCTATCAGGAACTGAGGGAGTCAAGAGCAAAAACCATCCTGAGTGAAACCAAAAGTGTCCTGAAAGAAACCCAGCTGACCTTCCTAAGAGCACACCCCTCCCTGAAGCAGCTCCTCTTTGACTTCCTGCTGCCCTGTTTCACCTCCAAGCACCTGCTTTTCCTCTCCCCTGTAACTTTTCCTCAGGACAGTTTCCCATCTGCACTGCGGGCAGTGGAGCCGTGAGGAGAAAAAGTTGTAAAAGGAGGGGGAATGGTGAGGTCACTTTGTGTCAGTGCTGCTCTGCACAGGCAAGGAAGCTTTGGGTGACCTGGTTAGTGTGACCTGTCTGTGGGAATGTCAGGAAGATCAGCCAGGAGCAGGACACAGAGCCCGAGCAGTGATGGGAGGACAGGACACCGACAGCACTGGGTTCTCCTCAGGGCAGCCATTCCCCCACCTGTGCGAGGATATGATTCTAATGTTCTAACTTCCATGGAAGGATTCTCCATGAAGGTATTTCTGGGTACACCTGCTCTGGGGGGATTTGAACTTCACACTCACACAGATCCCTTATGTATCAGCTTTACCACAAGCTGTATTGCATATTCCATAAATACCCTACTTAATATTTTTGTATAATACATACACCTACAAATTCCAATTTACTCTGGCTTCTCTATGTCCAAATTCCTAAACGAGCCAAAGGACAAATTAAAAATAGATCCATTAGGTCCATGAATCACTCTGACCTTTTTGCAGCAAGAGTGACAAAGTTCCAGAGTCTCAGGGAGTCCTGGGGACTTGGAAGCCTAATGATGTGTGTGTCCCTTCTTTAAATTTATTTTTCTACTCTTACTTGAGGAAAATAAACATGGGCAGGGGACAGCTCAGCTTAACATTCAACAAAGGTTTGCTGCCTTTGGCATTTAGAGGACTTTGAAACACTTGACACGTTGAGGAGGAACAGTCTGGGGACTTCCATTCACTCATTTGACAAGAACTTACTCGATGGATGCTGCACTTGTACTTCACCACTGTGTTGTTTCACGGAGTCACGTAACGAAAAAATCAATGGATTTTCCCATTCTTCTACTCTGTGCAACAAACTGCCTGTGCTGCCAGAGCTGCTGGGGGAGCCTCTGGAAGCACAGTGACACCAGCCCATCCATCTCCTCCCGTCCAGCCCTCGCAGCCCCCGAGCATGTGGAGCCTGAGCTGGTATTTCAGTCCCACATTGATTTTTCCTCTCAGACCTGAAGGGCTGTGACCAAACACAGCCCGGGCTCGTTCCAGCTGCTCCCTCCTCATTAGCTGTCGCTAACACACACCCACGGCACGGGATTAGCCGGGTCAGGGCTCTGCTTGCTCAGGCAGAATTGTGCTTAAGGACTTCAATTACTCTGGAAGGCGTCCACCGAGCACCTGATGGGGCAGAGATCTGGGAATGAGCCGAGCTATCAGTGCCACCTCATGTAATCATAACTCACCGTCTCCTACTAGGACATGTCCAGTACTGGTACAGAATCCCAGAATCCCCAAATCCCAGAATGGTTTGGGTTGGAAGGGGCCTTAAATCCCACCCAGTGCCATCCCCTGGGACACCTTCCACTGTCCCAGGCTGCTGCAAGCCCTGTCCAGCCTGGCCTTGGGCACTGCCAGGGATCCAGGGGCAGCCACAGCTGCTCTGGGAATTCCAGCACAGCCCCTCCCCACCCTCCCAGCCAGGAATTCCCAGTTCCCAATATCCCATCCAGCCCTGCCCTCTGGCAGTGGGAAGCCATTCCCTGGGTCCTGTCCCTCCATCCCTTGTCCCCAGTCCCTCTCCAGCTCTCCTGGAGCCCCTTCAGGCCCTGGAAGGGGCTCTGAGCTCTCCCTGGATCCTCCCCTTCCACATGTGAGCATTCCCAGCTCTCCCAGCCTGGCTCCAGAGCTGCAGCCCCACACTGACCGTGTATTTAAGCTCCAATGCCGGCCCCCCAGTGCCCCTTCTGTCTCCCAGAGCTGGAGATCTCCCAGTGCCATTGCCCCATCCAAGCTCAGTTGCAGAGACTGCAGTTCCCATTTACACCTGACACCTCTGGCAGGAGGTGCTGGCAGAGGCTGAGACATTTGTCACTGGCTCTGAAATGATTGTTGCCGGCCTTAGCTCACCCAGGTGAAAATGCAGAGCTTGGGAAGGCCAGGAAAGAAGCCTGGCTGCTATTCCAGGCTACAATTTTCTGTTCAACAGCAAAACCACTTGAGTTTTCTTTAGAATCAGATCCTGATTGTATCCATAAGGATCCCCTATCCTGCTTGTTTTATTTTTTTCATAAAATCTCAAGTTTTCCCTTTTTCTTGGATGTTCTAAATCTCTGTTCCCCAAAATAATCAGGAAGAGAGTTTGGCAGAGCTTTCAGGTCTCTTTGCCAGGCAAGACCTCACACCACCCGCAGGTGAATGACTCCTTGACATTCCAACCAAGTGAAGGTGGAATGCCAGCTGGAACAGCTGACAGCCCAGGGAATCACTTAGAGGCATTCAGAGCTCAGTAAAACACAGAGCACAGCGCACCTGGCTCCATTTCTCTGCCACTGAAAGCCTGGAGAAGCCCATCTCCATGGGCACACTGGGTGCCGTGCCCCCCTGCCACCCTGCAGCGCAGGGGATGGGGCATTTCCAGACATAACTCGGGGTTCCCTCTGGAGCCCACGGTTGTCTGTGGCCAGGGAGCAGTGGCAGCTGTGTCACACCAGTCCTGCTGCTGCAGAGCTGTTCCACGTTCGTCTGGGTTTGTGGCAATAAAAAAAAGACGAACGTGTGGCAAAAAAGTAAAATGACTTTTTAAAATATTTTAGAACTGCAGAATGATTAAGGTTGGGAAAGCCCTCTGAGATCACCAAACCAAACCATCAACCCAGCACCACCACCATGGTCACCACTGACCCGTGGCCCCAAGTGCCACAGTCACATTTTCTGAACACTTCCAGGGATGGGGGCTCCACCCCTGCCCTGGGCAGCTGACAACCTTTTCCATGAAAAACTTTTCATAATATCTATCCTAAACCTCCCCTGGCATAATCTTTGGCTGCCAATGTACCAAGCCAGGTATCAGAGTCGGAAGCAAGACTGGAAATTTTTGCTGAAGAAACAACAAAGAAGAAACAATTTGAAAACTGGCTTTACTAAAACCTTGAGGTTTGAGGCACGAGCTAGAATATAAAAGACTCGAGTTCTGAATTCTGTGGGAAGGATTGAAGAGGGTATCATGTGCAGAGAAGGGGAGGAGTGGGTGGTGCTTTATATCAAAGACACCTTCGCTATTTTCAGTAGATTGGCTGATTGTGAGACCCAAGTGCTCCAGTGGGTGGGAGTCATCGAGGTGTTCCACGCGGGACCCCGCCGCGCACATCCCGCTGCCACAGATGATTCATTGCTCAGCAGAGCCTTGTGGCTGCTTTAGAATCGCTTACAACCCGGTGATGGGTTATACTGGGGCAATTTTTCATAAAATCATGGAATCATTAAGGCTGGAAAAGACATCCAAGATTATGGAGTCCAGCCTTTAAAAATGCTCACAAAAGGACGTGTTGTCACCTCATTTCATTCTAGTACAGTCACACAGAAACTCATGTGACCTGAGGTGGCACATGGTGGGGTCCTTGGGGGTTTGTGCAGGGCCAGTTTTGTGGGTGTCTGTGCAGGGCCAGGAGTTGGGCTGGATGGTCCTTGTGGGTCCCTTCACTCAGGATATTCTGTGGCTCTCTGATGCACGGGGTCAGGGATCAGGAACGCAAACACTGGGCGTGGAATGGAGCCTTGGAGCTGAGCACAGCGAGGGCAGGGCTGGGAGGCCCCAGCACAAAAAGGGGATTTTATCTTGCTGTGTGCAGGGATGGCACCGGTGAGGGGGAGCCGTGCTGTAGCTGTGCCTGCTTTTGAGGGCTGACAAAGATCTAATGAGAGGATAAAAAACACAGTGAGATCCTGTCTGGTTAATGAACTACCCCACAGCAAGCAGTTAAAATAGTTTCTCCTGGGGTTTTTGGTTTTTGTTTGCTTGTTTGTTTGTTTCTTCTTTCCAACCCACATTCACAGTAAAAGTCTCCAGCACTAAAACGTTTGATATTTACAGGAAGAGACACTCTAGGAACCAGTGGCAGCGCATGAACACTCACCAAACACAGACAGCTTGTGACTGGGAACACTTGGCCACCAGAGCCGTTTGTCTGGGAAGGGAATGTGAAGAAAAGTATGGAGGAAATGCAGGTTCATCCCAAGGCACGTGGGAAGTGTCCCGTCAGTCCCAGCCATGTGTGCTCTGCTCACAGCTCGCTCCCCCGCAGCACTGCGGCCGTGGCCACGCAGAGCACACGAGCGGTGCCAGCTGCTCTCCCTCGCAGCGAGAGGTGAAACCCCGGCCCCTGGGAACTGTCACTCCCTGCTTTTCTACCCCCAACTCATTAAAATGCAGTTGGATTTCAAAAAAGCTTTCACGAAGCTTCCTCACTGTGAAATCAAACGAGCACGAGCACACCAGAGTGTATTCTTTTTGTCTGGAATACGCACAGCTGTTAACTGGGCTGCCGATGGGATCCCCGGGCTCAGGATCAGTGCCACGTTACCTCACACTCCACGAGCACCTACAGAGGCATCCTGAACTCCCTGGGGGCAGCCCGGACCCCGCTGGGCACCGGCCACAGCAGCGGCCACGGGGCTGAGCAGGTGGGTGCCAGAGGTGCCAGGGGTGGCAGTAATGCCGGAGGTACCCCAGGTGCCAGAGGTGCCAGAGATGCCAGAGATGCTCCAGGTATGCCAGATGCCCCAGATACCCCAGGTGCCCCAAGTGCCCCAGCTGTCCCAGGTGCCAGAGGTGCCAGAGATGCCAGAGATGCTCCAGGTGGTGCCAGTGCTCCAGCTGCCCCAGATACCAGAGGTGCTCCAGGTGCCAGAGGTGCCCCAGATACCCCAGGTGCCATAAGTGCCCCAGCTGCCCCAGATGCCAGAGGTGCCAGTAGTGCCCCCGTTGCTCACTGTCAGCAGCAGCCATTGCGCTGCTAATTGAGAGCTGGCATTCAATAATGTTAATTAGTGCCTGCCCCTCCTCCCTGCATTATTTTGGCATCATTAAGCAGCGTAAGCTGTTGCTTTCTCACAACATACATGTGCCTAGCAACCACCCAGAAAGGTTATATTTTCTTCCTTACATGAAAATAACTCATTAATGCAAATTTGTTTGGCATCTGTGGTTCAGCTTGCCATCGGCAAAAGGAAGGAGTCAGGTTCAATCCAAGTTTAATTGCTACAGAAGCTATTCTGGGCCCTCATGGAAACAAGGTGATTCATGCAAACCATTCCCTTTCCCAAGGATTGCACACCCAAATCCACGGAGCAGATGCAGAAAGTTTAAACACAAACACTGCCCGCCTACGGCAGAACTACCCCGAGCACTTCTGGTGGTTTTTAAGGTGAACGATGTCGGGGTTTGACCTCACTTTATTGACAGCAGAGATTCCCACTGTGCCCAGATTCAGCTGCCCTGCCCAGCCCCCCCAGCACCGTGCTGGGCCCGTCCTGGGACCACCATCCTGGGACCACCGTCCTGGTGGGTGCTGGGGCACCAGGAGGACACGTGGCAGTGAGGACAGGGAGGGGTTTGGTGCTGGGGAGAAGAGCACATCTTCACTTTTAAAAGCTGGAATGCAGAAAGGGTGAACAAAGAGAAAATGAGCCAAAGGCTGTTCCAGTGAGGCCCTGGCACAGGGTGCCCAGAGCAGCTGTGGCTGCCCCTGGATCCCTGACAGTGCCCAAGGCCAGGCTGGACACTGGGGCTGGGAGCAGCCTGGGACAGTGGGAGGTGTCCCTGCCATGGCAGGGGGGGCACTGGGTGGGATTTAAGGTCCCTTCCCACCCAAACGATTCTGGGATTTGATGACTCTATGAAAAAAAGAAGGAAAAAAAAAAAGAGAAAGAAAACAAAGATAGAAAGATAATGACAGAGGGAGAAATGCAGAAAGGAAAAAAAAAAAATGAAAAAAACCCCCTAACCCAAAAGTAACAGAAAAAAGAAAAGAGCGTGAAAGAAACACTTCCAACAATGCAGGTGGAACTGGACATAAACCAGAACAAAACAAGAGCTATGGAGTGATATAAATTTTTAAACAAATCTCACGACTGACCTCAGATAACAACAAGCAAGGCAAATAATGGAAAATCAATGGGGGTAAAAGAAGAGACCGGGAGAGAGTGTGCAGAGAACATTCCCTGAAAAAAACTGAAGCAATAAGAGCTGTGTAACCTTTGCTAGGAAATGGGTGTGAAAAATTGAAAGAAATAATGGATGGTTTTTCTCAGCATCTCTTGTGTCAAAAGAGGGGGGGTTGTTCTCCTGTCTCAGTAGAAAAAGCAAAGTTTTTCTTTTCTTGGACAGGGGAATTTCTAGAAACCCTCTGTCTCATGTTATTTTTGTAAAATATATGCATTGAATTTCTTGGAGTTACAGTGGTTGCTTATAAAAACAATTTATAAAAACGAAGTAAAATCTTTCAATTATGATCAACACATTATTTTTTATTTTTAAGGATGGCATTACAGAAAAACATGGAGCTGGAACCAACACTGCTCCAAGCAGGCTCCCACCTCCTGGGGCTTTCCCTCGGATGAGCTGTAGCCTGGTCCCATGGTCTGAGCTCACAAGTGGAGTGGGACTCCTGGCCTGGGGTCCATTCTTATTGCAAGAAGTTAGAAATATATAAAAAAGAAAGGATAATTCACTTTGCCAGGGTAAGGGATGGTGCCACTGTGAAATGTCAGTCTCTGATTAGTCACAACAAAATCTTCCTAATTCTCAGAGCTCCATTTCCTTGAGATGTGAATGTTCTTGGCCAGGCTGGACACTGGGGCTGGGAGCAGCCTGGGACAGTGGGAGGTGTCCCTGCCATGGCAGGGGTGGCACTGGATGGGCTTTAAGGTCTCTCTCAACACAAACCATGAGTCTGCCATTGTATATTTATTTTTAAAACTTGTGAAAATATTTTAAACAGATTGCAACTGGAATCTTTCTCAGATGTCACAACAGTTTTACACCATGGAGAAGGAAGATCTGCTGAGATACCAACATTCAGACTGGGGCACAGGCAGTGTCTGAGGGCTGAAAATCGTGGGAGGCAAAGGCAGCGCTGTGCCCGGCTGTAGTGGTATTGTGGTCACACACTGACCACATCTCTAATTTCATGCACCAGTGGAAAGTTTGGGTTTCACATGTAGCAGCTGAACACCTCTGTGAATTCTGATTTTTCACAGTGCTGTGTTTGTAGTCTCTTCTTTTAAACTACAAAAATAATACTCTGGACCTCTTTACAGTGAGCTACAGCAGCGTCCTGCTAAGCTGTATGATGGATCACTAATTCCAATCTGTGTTTTCTGGGGCACCGCTACCAGAGCATTGATTTGCCCTTCCAGATGTGGAATCCTACTTAACCCTTGGATGGACCTGCCCTTCTCTTCAGCTCCTGAAGGGATAAGGAAAATCAGACAAATCAAAAACAAAAACCAGGTTTTGTGGCTGAAAAGGAGGGATCAGGTCCTGGGGGTGGGGCACCTTACTGCAGGTAGGATCACGGAATATCCTGAGCTGGGAGGGACCCACAAGAACCATCCAGCCCAGCCCCTGTCCCTGCACAGACACCCCAACAACCCCACCCTGGGCATCCCTGGCAGCGCTGCCCAAACGCTCCTGGAGCTCTGGCAGCCTCGGGGCCGTGCCCATTCCCTGGGGAGCCTGGGCAGTGCCCAGCACCCTCTGGGGGAAGAGCCTTTCCTGATCTCCAGCCTGACCCTCCCTGGCCCAGCTCCAGCCGCTCCCTGGGTGCTGTCCCTGTCCCAGGGAGCAGAGATGTCTCTCCTCGCACACGGGATCTGCTCCAGGGGCCCCATCCCAGCTCGCAGCCCCCGGCCGCGGTGCCGAGCTGCACCGGGACCTGATGCGTACGTGGAGAAATATCAAGAGAGCAGATGCTCTTCAAACAAGGCTGATGGAACACAATTGCGAAAGGATTTGTGAGAGCCGCGGCGGCCCCTGCCCGGCCTGTCCGAGGCTCGGGGGGTGCGAGCGGCTGCGCTGCCCCGGGGCCGCTCCGGCCGCCGCCGCCGAGGCGCTGATAGCGCTGTGGGCAGTGCTGTGGCACCTCCGCTGCGGCAGCAGCACCGCCCTGGTGAATAATGCATGCAGCCAGAAGCACCTGCGAACCCTGTGTGATAAAGTCCCCCTGCTCCCTTTAAAATCCCGAAACGCAGAGAGACTGCAGACCGTGCTCCAGCCTGCCCAGACCCCGAGCGAGCCGGGGCTGGCGCTGCTGGGGCTGCCAGCAGCACCGCCCCGAAACTCGGAGTCGTAAAAATTCTGTTTTCCCGTCGAATGAGAGAGAAACTCGGTCTTCCGCTTTAAAATACTGATTTGTGTTATCCCTTCCCCAGTTTTCTGGAATGTGGCCAGATTCTGGAGCTATGAGATGGTTCTGTGAAGCCAGCAATGAAATCCACTCTGCTGACCTCGGATAATTCCGGAGTCCAGCACATTATTGCTGGTCAGGCACCTGCCAGTCTGTCACTACAGCGGGACCATTGCTGTAACTGGTCATGCTGGATAAAGCCACAGGCCCAGGCTGGTTCTTAATTCAAAATCTATCTTGCAGACATGTTCTGTGCCAGATTTGTGGAAGCGTTCCTCATTATACTTGGCAGGGGGCTGTAATGGCCGTGGGTGCCCACACAGAATTCCAGAATTCATTAGGAACTGTTTGAGGCAGATGGTCAGAAATGACCATCATGTCCCATAATTAAATCTGAAAGGGATTGTCAAGAGAACTTCGTGTCTTCCTTTTAGACAAATACTTCAAGTCACATTTTATTTGCAGGTTTGATGGGAAATTCTGTTTCTTACCTCATTTTGTCTTTACTTCTTGAGCCTCTAAGGTAAGTGCCAGACAGGGAGCAAAAACGGCAGAGAGTGAACACAGAGAGGAGAAAATCAAGAAGCACAAGAATCCAGACAGGTCTCTGAAAAGCCCGTGCAGTAACTCCTGCCCGCTGTGATGGGCACGGGCAGAGTTTCGATGTGGAAACACAAAGAGCACCAGGTGTCCCAGCAGTCTCTGGCAGTGACCCGCGGGCACGAGCGGAGCCCGGAGCCGGGTCTGGGAGAGGCTGCTCCCCCTC
This sequence comes from Oriolus oriolus, assembly GCA_013400235.1. NCBI lineage: Eukaryota > Metazoa > Chordata > Aves > Passeriformes > Corvidae > Oriolus > Oriolus oriolus. The sequence goes on from VXBT01006370.1 coordinate 173,206, forward strand.
CTGCATCGCCCCAGCGGGAGCAGACAGCAGCGGAGTCTGCCAGAAGTGTGATAAAAAAGAGTTTAAGGCATAAAATGAGCATTTCACGAGGAGCAGGACAGTTACACACGAGGGTGATTTATCTTTGGTTTCCTGAAGAGGAGTTTAAATTAATATTTGCGGATGCAAAGTCCCGAGTTCTCGATTAAATACACAGAGATAGTGGGTTTATCTGTGCTTGCTCTCCCTCCTCCCGATGTGTTCCTTTGACAGAATCCTTAATGTTACAGGCTTTTTCTCCACGAGGAACACAATGGAAAGCATATTTTAGGAGGCCAGTTTTAACTGATATTCAGTGCCATTTTCCTTCACTGCCAGTTCCCTTCCCTATCCCTGGACATTACAACTACTGATTTAAAAGGGTTTTTTGGTTGGTTTTGTTTTTTTTGGTTGGTTTTTTTTTGTTTTTTTTTTTTT
>VXBT01006370.1:181360-192360 GCA_013400235.1 Oriolus oriolus
CAGGGCTCCCAGGGCTCTCAGAGCTCTCAGGGCTCCCAGGGCTCTCAGAGCTCTCAGGGCTCTCAGGGCTCCCAGAGCTCTCAGAGCTCTCAGGGCTCTCAGGGCTCCCAGGGCTCTCAGAGGTCTCAGGGCTCCCAGAGCTCTCAGGGCTCTCAGGGCTCTCAGAGCTCACAGGTTTCCACGCTGTTTGTTTAGGGACTTGGAGAGCTCCTGCCCCAACCTGTGGCTCTGTGTTTGTGCCACATTCCCTTCCCAGCTGCTGGGTTGAGCCCTTCTTTGACCTTTAGGCGATTCTTCCACCCCAGGCGGGCACAGGGCCCCCTGCGAGGGCTGAGGGCCTGGCACGGGGTGTTCGGGGGAGCTGGGGCTGCCCCGCTCCGGGAGTGTCCAAGGCCAGGCTGGGGCGGCCTGGCCCGTGCAAGGTGTCCCTGTGCCACTCCCACCCCACCTCTCCGCAGTTGTAGAGTTACTTTAAAGAACATGAAGAAATTTGTAACATTTACGGCTTTCAATAAATCATTGTCTGGCAATTTCTTTCAACAGCTTTGAGTGCCCTGTTTGAAAGGCCTTTTCTCCTGTTTTGTTGGGTTTTTTCCTGAGCTGTTGGAACATTTTGAAGTGGAGCAATTGTTGGTTTTACTTGAAATTGATGAGCTCTGCACAGAGACCGTCTCTGAGATGAGAGAAAGACTTTGGAGAAAGGAACCACTTTCCTTTCACAAATATCTGCATGGAAAGAAAGTCCAGTCCCAGGGAAAGTGAAACAGCACTTGGAGGAGGCACAGAGCGTTTAGGATGTAAAGGCTGGTGGAAATTCAAGAACCGTGGTTTTGCCACAAGATGATACTTGATATTTCAGCAGCAAATTCGGCCCTCTCAGCACAGCTCTCTGAAGTGCTGTAAGGAGGCAGAACAGCAGCAAATGCTGCACGGGGAGCATCCTGCTCCCTCCAACAGCTGCAGAGAAATCAATCAATTCCTCGGCACTGAACTGATGCACAACATCCCTGCTACCTGGGCTACTTGTAAGAGAAGCATTGTTTATGGCACCTCATGAAGAACTCACCTGCACAAACTCCGGGAAGCACTGACAGATGAATGTTTGGAACACCTATCATTAGAGCAGTTGTTCTGCAGGAACTCCCCACTCATCCCAGGAAAAAAATGCTTGGAAAACTATTAAAATAAAGCTGATGAAAAGTAAAATTATAAAACTGCATGTAAAGAATTTTTATTTGGCTGCAGTAACAGATGTCTGAGAATTTCAAAGCAAAAAGAAAACATGATGCATTAATGTTCTCCGTACATCGATTTCCAAGGTCATCACTCTGGGGATGGCAATAATATCAAGCAGAAAACTGATGCTGCATAGAGTTAATTTCCAGCTCTGAAGTGATGCCCAGCAGACACAGACTGTAATAGCTTTGCAATTATTCAGCTCTCTAACGATGCCCAGCACTGAAAACCATCGCTGTAACTATTTACTGAAATGTTAAATTAAATGCTGCCAATAATGGGAGTCGCTGTCACGGGGGCTCCTGCCCAGTGGAACTTCCATCATTCCTTACTCTTTTCATTAATCCAAATTCATGGCCTCCAGTTTTATTTCCTCTCCTAACACAGAGTGGTTTTGTGTCTGGGGCTCCAACCAGACCATGCAAAGCTGTTCCCTCTCCTCCTGTCCCTGTTCCCTGCGAGCAGAGCCCGACCCCCCCCCGGCTGCCCCCTCCTGTCAGGGAGTTGTGCAGAGCCACAAGGTCCCCCCTGAGCCTCCTTTGCTCCAGGCTGAGCCCCTTTCCCAGCTCCCTCAGGAATTCTCCAGCCCCTTCCCAGCTCCGTTCCCTGCCCTGGACATGCTCCAGCCCCTCCATGTCCTTCCCATCCTGAGGGGCCCAGAAGTGTCCCCGGATTTGGGGTGCAGAGGCCCCAGCTGGGCAGGAGCCCGGCCTCAGGGGGGTGACAGGACAGTGCCAGGCCCTGGGCTCAGCCCACCGGGACACACAAAGTGCGGGGATCCTGGATCCCGGGCAGAGTATCCGGAGCTCTGGGTTTCACTTGGCAATTGCAGCTCAGGAGGGCTGAGCAGCTCGCATTTACCATGGCTCAAAGGAGCAAACCCCTGAATAAATGTTTGTAGTGCATGTTGGAACATTTACCTGTATTTCTGTCGGTGTTTGCGTGCAGTGCACACCCCCTCACGTTTCCCACAGCTTTGTGCTGCGGCCTGATGATGGCCAGCTTGTAAACAAAGTGCCCATGGATCTGGGAGAGATGGATGGGGACATGGACGGATGGATGGATGGATGGATGGATGGATGGATGGATGGATGGATGGATGGATGGATGGATGGATGGATGGATGGATGGAGGGATGGATGGATGGATGGATGGATGGATGGATGGATGGATGGATGGATGGATGGAGGGATGGATGGATGGAGGGATGGATGGGGAGATGGATGGGGAGATGGATGGGCTGGCAGTGCCCAGGGGCTGCCTCCTCACCAGCAGGAAATGCACCTGTGGAATCCAGCGGCTCAGGCTCAGCTCAGTGCAGAAAAGCTTTCGGCTGTGGCTCAGAGGGCGGATGGAGCCCTGAGGAACCGGAATTAGGGAGCTGTTCCTGGATCTCCCATCAGCTACTGCTGGAAATCCTCATTTTCGACAAAATGAAATGTTTTTTAGAAAGTTTAAATTCCTGAAGAAAACACACAGCTGACAAAAACTGTAAGGTAAACCAATCTTCCTGTTTTAGCCAAAAGGAATTCCTGTATGCAACTGTTTATTTTTTCCTGATACAGAACAAAAATTATTTTGAAATAAATTAAATTTCATAAGGAATAAGCATTTCAGGTGCTGAAACTCTCATTTCTCAGGCAGCAAATGGGACTGGAGCCCTGGAGGGGTCACCAAGGGCAGCATGATATCCCTGGGACCTCTGAGAACACGAGGAGACAAGCTCTGGCTGAGCTGGGAAAGTTCTAACTCCAAGGCAGGGCTGATGGGAAGGCAGCTCCTCCCTGATGCTGTGCTCATCCATCTGCCTCCTGCTCTTGCAGTCACATCCTCAAGGCTGAACAAAAATAGACATTTTTACTACTCTTTTTTTACTATTTTGATCGGGAGAACAAAAAAACAAGGAAGGAAAAAGACTGTTCTAAATTTGTTGGCACCTAAATCTGACATTAGCTATTTTCATTGCAGGTAAAATGATATAAAATCATTTTCCTGAATAAATAATACCCCAGGATTTCCTAGAGACTTCGTCCTCAATGAAAGATAAAAATATCAATTTAAAAGATTCATTCATTTCAGCAGTAAACATCTGCAGAAACAAATTGCATCAGGAACTTTCCCAGGACTGTAGGAATGACATAAACCCCAGAAAGCCAAGGGAAAAATATTTATCACATTTATGAGAGAATTTCTTAGCTAGTCTGTCCCTGAATGATGCTGTGCTAACAGCACAAATAAAGGGTGACTTGGAGCGAATTCGACACTTTGCACAGGGGGATCCCAGTTCCTCAGGTGGATCCCTCCTGGTTCGGCATTTACAGACTGGATTTACAGCTCCTGTGAAAATCATCAACTCCATGAGACCTCAGAGGCCCTTGCAGGGCCTAAAGGGGCTCCAGGAGAGCTGGAGAGGGACTGGGGACAAGGGATGGAGGGACAGGACCCAGGGAATGGCTTTCCACTGCCAGAGGGCAGGGATGGGTGGGATACTGGGAATTGGGAATTCCTGGCTGGGAGGGTGGGCAGGCCCTGGCACAGGGTGCCCAGAGCAGCTGTGGCTGCCCCTGGATCCCTGGCAGTGCCCAAGGCCAGGCTGGACACTGGGGCTGGGAGCAGCCTGGAACAGTGGGAGGTGTCCCTGCCATGGCAGGGGTGGGGCTGGGTGGGATTTAAGGTCCCTTCCCACCCAAACAATTCTGGAATTCTGTGACTGGAGCTCCAATAAGGCTGCACTCCACGCTGTCTCTAAGCTGATTTCATGTCTGTGATGAAGTTGACATTACAAATCAAGGTGAAAACCAAGGTGAAAACACCCTGCCAGCACCCACAGCCTCTCTGCTGCCTCGTAGAAGTGAGCACGGACAACTGGCAGCAGGAATTGCTTATCCAGAGCTCTGTCATCCTCTTAAGCAATTTCTTATAGCACAGCAAACAGTTTATGCAGTTCTCTCAGGGAGAAATCAAAAGCTAAAGGGATAAATGACCAATTATGGCCTCATTTTGGATCTAAAAGCAGGGCCAGCAGTCTGTGATGGAAAAGCAAAATGCTCCTTTTTCTGGCTGCACTTTGGCTGAAGATAAACCTCTGCCTCGACAGAAGCAGCTTTCCTCTCCCCAGCCCTGAGCAGGGGCAGAGGAGCTGCTGGTAGGAGAATCACAGCCCCCAGCAGTGTCTCTGGGTGGTTATCTCTGGTTATTCTGGTGCTTTCTGGAGCTGCTGTGGTGCCTCCCTGCTAAACCCTGGGAGCAGCAGAGTGCAGACACGTGTTGCACTTTGCTCAGCCAGAGGCACCAGCTCACCTTGGGGCCACCCCAAAGAGCCCCAGTGAGGTGAGAGCTCCTTACAGGGTGGCCACCACAGGCACTAGGGCCACATCCACCTCGGGCACTGGGGCCAGGGCCCCCCGAGGGTCTCTGAGGTGCCAGGGCAGTGCAGACACAGCCGGGCTCCGAGCAGAGCCGTGCAGCTGCTGAGGAGCAGGGGAAGGGAAAGCTGCTCACCAACAAACACAGCCCCAGCTGTGCCAGGAGACGCTGAGCGGTGCTGGGAATGACAGCTGGTACCTGCTGACCTTTCCCCAGCTGTGCCTCCACCCTGGCAAATCACTCTCTGCGCTGCCAAAACAGCCATCAATTAAAAATGCATTACCACAGCTCCCTAAAGCAAAGCCAAAAATTGCTGCTTATTCATTCTGCAGATACTCAAAGCGTGTTTACAGAGAGTTTTCCACATCAAATACACTAAAAATTTAATTGACCTCACCTGTGAAGAGATACCAGGGAAAACAAGAGAGACAGGTTGGGAAGTAACATCTCCATCTGCGTGTGGATGGCTCAGGGCAGGGACAGCCCTGGGTCCCAAACACTCTGCTCTGTCACCTCCCCTGCCCGAGGTGCTGCTGGGGATTCACTGGGGATCCCTGTGGGGCCAGGGAGATTCCTGGGGACAGCGGGACCAGCTCAGGGGTATGTGGGGTGCAGGACACCACAGCATCAGCACAGCCTGGCAGAGCTGGCCATGTGCCCTGCCATGGTGGGAGTGACCTCAAAGCCCACCCAGTGCCACCCCTGCCATGGCAGGGACACCTCCCACTGTCCCAGGCTGCTCCCAGCCCCAGTGTCCAGCCTGGCCTTGGGCACTGCCAGGGATCCAGGGGCAGCCACAGCTGCTCTGGGCAGCCCGTTCCACATGTGAGCCCAGCAGCTGAAGAGCCAGGCTGTGCCTGAGGCTGGGAATGAAAATAGGGACATTGAAAAAACCCCAGGAGCGTGTGTTAATGTGAGACTAAATTACAGGTCTGACATCTTTGCTGGGGATGTTCGATTTTCCAGTCTCTGTCTGGGTACACTTGTCATAATTACGCAGCTGCTCAGGGAGAAGTCACGGCTCAGCTGGAGGAGTTCTGGAGTGGCACCGGAGCTCCTGGATGCCACAGCAATCGCTGCCCTCCACCAGGACATTCCTGTGACACACGTGAGGGCACAGGTGTTCCTCACCCTTCTTCTGGGCCAGTCTGTGTTCACTAAAGCCATGTTCAGGCACGAACAGGCAGTGCCAGGAGGCTGGGAAAGGAGGCTCAGGGGGGACCTTGTGGCTCTGCACAACTCCCTGACAGGAGGGGGCAGCCGGGGGGGTCGGGCTCTGCTCCCAGGGAACAGGGACAGGAGGAGAGGGAACAGCCTCAGGCTGGGCCAGGGGAGGCTCAGGGTGGACACTGGGAAAGTTTCTTCTGTCAGAGCGCTTTAGGAAGTCTGTGACCCAGGAGAGCTCCCAAACACATCCCAAGTGCCTGAGAGCTTCTGATGCCTGAGGTGCCGTGGTGGGCTGTGCACGGCTCGTCCGGAGCCTCGAGATCTCCCACACCGACACTGTTTGTGCCTCTTCTTGGCACCAGGGATGCCCTTTTCTGCCAGGCTTGCTCCCTCTTGAGCTTTTGTGTTGCTTTTGTTTTTCACATCAAACTTTTAACAGTGAGAAAACACAGCCAGGGAGATTTTACAGACCAGCATTCTCACCCAAACACAGCAAAAGCATCTCGGAGGAACTTGGACAGCTTCCTTACAGAATGGCCCTCTCCAGGGATGGATACAAAACTCAAATATGAGATCTACACCAAACATGAAGAGTCTGAGTTCGAGCCCATTGCTCTGAGAGCAGAGTGAACCAGGACATTCAGAGCAAAACACTGTTTGCAGTCAGTGGCAGAAATATTAATACTAGTGGGGTTTTTGTCGTTTTCCAGCTGCTTCCACATAAAAGTGTAAATTGTATTTGCTCTAGGTCCCTGGATACTCTCTCAAACTTAATAAATATCTACTGCCTCACACTAAATCTGTGCTGCTTTGGGAGAGCCGTCGAGGAACAGCGAAACAATGCCAGGATAATGCCAGGATGTCGGGATGGAGCCGAACAGGCTCCTCACCGCTGCCTGACAGGGAAATTAAAAACGAAGATCAGGGGACAAATGGCATCTTTGCATGTGAACAGCGGCGAGGAGCCGGTGTCACCTCGCGGCAGGTGAGCGGTGCTGGCTGTCCCTCGATTGCGTGCCTGTCACACGCACGCCTCCAGAGCGGGCTCAGCGCTGCTGTTTTCCTGGGAGGGGTTTGATGTGCATTTATTGGTGGGATGAGGGGCTGCTGCCTCGCTCGGTGCCTGCAGTGAATCCACGGCAGCAGCGGTAAGGCTGCGCGGGGCCCGGAGCGGAGCGGGCACGGCTCTGTCCGGTGTCCCCGTTCAGCTGCAGCACGGCAGCTTCTGAGTCACTGCAAGGGGCCTCAAACAGGGAATTCATTTCTCATGTGGGCAGTATCCCGGAGCCGGGATGAAATTCCCTTCTCCAGAAGCTGAGGAAGATGAAACGTTAGGGAGCAACGCTGAAAACATGAACAGCACTTGGAACATGATGGGTGCTCCTCTTCAGGTCAAGCAAAGCCCAAGGACAAACCTTCTTGGCTCTGTCCAAGGAAGAGTGTTCACGCTGGAGCTGTGCTGACAGGACACGCAGCTATGGGCTCAGACTGACAGAGGGCAGATATCCAGGAAGAAACTTTTCCCTGTGAGGGAGGTGAGGGTGCCCAGAGCAGCGGCCCCTGGATCCCTGGCAGTGCCCAAAGCCAGATCGGACATCGGGGCTTGGAGCAGCGTGGGACAGTGGGAGGTGTCCCTGCCCTGGCAGGGGTGGGATGGGAGGGTCTCTCGCAAACCCCTGCCAGCCCAAAGCCCTGCATGAGGCGGGGGCTCCGGGCCTGTGCCCGGGCGGGCAGGGACGGCTCTCTGGGCACACCGAGCGCCAAAGGTGGGGCCGAGCCTCGCTCCCCAGCTCCAGAGGGGTCCAGGGAAGGGCTGGACGTGGCTCTCTGCTCTGGTGACGAGGTGGGGGTCGGTCGGAGGCTGGACTCGGAGATCTCGGAGGGCTTTTCCAGCCTTAGCGCTTCCATGGCTCTGTGATCCCGCGGTTGTGCGGCAGCAGGCCCAGCGTGCCGGGCGGGAGGGAGCTGCAGGGTGAGTCCGCTCTGCCTGCCCCTGCCTGAAATTATCGGCACTTCCAGAGTATCTGACGGAGGGGAAGGCAGGAGGGGATTGTTCCCAGAGGAGGGGAACACACAGCCCGCGCCTGTAAGCGCCGAGCGGGAGCTGCCCCAGGCCGTGCTCGCCTGAAGCTGAGCCGGCACCTGTGCCCAGTGAGGGAGCGGGACCCGCGGGGATGCTGAGAGCCGCCTGTGTTCCCCGGGCCGGCACTCCGCAGAGGAAGGGCTCTGTGAGCACTTGGGGAGGGACCCGCGGGGATGCTGAGAGCCGCCTGTGTTCCCCGGGCCGGCACTCCGCAGAGGAAGGGCTCTGTGAGCACTTGGGGAGGGACCCGCGGGGATGCTGAGAGCCGCCTGTGTTCCCCGGGCCGGCACTCCGGAGAGGAAGGGCTCTGTGAGCACCTGGGGAGGGACCCGCGGGGGTGCTGAGAGCCGCCTGTGTTCCCCGGGCCGGCACTCCGGAGAGGAAGGGCTCTGTGAGCACCTGGGGAGGGACCCGCGGGGATGCTGAGAGCCGCCTGTGTTCCCCGGGCCGGCACTCCGGAGAGGAAGGGCTCTGTGAGCACCTGGGGAGGGACCCGCGGGGATGCTGAGAGCCGCCTGTGTTCCCCNGCGGCCCGGGGCAGGGGCTGGCCCTGGGCAGGCGGGCGCTGCCCGCAGGACATCGCCCAGGGTGGTTCGGGCTCTGGGTCCTGCCAGGACTGAGGATACAGCCCTCGGGCCCGGGAGTCACTCCGGCACCCTGCACCAACGACCCAGCCCGAGACACGGGAACACGGGGGCGTGAAAATGACATGGAAAGATATTCTCATGAGAGATACATTCTAAGGGATGCAAAGAAACACGGAGGCATTTTGGAGCACTGCATAGGTGGAGTGGGTCCTTGGGAAAGGAAATGTTTCCATTTCTGTGGAAAAACCTAAATCCAGGAGATATGCGAGAGGAAGGATGCTTCTGGGAATTTGGGTCCTGTTGAAATATTGTCCCTGATTCACTCTGAAGTATTTTGCCTGCAGCTATTCAGAAAAGCACTTTTGCTTACGCTGCCTCACGCCAAAGCTGAGCTAAATCACAATCCTGGCAAAACTGCTGAGGAGGTCCTTGCTGAGAGCTGCTCAGGCCGTTCACCTGGCGTGCCCTGGAGAAAGATCCTGATTAGATCCAGTGGGAGTTTTGAGTGCTTAAAATGCATCAGACCACTGTTGGATTCAGCAAAAAGAGCCTCATTTGGCACAGTTACTTGCAGGTACCGTGATGCCCACGTGGTTATGGACTCCACTATAAACAGGGCTCTCCATGGGGTCATGCAGGTGGCTCCTGACACAGAAGAGTGCAAGGTTCACCTCCCAGGGCCACCCCCAAACGCCGGTGGGCTCACTGTGCTTGGTGGAGGACTTGCACAAGTGGAGGCTCAGAATTATTTCACATCTGTGCACTGGGTTGGGCCGGAGGGAGTTTTTGCAGTCCTTGTGGTCTGAAGGATGTTATTTAGTGAGAAGTGTTACTGGGAAAGACTGGGAGAAAAAAAGATGAAAAGTCCCGTGTAGAGGACTGTCTCCTCTCCAGATACAATACACAATTTATTGCCTTTTAATCTTTTTATTGCCTTTAATCACTGAGTAATGTGGTGTGGTTCACTTAGGGAAATTATTCCAATCTAATTGTTGTATTTGTCTGGTAAAATCCAGTTATCGCCTTCATGACACGCATGGAAATCCCTGTGTGTGCCTTTCCTGTGCTGTGGGTGGGCAGTGATGTCCTGCTCGTGTCCTCCCAGCCCCATCCCAAGGGCCGGCTCCAGGCACGGCGCTGGCCGGCCTGACCGGGCTGGGGGATCTGCACGGAAGAGTGGAGAGGGGAAAAAAAGAGATTTTTGTCAGTGTAGCATTAATTATTTTCTCTGCTAATTAAAAATCCCATAATTTATAAATTAGTATTCATCATCCAGAGGCTCCACATCAGGCAGATCAAAACACAACACGCCGTTCGAGTGCAACCCGTGAGCGCGGCCGTTGTGATGCTCTGAATCCTCTGGGAGGCTGCGCCACGTCCCTGTCAAAGGAACCGCTGAAGGGGAGAGCAGAGCCTTGTTATCATCACAGCCATATCTCACTGCTTCCCTTCCCGCTTCCCCTCCTTATCTGCTGCGCTCCCGCTCGCCCAGATCTTCCTTTTATTTTTGCTGGAGCGGGTCACAGAATTCAGCGCAGACTCACACATCCTTTGTGTCTCTAACGCCATTTCCCCTGCACGAACTGGCTTTCTAAAAAACAGTTCTATCCCAGCTGGAAAAGCAGGATCTGGCTTAAACCACAGGGAAAAGCTGGGGAAGAACATTCAGAAGTTCCTCTGACCAAAGGCAGACTCCACGGTCCCTGTGCACCTCCAGGCTCTGGTAATGGCAGTGTTGCATACAGCCAGAAATGGTTTTAAAATTAAAAGGATTTCCCTGCTATCCAGCCTAAATCTCCCCTCCTGGAGCATAGAAACCAGAGGAATTGGGATTTGTGTCAGTACACAGGATCAAGCTGAAAAACAGATATTTAAAATTCCTTAATGGTCTTAGATTTTAAGCCCAGTCTTAATCGTGTTGAAAACTGCACTTCACAAAGCATTTATCCTGAAACCTTACACTGTTCCCAGCTTTTGCAGGTTGGTTTGGTGTTTCTTTCAGGTTTTTGTTTTGATTTTGCTTGGTTGGGATTTTTTTTCATGTGTAGCATTTGTTTGTTTTTTAAATTATTTTTTATTGTTTGCATCTGTCAGAATGTGTGTTTGACAGCAATCAGAAAAAAAGAACAGTGCCTTTCTGGAACATCTTTCTTTGGATCTACCAGGCTGTGGAGGGCTTTGGAGATTTCAGAGGGTGCCATCAATGCTTTTTCAAAGTCAGTTGTTGCTTCAGTGTGCAAGGAATGGAACTAAGTGGCTTTATTTTGCTGTTCTCTGGCTAGGCACCAGCAATCACCGTGCTCTGGAGTTGCTGCTCTCACAAACGTGCTCCAAATCCAGCCCCCGACCCAGCAGAGCACAGCTGAACCCCTGCTGGACACTCACATCCAGCTCCTCTCCCGTTCCCATCGTGGCCCCACGGACACATCCCCGCAGGAAATGTTCGCTCTGCCCGCCCGGGCCTCGGCCTCCCCTGGGGAACTCCTGCTCCTTCCTCCTGCTCCTCCCTCCTGCTCCTCCATCCTGCTCCTCCATCCTGCTCCTCCACCCTGCTCCTTCCT
>VXBT01006370.1:193392-203545 GCA_013400235.1 Oriolus oriolus
ACCTGTCCCACCCCTGGCACCTGTCCCACCCCAGCACCTGTCCCACCCCAACACCTGTCCCACCCCTGGCACCTGTCTCACACCTGGCACCTGTCCCACCCCTGGCACCCGTCCCACCCCTGTCTGGTTCTGAGCTGGGCAGGTTGGAGCCACACTTCTGTAGCGTTTCCCAGCAAGTTCCTGGGATAGAGGAATGTCTGGAGGGCCCAGTGGCATCATCTGGTCCATGCCTGAGGTTTCCCTAATTTGCTGTCTTCAAAGCCAAATCAGCTCAAAGAAAAGACAAGAGTCTCCAAAAGCTGAAAATACCCTTTAATTGATTTCCTCTGTGATTTGATTAATGTCTGGTTTGCAGTTCTTATCAAAATTCATTTGGAGAGATGCTTCTAGAAGAAGATTAGGAAAAAAATGGGGAACACACATTTTTTACACATTTAAAACCATGGAGGGGCCATAGAACTACACAATTCCAGAATCATTTAGGTTGGAAAAGCCCTCCCAGTTCATCATGTCCAGGCTGTGCCCGATGCCCACCCTGTCCCCAGCCCAGAGCTCTGAGTGCCACGTCCAGGAATTCCCTGGACACCTCCAGGGATGGGCACTCCAGACCTCCCTGGGCAGCCCCTTCCAGCATAGCCCTGCTATGAGCTGCGAAATCCCCCTGCAGAGCCCTCCTCCTCCTGCCCTTCCTGCCTTGCTTTGCCTTCCCTTTCTTCTGCCTCCCCTCTCCCTTTCCTTGTTTTTGCACGTTTAAAGCCGTGTTCAGGCCTGCCCCTGGGCGCTGTGCTGGAGTCAGCGCTGCACAAATGCCCTTTTAATTTCCACGCGGCTGAAACGCAATCAAGATAAAAGGTTTAATTTTTCAGATGTGTTTGATATCTCGTGGCCATTTAAGTGCCTTGATCAGTGGGCTGGGCCGGTGCCAGCCCTGTCGCACTTGGCTGCTGCTCAGACAGAGCTCAAAGAAACACACGGCATTAGTGGCTAATGGGGATGCAGCCGTAAATCCTCAAATAAAAGCACAAGGGGGAACAGGGATACAGGAGCACAGGAATACAGAAAGAGAGGAATGTTTTTAGAAGCCATTTGCAAAATCCAGATTTTTTTTTTTCTGTGCTGCTTTAGAAATGAAATGGACAAAGCACCACTGAAGCTTCTAAATATTTGTGAATGAGCTCTTTAGACAAGATCAGTAATACCACTGTGTATTTTCCCAACATTAAGGCTGTGAATTTCCACAGGAAATGCAACAAATGGAGGACACACTCTGGAGAAAATGCCTCCGAGCTTGTGCCTGGGATCCAGCACCTCACCTGCAAAGTGCAGCTGTGTTTCGCCTGCTGAAGGGGGGATTTCAGCGAGGGCTGGAGCCCTGTGGACAGAGCTGCTGAGGGGGAAGGTTTGCCCTGCACGCCCCCAGCCCTGCTGGCCTCTCTGTCCCTGACCAGCCACTGCCCTCTGGGGATTCCAGCTTCACACCCAGGCAGGCTGGTGAATGTTTTGTGTATTTACATGTGTATGTATATACATATACACAAGAATATTTCTGAGCTCTGGACATTATGGATACCCTGAAAGCAGAAATCAAGTTCCTAAATCCACAGGCAGAGCTGGATGTGTGTCAGTGCTTTGTGTGAAGCTGCCTGGCTTTGGCTGGGTGTCACAGCCAGGGCCGGCCCAGTGTTTGCTAAAGGTACTTGAGGAAGAAAAATAAAGGTGACAGGGATCTGGATCCCAAATGGAAACAGTGCCTGGAAGAGCAGGATCAAAGGCTGGACTGCACTGCTTCAGGGGCTGTGCTCAGACACTGACCAGTGCCAAGGCAGCACTTAGGAGGGCACTTAGCGAGATTGTTAAAGCGCTCCATCAAGAAAATAGCTGGGACTGGAAACTCCTGCATCCTGGATAGTCTCACTGTCAAAATACTTGAACCTCACCCGGTGGTTGGTGAGAGCACTCAGGGCTGTAACTGGGACTCTTACCAACAATACTGCCTTCAAAATCAAAAAACAGAGAAAAAGAAAATAAATGAAAGAGCAAACAAAAATCTCTGGTGAGAGGTTTAAGAAAAAAGGGCATTAAAGCATTTTGAAAGGTTTAAGTCTCCAGGGGGCCAGGAACCATCTCTGGTGAGCAGAGCTGAAGTCCTACAGCATTTCAGAGCAATGAGGAGGACATGGGGACCCCCAAGCTCCCCAGGTGCTGCACAGGGTTCCGAAGGGTGCAGGTGTGCTCACCTGAGGCTGAACGCCTGCGGGGTGGGGGTGATGCCACGGCCCCACAATCCGGAGGGTGGGTGGTGCATCCCCAGCATGGAACGGGCCTCAGCTCCCCGGCCGGGGGCTCCTTGCTGGGCCCCGCTCTCCCTTTGCTCTCCCCTTTCCTCCCTTTTCATGTGCAGCTGCAGAGCAGACTGTTCCCCTCAGCCTTTCCTGCTGTGAATAACCACCAGGGACAGATGTGACCCCGGCCTCCAGGGCCAGCCGGATGGGTTGGGGATCCCAAAGGGCTTTTCCAGCCCCACCGGCGCTGTGATCTCACGGCTCAGGTTTTGATCTCGCCACTGCAGCCACGGCAGGGAGGTTGTGCTGCCTCGCTCTGCTGCCCAGTTGTGTTCCATAAAGCCAGTTTGGTCTGTCTGCAGCCCAGGGAGCCGTTTCCAGTTCCCAGGACCTTGCAGAATGCGGGGCTGTGCTCTGGAGTGTCACAGGGCCCAGGTGACACCTGGCTCCCGGCGCCTCGGCTCCGCTCGCAGCAGCTGGGCTGCTCAGGAATTGGGGTTATAATGAAATCAGTCACACAGATTTAGCTTCACTTGGATCTTTGCCCTCAATAAACAGGCTGGAGCGGCGTCCCCAGCTGAGCAGTGTGAGCTCCATGGCCGAGCCCGGCCTCCCTGCAGCCGGGGACACTGCCAGCTCCGCTTCCATCGGCACGGGAAATCCAGGCTGAGCTTCAGCCTTCGGATCCATCGTCTGCCTGTGAGGAAGGGAGGCCTTCCTGCACGGTGACATCTTCCTGGCTGCTGACACTTTGTTCTCTTTCTCCTCTCTTGGCCGAATGAAGAGAACACCGCAGCTGTTCCTGTGCAGTTCCAGCATCTTTTCTTTCCCTTTCAGTCAGACACGTCATGAAGCCACAGTGACATTCCGGTTAATTCCCAGTTCCCTGATTCACACAGTGGGAAAAAGACACAACAGAAATCTCTAATTCCTCACAGGTTTAATACTTCCAAAGGTGCCTGAAATAAAATCAGCCAATGCAGAGCAGGTTGGGGCAGTCACCCTCCGCCTGCTCGGGAGCCGACCAACAATGTCCATGTGCAGCCACGTCCCTATGGAGAGCTCCCTTCCCTGCAAAGCCCAGCTCACAGGGATCCTGGGCTGACAGGTGGGAGCATCTGAACACCCACCCACCGCTGTGGGAAGGCAGCAGCTGCCCAAGGGGACACCTCCCACTAGCCCAGAGTGCTCCAAACCCCGTCCAGCCTGGTCTTGAGCACTTCCAGGGATGGGGATGCCACAATGAGAAAGGGAGGGAAGGAGGGAACGAGGGAAGGAAGGAAGGAGGGAAGGAAGGATTTGTGCTCTGTAATGGAGTCCTCCGATGGTTTAACGTTTGGACAATAACAGAGCCACAACTACCAAGTTTCACTGCAAAATTAACTGGGAAATAAGGAAGGAATGTATTGTTTCCCATTGAAAGACCAATGTTTCCCATGACAAAAGCAAACTAAAACCATAAAAAGTCCCAAGCTTTCATTTCTACAGGACATCAGTTGTGACTTTCAAATTTTAATTCCTTTTTAAGCAAATTATCAGCAATCAAAGCCCTCCAGTAACAGATTTAATACTCAGTAAATATTCAAGTTATATTCGGCAGTTTCATCTGTGTCCGTGTTCTTTGGAAATGGGATCTGCTGCTTTGGCTGTGCTCTGATAACACAATTAAAATGCCCTAACAATTTCAGCAGACGTAAATATTGCAGCATGGCCACAGTAAATAAAGTTTAGATGATCCTTCAGTGGTTTGCTTTATTATATATATAAAAATATGGATGTCGATGCAGGGAATTCACGCAAATGCTGGTTGTTAAAGGCAGCCAGCTCAGGGAAACTGCAAATCTGTGCTGTAGTAAAACATTACTGTTGGAGAATAAACATAACTAGAAGTTTGATGGAAAAATGACAAAGTATTCAGATTTCACCCAGGAGCTGTTATAAATACAAATATCCCTGTAATCCCTGCTCAGGCTGGCTCTGGGAGCTGGGATCGTGTCTGCAGCAGATCTGACAGCTGAGTTTTACACCCTGCAGAGCACCAGGGGTTGGATATTGTGAAAATTCCCTCCTGGGAAGGGCTGCCCAGCCCCAGCACAGCTGCCCAGGGCAGGGGTGGAGTCCCCATCCCTGGATGTGGCACTTGGGGACAGGGGTTGTTGGTGGCCTCGGCAGTGCTGGGGAGTGATGGGACTCGATCTCAGAGGGCTTTTTTAGCCTAAAGGATTCTGTGATTCAAAATAAACCAAATAGAAATTACTATGGAAAATATCTTTACAAATGAAGTGCCTTGATTTTGACACCTCTCTTGGTCCAAAATTTGGTTCATATTAGAGAGAGAAGTTTAGGACTTGTAGTAGGAACTACTCAAACTACTGATAAAAATGTGGAGATTTTCACTGAAAAGCACCTGGTTCTCCACAGAGCTGGGAGATAATAAATGAGAGTTAATGGTCCCAGATCTTTGGGCAACACAGAGAATTATGGTGTCACAGAGTTTCACCTCAGAACACTCCAAACTGCCCTAAAGGAGGGCTGCCAGTAGAGATAACACCCAGTCTGTGCTGCACAGGGGGTGACTGGAAGGAGAGCTGACAAAATGTCCCTGCAGAAGTCAGACAAGGGTTGGACTTGAGTCTTGGAGGACTTTCCCAGCCTCAGTGACTGTGGTTTTAAGTCAGTGGCTTGTAATCAATCTATGGGAAATACCTGAACATTTCAGTGAGCTCCCAGGAAAGGGAACATGTCCCTGGATGATGTCATTCACCTGGAGACTTTGAGCAGGTTCCCCCCAAAACTGCTGGAAGAAAATGGGTGTGGGAGGAAAGCAAACCCTGGGGGCTGTCAGAGAGCGGGTTCAGACGCAGCTCGGGTGCTGTCCAGTGCTGGAGGCTGCTGGACTGGGCTGGGAGCAATACAGGACTGGGAGGAGAGGGGGAGCAAAAGAGGCAGCAGCAGATTTGCGAAAGTCACGAAGCTGCTCTTTGAGGAAAAGCCGGAGATGACCAGAAAGGGTTTCAAAGGAAAAAAGGTAACAAGAAACCCAGTCAGTTAACCAGAAAACCAGTTAATGGCAGGTCCGGGGCAGCACTCAGTGACCAGAAGCTTTTAAGCCTTTCTCACACACATCTTAAAGCTCTCCAAATAACACATCCTCCCCGGCGAGGCCGAGGGGTCTGCTTGGCTGGGATTAGCCATGTTTGCCCATTGCCATGGCTACCAGCCTTCCCCGCAGGCAGGGCACTTCCCCGGCAGGAGGGTGCATGGAGCATCGTCCAGAGGTGCCGGGACAGCTCCAGGTCGGTGTTCCTGTGTGGAGAATCAGTCTGGAGGTGCCGGGACAGCTCCAGGTCGGTGTTCCTGTGTGGAGAATCAGTCCGGAGGTGCCGGGACAGCTCCAGGTCGGTGTTCCTGTGTGGAGAATCAGTCTGGAGGTGCCGGGACAGCTCCAGGTCGGTGTTCCTGTGTGGAGAATCAGTCCGGAGGTGTCAGGACAGCTCCAGGTCGGTGTTCCTGGGTCGTTTCCTTGTTCAGGGTACCAGCAGTTCCTGGCCAGGCCCTGGTGCGGGCTGGGTGTTGCAGCAGCGTTTGCTGATCTCTCACCTTCGCTGGCGGCCCCAGCCCTGCCCGGAGCCGCCGGTACCCAGCACTGCTCCCGCCGTGCTCCCCCCGCGGGGACCCCGCTGCCCACAGCCAGGGCGGCCTGAGGGGCAGAGGTGCTGACCCCGCAGCCAGGCCCATGCCGGGAACCGGCCGTGGCTGAGCCTCAAACTGCTGACCTGCCTCAGAAACTCCCAGTGCTCGGAATCCCAAACAGCGGGTTTGGCTGGACGGGATTCTGTCTGTAGGAAGGGAGAATCCTCTCCCAATCTTACCATGCAAAAAATGGGCAATTTAGTGCTCCCTTGTGCTTTGCCACTGTTTTAATGAATGCATTATTTCCACAGTGGATAATGCATTATTTCACAGTGGGGTGGATATTTGTGTGTGATTTCCAGCCACTCTGGCTGCAGGTGACCCCTTTTCCCTTTCTCTGTGGTCATTGATCCCACCAGGCCAATGGCACATGCCAAAACAAATCTGTGGGGCCAGAAGACCTTGGCTGAGCTGGAGATTGGAGTGTGGGCAGGAGCAGGTGCATGTGCCGTGTCCCTGCTCCCACAGAGCCTCCTGCTGCTCCCAGACACACACATGAAACAGCAGCGAGGAAATAATAAAATAAAGGGTGTCCTTCCTTTATTTAGCTCCTGGCAACGCTGAGGTTTAACATGTCCTGACATCCACTGTTCTGCTGGAACACCGTTTTGGACACAGGGAAGTGGTGCTCCTCTCCAGGGACAGACCAAGGTCAGCGGAAGGGCTGCAGACATCCCTGCTGCCCCTTGCCACCAGGATTTTACCACCAACAGTGTAAAACAAATCCCATTCTGGTGCTGTTCCTTCTCTCCCCTGAAGCTCTGCCGTTCACTCCCAGGGAGAGCTGTGAGTGATATCGGACTTCTAAGGGAGCGTGGCCAGTGGGACAGCTCCTGCAGAGTGCTGCTGAGGGCTTCAAAGCCCCATGCACACGGTGGCTTTTCCCTGGGCTTATTGCCTTCGCTTTCCTTCTTGCTCTTCGAGGCTGGGTCCTCTCTGCACCATGTGCAGAGCAGCGTGTGGCACCTTGGTGTGTGGCACCAGCAGGTCTCTGTCACCACTTTGTGCTTCTCTGAGGGCTGAGCTCTGCCAAATCCACCTGCCAGAGGCAGCCGGGTAAGGGCACAGCTCTGTGTGCCCAATTGTCCAGCCAAGGGCACAGCTCCATGTGTCCAGCCAAGGGCACAGCTCCGTGTGTCCAGCCAAGGGCACAGCTCCGTGTGCCCAGCCAAGGGCACAGCTCTGTGTGCCCAGTCGTCCTCCCAGCACCCTCCCAGCCCCCTGAGCAGCCACTCAGGGACAGCCAGCCTGGCTGGGGCTCCCCTGGGGCACAGTTACTGTCCCAGCAGCACCACAGAGCCACTTGCACAACACCCTCGAGTGGAACCATGAGCCCGGCACTGCCACGGTCACCACTGACCCGCGTGCCCAGGTGCCACATCCACGAACCTCTGAACACTTGCAGGGGTGGCGGCACCGCCCTGCCCTGGGCAAAGGCATTGAACAGCTCACAGAGCTAATTGTGTCGGAGAGAGGCAGAGGGTGAGACCTCACAGAGAAGGGACGAGCAGGGCACGGGCTGGGACACCAGGGGTGTGAGAGCTGGACACCAGGGGGTGTGGCAGTGGGGACACGAGGGAGTGTGGCAGTGGGGACACCAGGGTGGTTGGCACTCGTGTCTGTGTGTCTGTCCGTGTGCACGGGGCTGGAGTGGCCACCAGCACGAGCAGGGGGACCAGCGGAGGGTACACAAGGAACGTGTCCTGAGCATTTCTCCCGCCAGGAGACATCCCAAGAAACCTGTGGCCCGCGCTGGACAGCACCAGGAGGCAGGACGCTTGCCACAGGTCCCTGGGAGGGCTGGAAATCCCTGCCATGGGTGTGGTGGGTGCTGGAAGGCAGAGCCCACCCCAGAGAGCTGAGCAAACTCCTGATAGCAGGCTGGGGGTGAGCGGGGGGCTGTGCTGCAGGAGCCTTTCGGGGCTGGGGCGGGCGTGCCAGGGGGGATCTGAGCAGGGGCACGGTGGGAGCAGAAGGGGGGCCAGGCCTGGCCCCTCAGCTGGCACTGACAGAGGCTGAAAACGGCAGGGGTGGGCACAAGCAGCATTTCTTCAAAATAATTTTGCTGTCCCACTGCGCTCTCCCACCGCTGCCCCGAAGTGACACTCAGAGCTTTGCTTTAAGCCCCTTTTGGCTTCTGCTACTCCTTGGCCTGCCAGACTCCAGCTGGACTCTGCCGCTGGCTGGAAGCGCTTCAGAGCCACTTTGTCACCATCATCCAGCTCCAAGTGGGGGGAAGTAAGTCCCAAACCTGTGTCAGGTGTTAGAGATGGGAGAGGGAGCTTTACTGACCAAACCCTTCAGCAGGCTGGTCTGTGAGCTCCTGGCAGCACTCGCACCCTCACGGGCGCCAGGCAGTGTCCTGGTGCTGGGGACAGGATCTCCCGGGTGATGCAGGGAACAAGGGACACTGTCTCACCGTCTTGACATCTCTGGGTTCCTCTTGAGTGCTGACAAGAAATTTGGGGTTGGAAAAACCTTTATTCCATTGGGATAGGGGACAGCCTTTGTCTTGATCTTCCTCCCAGGGCTCACAGGAGTGGAAACCCAAGGCCGGCTCTGCTGGTGGATCTCCTGCTCACTGCAGAGCCCGGTTCACGTGCCAGCTGTCAGGAGGTGCTCCTTGTTTTGCCTTTCCCAGCTAGGGAAAGGACTGCGCCAGGAAATGGATTTTCCTCCTTTGAAAGCTTGTCATGATGATCCTGTCATGCCACGGTCTTTTTCTGATACTTTTATATATTGAGCTCTGCAGATTTAGACTGTCAGGCGTTTCATTCAGCTCCAAATTATTCTTTTCTGGTTCTTTTCTGTAGCGTCCCAATTTTTCAGTTTCATTTACAAAAGGAGATGTTTGCCTTGGGCATGGCACTGCTCCCACCGGTGCCACACGTCACTGCCGAGACACTGCCGGCTGCTCTCCGAGCCAGGGGGCAATTCCCACTTCAGCTGGAGCTTTTCCCAGGATTCACGAGAGCTTTCCCATGGGCAGGGACACCTCCCACTGTCCCAGGCTGCTCCCAGCCCCAGTGTCCAGCCTGGCCTTGGGCACTGCCAGGGATCCAGGGGCAGCCACAGCTGCTCTGGGCACCCTGTGCCAGGGCCTGCCCACCCTCCCAGCCAGGAATTCCTTCCCAATATCCCATCCATCCCTGCTCTTTTTCAGTTTAATCCACGAGTTTCAGAATGCCTCCACCATGGCTGGGTTTGGTGCCACTGGTGGTCCGAGCACCAGGCACATCCCCAGGCTGTCACTCACATCACCTCTGACGACTCTTCCCGGAGGAGTGCAGGATTTGGGATTCCCGTGGCTCTGGAAAGAGTCCATAACTAAACAATCTCCCACCCAGGCAAGAGCAGCCTCTTGGTGCTTCCTCCACAGACTGGGAGTGCTGGGACAGCAGCTGGTTCACAATCCCACACTCCCAGAATCCCTGAGGCTGGAAAAGCCCTCCAAGACCACTGAATCCCAGCTGTGCCCGATGCCCACCCTGTCCCCAACCCAGGGCACTGAGTGGCACCTCCAGGCCCTCCTGGGACACCTCTGGGGAGGGGCACTCCAGACCTCCCTGGGCAGCCTGAGGCCATGTGCTCTCATCCTGTTGCCAGCAGGGAAGTGCTCGGGAGCACGGGAATATCTCGTACTGCCAGGTTTGGGAGGGGACAGCCCATCCCTGCCCAGCCGGGGCGTGGCTGTGGTGTCAGGTACCCCCGGGACATTGTGCTCTGTCCTGGGACACTGGGAACTCCTCAGAATGGGAAAGGGAAATACTGCAGTAAAAGGGAGCAAGGTCCTTTTAATGTCAGTTTAGAGCCAAGAGGTGCTGCCAGCTCTGTCCTTTCAAGGGCAGGAAATCCGGAACTGATCTCATTTTGCAGAGAATGTGTTTGTAGGGATGTGTCCCGTGTTCCTTGAGCCAGTCCTGGCTGCAGGTCCTCCTGCCACTGGAAACTCTCCTCTCGATGTGATCGTCTTCAAGGGCAGGAGAGTGAGAATATCTTCAGTGACAAAACGCTTCTCGTGTCCTACAAAGCGCCAGCCTGACACATTCGGCATCCTCGCTCCCGGGAGAGGGGATGAATAATAAATAATGCAGGAGAAGGAGCTGATTGTGCACAGCTTTGTGCTGTGTCCCTGTGAATCCACAGGAGAGGAGAGGAGAGGAGAGGAGAGGAGAGGA
>VXBT01006370.1:203952-240279 GCA_013400235.1 Oriolus oriolus
GGAGAGGAGTGGAGAGGAGAGGAGAGGAGAGTGCCTAGGGCAGCGGTGCTGCTCTCCATGCCAGGGGTGTCTCCCCCAGCTCGCTCCTTCCCACGGAGCTGGGAGAAGCTTCCCGTGTC
This sequence comes from Oriolus oriolus, assembly GCA_013400235.1. Taxonomy (NCBI): domain Eukaryota; kingdom Metazoa; phylum Chordata; class Aves; order Passeriformes; family Corvidae; genus Oriolus; species Oriolus oriolus. Next base: position 204,072 of record VXBT01006370.1, read on the forward strand.
CAGCGTGGCTTCAGGGCGGGGTTTCAGAGGGAAGGTCAGGTGCTGGTTGGCACCAGGGGACATAAATCACTCAGCACCTGGCCACTGAGGCCCCCAAATGGCCAGTGCAGGTTCATCAGGCCCTGGATTTTTCATGCTTAAGAACAGTGGAGAAAAGATCCAATTAAGCAGTTTCTAGGAAGTCCTTGGAATGTCTGTTTCTGGGCAGTTGAGTCAATTATCAGTCAAATAGGAAATTATTTCTCTCCAATGAAAGCAGAAGGAAATAGATCCTGGTTTTAGGCCGTCTGTAGAACACATTTCCATTCCAGAGTGCATTACAGCACATTTGAGTTATACGTGTCTGTGTAGAAAACTGCACATCCTGCTCATTATACTCATTAAAAATTAGGTATTTAAAGTTAAAAACCCAGAGATCACTCACAAGGCATAAAAGTCTGCAAACAAATACACATCAAAGTTATTGATTCAGAAGAGAGCATAGCAATGAGAGTCGCAGAGATAAGGATGAGTCTCATTATCCTGAGGAGGGTGTGAGCTTTATGAAATAATAACCCATCATGGTTTGAGATGGTGCAGAGCAGAGTGCAGCACAACAGACTGAACAGCATTTCTAATCATTCAGCTGCAATTAAACAGAAATAAATACTGTTCAGTTAGGCTTCATACCCAATTACTTGCTTAGAGAATCCTTCCTGTTTGGTCAAGAGAAACCACAGGTAATAAATCTGAATTATTAAAGAGTTCTTAATTTGGCAGTGTCACAACAGTAGCACAGATGAATGACTGGGGTGGTATCAGAGCAGGTACTGGGGAGGAATTCTTCCCTGGGCAGGCCCTGGCACAGGGTGCCCAGAGCAGCTGTGGCTGCCCCTGGATCCCTGGCAGTGCCCAAGGCCAGGCTGGACACTGGGGCTGGGAGCAGCCTGGGACAGTGGGAGGTGTCCCTGCCCATGGCAGGGGTGGCACTGGGTGGGGTTTGAGGTTCCTTCCCACCCAAACCAGTCTGGGATTCCACATTGCACAAAATGCAATAAAAAATGTCATTGACCATGAAGAGAAAATTCAGCCCAACATTCTGATACCTGAAAAGACTTGAATTTGCTCACGTGAATTAAGAACTGTGCAGTGTGGTGAGCTGCTCGAGGCAACCCTGGAGCTGTGCCCCGTCCCTGGGGAACGCGGCCCTTCCCGGAGGAGCCGCGGTTGAACTCCCGACCGCGGGGATCAGGGATGTGCCCGAGCAGCCGCGGCCGGCGCGGGGGTGGCAGAGTCGCTGCTCAGCCCGGCTCCTGTGCCTTAAACCCCTCCTGGTCTCCGGGGGAGGCTGTGCATGGAGGTGTGAGGGTGGCCCGGCTCGGTTTGCAGAACCAGAAACGGGGAGTTTTTAAGCTGAGCTCCTTTGAAATTGTGGCTGTCACAGACAATAACTCAGCCCGGCTGGGCTGCATTGATCTTCCTGGGGAGAAGGGAGCAGACACGTACTGCCGGAGGAGAAATGCAAATTCCACCGGGAAGGAGAAGGAAACAGAAAGGGAGCGAGAGGAATGAGCTGCGGAGCTGAGGGGAGCGGGGCAGGGAGCGGGCACCGTGCGAGTGGCCCCGCTCGGGGCAGGGACCCCCCCGCCCTGCCCGGGACACTGAACTGCTGCGCTGCTCTCTCCGCTCCGAGCTGACCCTTGGGCTGTGAGCCGGGGCCAGCCTCAGCTGCTCGGCTGGAGGGAGCCCAGGGCAGCCTGTGCTGAGCGTGCTGGTGATTAAAATGCTGAAGACGAGCTCCTGGAGCTGCTAAACCAGGTTGTTTTGTACAGCACTTGGCACAGTGCAGCCCCCACTCCTGTTGCCTCCTTTTTATTGTGTGTCAGATTGATTAAAATGCAGTTGTGCTGAACTATTTTTATTATTTTTATGAATACTGAGTACTCTTCCTTTATAATTCCTCAACAGGTAAAATCTGAGGTGTCTCCTTAGAAAAGGAGATCGAGTATGTGTGATTTTGGGGGAACTTCAGCCAGAAATTTGGCAGTGGTAGGGCAGATAAATCATCACATGATTATTATAGAATGGGATGGGCTGAGTTAAATCCCACCCAGTGCCCCCCCTGCCATGGCAGGGACCCCTCCCACTGTCCCAGGCTGCTCCCAGCCCCAGTGTCCAGCCTGGCCTTGGGCACTGCCAGGGATCCAGGGGCAGCCACAGCTGCTCTGGGAATTCCAGCCCAGCCCCTCCCCACCCTCCCAGCCAGGAATTCCCAATTCCCAATATCCCATCCATCCCTGCCCTCTGGGAGTGGGAAGCCATTCCCTGGGTCCTGTCCCTCCATCCCTTGTCCCCAGTCCCTCTCCAGCTCTCCTGGAGCCCCTTTAGGCCCTGGAAGGGGATAACTTATGGAAAAGTCCGGGCGCTGGGGTGCTCCCCTGCTCCAGGAGTTCCTCGGGGCACGTACCAGCAGCAGCAGCAGATTTGGGTGCCAGCCCTGATCGAGCCCTGGCTCGGGGGAAGGGGGGGGGGGCAGCTCTCCTCGGTGCCCAAATCCCCCCCAAAGCTCTGCCCCAGTGACTGACACGGGATTCGGACAGGAGCAGCCCCACGGTGCAGGTCAGGTGTGGAATCCCGGTGGGAATACCCCACCACAGAGCCAGGACTCAGCGCTATCGAGATTCTCTCATTCAGCGAACTTAGCATCGCATTTTCCGCTCTCTGGGCGGGTAATGGCTATTCCACAGCTAATCACTAAATATGGCACTCTTTAAATATGATTTCTATTGAAAGTAATACATCCACACGTGGAACTGCCTGGCTGTGAATGTCCCTGCACGAGCAGGCGTGGTGTGTGCCCGCTGCCCCGGGGCAGAGAGGCTGCAGCCCCGAGCTGCAGGGGCCGGGGGCCGGCACTGCCCAGCTGCCCACGGCCCCGAGAGCGGGAGCATCGCCCTCCTGCAGCCCCTGGGAGCCGGGATTGGGAAAAGCTCTGGTAGGAAATTGCCCAGAGCCTGCGGATTGTTGTGACGCCTTCATGGGGGCTCCCCGCGGAGCAAACCAGCCACGCAGACAGGCGGAAGGCACACGCTTTGCTGGGTGCTTGGAAACCCAGACGATGAAAGGGATCCGGCGGCAGCGTCTCCCGAGCCCGGCACGGTCTGTTCCGGGGAGGAAATCCACTCGGGAATCCCCTGGGCAGCTCCCCCTGCCCGGCACCGCAGGACTCCCACCGTGCGGGCGCTCGGCCGGGGGCGGCACGGAAAATCCACGTGCACGGAGCCTCACTGAACGCTCAGACATGATCACTGCTCTCATTATTAACCTCTCGTCCTGGTTTTGCTGCTTTGATGTTTTTAACTCCCGTGGTCTCCGCCGTGCCCCGGAGGTGCGAGAGAGGAGCCTGCTGGCCCCGGGCTGGGATGGGAGGGAAACTCTCCTGCAGAGCGAGAGAGGTGGGAGGCTCTTCCCTCCCCCCTGCAGGTCCTGGGCAGGACAAGGACCCCGCTATCCCCATCCACCCCCGGCAGGAGCAGTCCCACACACAGCCCCCACCCAGGTCCATCAGTGCCCATCCGGAGTGTCCCAGCTGGTGGTGGACGATCCCCGTGGCGCTGACCAGTCCTGTCCAGCTTCCTCAGCTCCAGTGCTCAGCAGCTCACTGGGCATTCCCTCTCTGGAACTAACCTCCTTTCTGATGTGATTTCTTCCACAGAGAGAAACCAAAACTCCAGATTAACACCTGAGAACCCTCCTGTTTGCAGGGAGGGCTGTGGGGGCACGTGCTGGACATGGGAGCGTTGCCCTTTTCCTTCAGTGAGGGAAGGCACCAAGTGGGGACCAGCCCCGGACACCTCAAGGGAAGGAGAATTTCCTTCACATTTTTGAAAATGGTTTGAGCAGCTGGAGCCAGGTGAGTGCGAGCTCTGTGAGCGCCAGGACCATCGGTGGGTTATGAGGCAGAGAGGGCTGGCAGTCCTCACTCTGCCATTTAAATCAGCTTTGGAAGAACGGGTTCTTATCACCTGTGCTCCTTTTGCAGTCCTTGTGAACAGGAGGGCAGAAAATGGCCTGATTAAAAATGAGGGTGGCTTTGGAACAAAACTGCTCCCCGAGCACTTGGCTAATGCTGGAGCAGGCTGTGACCGTGGGTGGCCACCCTTGGGGACGTGGCTGGTTTTCAGGTGACACTTCTGTGCAGAAGAGTTTTGTGTGGCAGCTCTGACCAGCACCAGCCAGGGCTCCTTCTCTGCTCTTCAGTTCTGCTTCCTCTCCCCTCGAGGAGAGCTCGGGGACCTGTTTCCAGCAGGGCCACACTGGGAGAGCCGTGGGGCACCCGACACGTCCCCAGCGCAGCCCTGCATGTCGGGGTGCCGGGACACGAACCCCCTGGGGAAGCACTCACAGCGAGTGACGCAGCTCGGTTTTCCTACAGAGTTCCCCACGTTCTCCTGGAGAAAAGGAGCTCGGGGGGCCCTTCTGGCTCTGCACAACTCCCTGACAGGAGGGGGCAGCCGGGGGGGTCGGGCTCTGCTCCCAGGGAACAGGGACAGGAGGAGAGGGAACGGCCTCAGGCTGGGCCAGGGGAGGCTCAGGGTGGATATTGGGAAAATTCCTTCCTGGAAGGGCTGCCCAGCTCTGGCACAGCTGCCTGGGGCCGGGCTGGAGCCCCCATCCCTGGAAGGATTTAAAAGCCCTGTGGATGTGGCACTTGGGGAAGGGGTCAAGGGGTGGCTCAGGATCACTGCCGTGGCCCCAGGGCACCCCGGGCTCTGCGGGGGCTGTGGCGTTGCTCAGGGAAGCAGCCCTGGGCATGGCCCTGTCTCAGAGGCGTTTCCACTTCTCCCTGGCAGCCAGACGTGATCCGTGTGAGCTGACCCTGAGGGTGTGGCTCTCCACACGCAGTTGGCACAAGCAGGACGCTTTGGACGATGGCCCCTGTGTGACAAGAGGCGAGGAGAGGAAGGTGAGAGCTCCCTCAGAACTCACCTGGGCTCCGAGGGTGGCAAACAAGGCCCTGTCCAGCAGCTCTGTAACCTCCAGCACGAGTGCTGATCTCACCTACAACTGAATATTTATTCAGAACCATGCACAATAAAGCATTTACAGGCCTCTAAAAGAAGTTAAATTGTCTCAAGACAAGGTAAACCTTTGATGTTTAATAACCTGTATTATAATAAGTATCTGCCTAGAAAAATAAAGAAGGGAAATGGAAGGCTTTCGAGCAGAGCAATCATTCACCTGCTGCAAATTGGTTTATGAGACATTTTAATAAATCACCAGATGATTGCAGGTGCTGGCCAGCACACAGCACCGGGAAGGCAGTGCTAGCCCTGCCGGGCCTCTGCAGGAGGGGACTTCAAACAGCCACAGGGACACCTTTTCTCAGGACATCCAGCCTGGAGTGTGTCTCGTGAAGGACAAGGCAGAGGACACACACCGGCTGGGTCAGCCTGGGCCACGCACAGGGAGGAAAATGAGGCATTTCCTCTCCTGTCCCCAGAAAGTGCAGCTGGCTTTTCCCAGCGTGGATATTTGCTCTGTAAAATATTTGTTTTGCAGATGTTAGGAAAGCAAAGGGGCCAGTGGCTCCTGCGTGGGGGGAGCAGGGGCAGGATCCCTGCAGAGGCGGACGATGCCCCAGGCCTGTCTGTGGTGCAGAAGGGTCTGGACAATGTCCTCAACAACGCCTGAGCTTTTGGGCAGCCCTCGAGGGACAGGCAGGGGGCTGGGTGAACACTGCAGGTCCCTTCCAGCTGAAAGATTCTCTCCTAAGTGAGGAAGAGGGAACAGAACTCTGTAAATTAGGGGATGTTTTTAAAGGTGTGAGCTGTGAGGGACTGTGGTTTCTCCAGGAGGGGAGCAGAGTCCCCACAGAGCATCCTGGAGCCCTGGATAAGCCCCAGAAGCTGCAAAACCTCTTGCAAGTGGAGGAAGTCAGGGAGAAAAGCCCCAGGTAAGAGAGAAGTCCCAAGAGCTGGGGGTGAGTGGTCAAACTCTGAGCAAATTGTCTCAGAAACAAACCAGGAAGGGAATAACTCAAAGCAGGGGGAACCATCCTAATGGAGAGACTGAGGAAAACCAAGAGATTCTTTTCCTGTGTGATAATGGGCAAAAAAGGAAAAAAATAAATCAGTGTTTCCCAAATACAGGGCTGGCCAGGAATATTATTGTTCTGGAGATCAGGGAATGACAACAGAGAATTACTTGGAAGTCTGGGAACGATCCCTTGGCAGAACTGGTTTGTGGTGGGTTGTTCTTACCCTTTATTATCCTGTGCTTCCCCTTTACTCTGTGTTTTCCTGCGCTTCTGTGCAGGAGCTGGACTCTCTGAAGGAGCCAGCGTTTCCTCTGCCGGGCTGTGCCTGGCACCCTGCTGTCCAATTCCTTATATAATCCAATTAAAATGGATGGATTGTTTAGAAATGTATAAGGAAGGATAATTAGCTTGCTCTATCCATGTAAATAAAATGTCTCACTGCACAGCTTCAGTGACAGTGGAGAAGGGAAACACTTGAAAATGTACGGAGAAGGCAAAAAACCGCAGACACAAATCAGGAGAAAATTTGCTCTGTGTCAGTCATGTTTTCCTGTAATAACGTGAACTGAAGTTCGTCAGATTTCGGAAAATCTCTCTCTCACTCTGTCACACCGCTGCTCACAGTCTCAGTGCAGTGTTCCTGGCTCCTGAGAGAACTCCCTGGGATGCTCCCATCCGGGTGTGCAAGGGGAGGCAGCAGCTCTGTGACAGCTCCAGCCTGAGCACCTGGGCTGGAGAAAGGATTTATCCAACAGGCATCTCTGGGATGGAGGCATCCGGGATCTGATGGAATAAAATGTTTTCCCATGCATAGGGGGAAGTAAACCCCTAAAGCACATGCTACTGAGTAATAAGCACAATTTGGGGCTGGGGTTTGGGAGGTTTTGATGGGGTTTTTTCCTTTGTTTTTTGGGGGGACTGGGGGTTTGGGGTTTTTTTGTTTCGTTGTTATTGGTGGTGGTGTTGTTTTGGGAAGGAAGAGGGGGTTTTCTGTTTACTTTTTTAAATCAAACTTACATATAAATGTTAAAATTCTCATAGCTTGATCAAATCAGTGTCTCCATGAAGATGATCCAGAACACAGTTTTATACATTTATATAACCGTGGATAGACAACAACCTGTGGCAGGTGTGACATGCCACTCTGGAGCTCTGCCTGGAGCTGTCCCAGCTCGTGTCCCTGCCCAGGGAGCAGCTGATGGTTTACATGTAACAGGGTTTATGTATTTATATAATCACAGACATAGAGTCTGTAACTATATAAATAAGTCTACAAACCTGCAGTCCTGAGCTCTGCCTGGAGCTGTCCCTGTCCCTGTCCCTGTCCCTGTCCCTGTCCCTGTCCCTGTCCCAGCCCGTGCCCCTGCACAGGGAGCAGGTGATGGTTCATATGTACCAGGTTTATTTATTTATAAAATCACAGACACACAGTGACCTGTGCTCCAGGGCTCTGCCTGCAGCTGTCCCTGTCCCTGCCCAGGGAGCAGGTGATGGTTCATATGTACCAGGTTTATTTATTTATAAAATCACAGACACACAGTGACCTGTGCTCCGGGGCTCTGCCTGCAGCTGCCCCAGCCCGTGTCCCTGCCCGCAGGGGTGGCACTCGGGCCCTGCCAGCAGCACCCCCGGCACCCCTGAGCTGGGGCCGGCCCTGGAGCTTTGGGGAGATGCTGGCAGTGCCCGCGCTGCCCTCGCTCCCGGCAGAGGGGCTGCAGAGCCCGGGGCACAGCGGGGCTGAGCTGCCCGAGTGCCTGTCCCAGCCCCTCAGCTCAGTGCCACGAGCAGCCGAGCCCGGCTCTCGCCGCTGTCCCCGTCCCTTCCCGTCACAGGCACATCTCCATCCCCGCTGCAGCTTCCCAGGGCTCTGCCAGCAGCGTTTCCCTGGATGCACAATCCATGATTTGGCTGCTGGCGCTGAGCACGGCACAGAAGGTTCCTGGGATCAAAGTTATCTTTGCTGCTTGATTTAAACTCTTTTAACTCTTACAACCACTGGCTGATAAATTATATTTTAATAGTGCCTGTAATGTATTTTTTAGACTGAATGTGCAGGAGTGTGAGGGTGGGCAGGCCCTGGCACAGGGTGCCCAGAGCAGCTGTGGCTGCCCCTGGATCCCTGGCAGTGCCCAAGGCCAGGCTGGACACTGGGGCTGGGAGCAGCCTGGGACAGTGGGAGGTGTCCCTGCCCATGGCAGGGGTGGGATGGGATGGGATTTGAGGTCCCTTCCAACTCAAATGAGTCTGGGATTCTGGGATTCTAAGGCACATCTTGCAGATACCTTCAGTTTAACAATAATTCAGTTTCCCCTATTACCTTTCAACACAAAATTAAGCCTTCTGCACCAGGAAAGCAATAAACCCGCAGCTGGCAGGGGAAACTTCTCCTGTGGGAGACACCGGGGGAGGCAAAACTGGATTTTGCAGCCTTTTGGGAGAGCCCAGGCAGGAGCACAGGGGGGCTGCTCCCCACAGTGACAGCGCCCGAGCTGCTCAGTAAATGAACACTGGCCACCACTGGGACACAGCCCTGGCTGAGCTGTGCTGGCCTGCAGCCCTGGCTCTGGGGGAAAGCCCGCTGCTGAGCCAGGGCAGCCCCAGCCTCCCTGCAGGGACACTCCTGGGGGACCCCAGTCCTGGGGAACCCCATCCCAGGGGACTCCAATCCCAGGGAACCCCATCCCAGAGGACCCCATCCCGGGGAACCCCATCCCAGAGGACTCCAATCCCAGGGGACCCCATCCCAGAGGACTCCAATCCCAGGGGACCCCATCCCAGGGAACCCCATCTTGGGGAACCCCATCCCAGAGGACTCCAATCCCGGGGAACCCCATCCCGGGGAGCCCTGTCCCAGGGCCCCTGTCCCTGTGGCTCTCCCACTCAGCCAGACTCGGGCTCCCAGTGGGGTTTCAGCCTCTGAGGCCTCCAGCTGATTTCTGATTTGTTTGGGTGATGCTCTTTGGTCCCACAGCTGACCCCAGGCCCCAGAAAACAGCACAAAGCAAATACTTACACTGAGAAAGTGAAAACAGAAACATGTGCGGTTTCCTCACAGTGAATATCCTTCCCAGGACCTGCTGCTCCTTCCTTGCCCCATCAATTTCTATCAGTAATTTCTACCAATACCTTGAAAATATTTTCATTTCCAGAAGAGTTTGTTTTGGCAACTTTGGCTTTACAAATGAGTGAACTGTTACAGTATAGAAGTTATAATCCTTCAGTGAAAATGGAGCTGCAAGGCGAGCTCAGCCCTCTCTTCTGCCTCTCCAAGAAAAACTCCATTGCCTGTGTGAGAAAGCTCAAATCACCTAAAACGTACATTTGTAGTGTCTAAATGTCAGATTTTTGTGTAGAACATTGCAGTTATGAGTCCTGAATGGAAACAGAAATACAAAAATTATTGAAAAAAAAATTAAAAAATAAAAGCAGAATTTTTGATTTTAACAAACTTTGGTTTTAAGCCAGGCTCGAGTTTCTGTCCTTCAAATCACTCAGTGCCTTTGTGTAGGATGCTTTCAGACCAACGTGGTGGGTGTTGCCCTGCTGGGGTTGGGGAGCAGGAGGGGTTTTGGGGCCAGGCCTGGGCTCTGCCCCGCAGTCAGTGATGCTCACGCTGCGTGTGGGGGCTCCCAGGGTGAGGCCGTGCGTGTGTCAAACCCCTCCGATCAGAGGCAAGAGAGGTGTCGTGTTCATCTGTGTGAAGATATTTTCGGCTGCCTGTGGCTGAGCTGTGCAGCAGCAGGACAGAGCTGCTGCTCTGTGCTCAGCTGCCCCTTTGTCCTGGTGCCGAAGGAAATAAATCTGGCTGCAGACAGAGGCTCCTGGTGCTGGTTTGTGCAGCAGCGAGCAGTGTGCAGGCAGCGCTCACCTCAGTATTTGCTGATAGAAATGTTTGGTTTATCTCGTCCTCTCGACTCTGAAATAGCTCTGTCTGTAGGCAGCATCGGTGTGGGATATGGTTCAGAGGCAAAAATAGCTCTGGAGAGGCTTTGGAGGAGCCTTCAGGGAGACAGAGCCAGTTTGGTGCTGATTGCAGCTGTAGAGCCCTAATAAACAATTTTCTTAATAAAGAGACTGGTCCTAGAGTCGTGTAATTACTGAGCTCCCAGCGAGTGAAATGCCCTGCCTGCTTTAATCTCTCTCAACTCCTCGCTATGTGAATCACCCTCTCCTCATGCAGCGCTGCCTCCTCTCCAGCCTGAGCAAGTCCTGATTCAAAGTGTCACCTGCCCAGACTGGTCATGCCTGGGCTGCACCGTGCCCAGCAGCCCTGCTGCAAACACGAGTTATGTAACCCTGGAATGTGAATGATAAAAATACCCCTGAAAACGAGACAGACAAGCTGACATATGCAACTGAGTCATTGTGTTCCTGGAACACGGCACAGTGGAGTTAGAGGCTCCTTGCTGAAATATAAAATAGCCCCACGGTGCCCAACGTGAGTTCTTTGGGAGGCAAAGCAGCAGCACAACTCTTTGGGTGTTATTTAATTCCTTCCCTGGGAGGGTGGGCAGGCCCTGGCACAGGGTGACCAGAGCAGCTGTGGCTGCCCCTGGATCCCTGGCAGTGCCCAAGGCCAGGCTGGACACTGGGGCTGGGAGCAGCCTGGGACAGTGGGAGGTGTCCCTGCCCATGGCAGGGGTGGGATGGGATGGGTTTAATGTTCCTTCCCTCCCAATTCTGGGATTCTATTTTTTTTCTACTGTGCTTCTGGAACCTGTAAGGTTGGAGTTCCCTCAAAGCTGAGGGACGTTATTTGTCCCTTCTGTGGGTGCTGGCAGTGCCCTAGGCCTCCTCTGTGGCTGTCAGTGCAGCTCAGATGCTGAGAGCCTGTGGCTTCTGCAACCACAGAACACCCCGGGGTGCTCAGGACGGGCTCTGCAGCCTCAGGTGAGGCCCTTGAAGATGAAAATAGATTCAGACTCTCCATTTCTCAGAAAAGAGGAGATCCAGGCTGGAGAGGACATGGACTCCAGCCCCCAGAAAGAGCAGGAAATGAGTGGTTGTTTTCCCTAAGAGCCCTGGCCTGTCCTTCTGCAGAGCAGTCCTGTCCTTTCTGGGTTTGCTCTGCGGCTCTTCAGGAGTGAAGCACCTCAGAGTCACAAAGTCCCGCTGGGGGAGGGTTTCTGTGAGCACCCCGTGCCTCACTCTCCCCTGGCTCAGCACCCAGCTCCTATCACAGGTCCTGTCTGCAGACAAAGGGGACAGTGTGTGAGAGAAGCTGGGCACTGTTCCTTTGCCCACTACAGCCCGCAGCAGTCAGGAAATCCTGGGATTTCCTGGGGTCAAGCACGGGGCAGAATCCCAGGATGGTGTGGGTTGGAAGGGACCCTAAAGCTCAGCTCATTCCACCCCTGCTGCTGTCCCTGGTGCTTGGGGACACTGTCCAGAGTGACCCAGAGAGGGTTGTTGCCTCTGCCCGTTCCTCTGTGGGGTGAGGACAGGCAGTGGGCAAACCCGAGGCTTGCTCTGCCGTCCCTGCAGCTCAGGGCTGTTCCTGCTGGGGCTGCTCTGGCCGATAGGGAATTTCATCGGCACCGCGAGCCGGAGAGGCAGATCTTGGGAAGGAGCTCTTGTGCTGTCAGTGTCAGTGAGGAAAATGAGTAAACCTGGCACGGAGATCTCTCCTGGGACTGCAAATGCACCGAACTGATTTGCAACTAGTAGCACATCCATAACTCTGACAGACATCCCCAGCATTGATCTTCCTCAAAACAACAAATTAGGAGGCAAAGTGGAGCCGTGAGTCGGGATTCTCTGGCACTGTGATACTTCCTGGGTTTTTCACCCTTTCCCGAGGAAAGAGTGAAAGTGGCACTAAAGTGGCATCTCCTGTTTACGGTTCTGGGCTGGAGGTTTCGTGGGGAGGGTCGCCAGAAAAGGCTTCTTGGGGACAATTCACAGCTTCCTGGTGCTGTTCCAGCCTCTGGTTCCAGGCCCTGGGGGAGCCCTGCAGGAGGGGTCTGTGACCCCCTCCCCACAGCTGGAGCTAGGGGGATCTGCCTCCATGGGCTCAGCCTCTGCTCAGTAATCACAGAATCGTTTAGGGCGGGAAAGGCCCCCAAAATCATCAACATTACTCCTCTGCTGCCAAACAACAGCAGCTGATCAGGATCTCCTGGATCCACAACAGCCCAGCCCACAGACAGAGTTTAATGGGCTGTGTCCTCCTCTGGGATTTTCCTGCTGTGCAGCCCTGAGAGGATTTGATCAGACCCTCCTCATCTCTGCCTTTTTTCTGGTACTACAGGGACAAAAAGAAGCTATAATTGAGTATCCCTCTGAAAGAAGTTGGGACAATTCAGTCGTGTTCTACAGCTCCTGGAAGAATGAAGATGGAGCCCCAGAAGGAGTGGGGAGAGGCTGGGGGGGTGGCACAGCCTGAGGAACCGTGGAGGATCTTTCTGCCACCTTCAGCTCCCTGAAGCAGCCCAGGGAGAGGGTGGATGCGGGGGCTCCCCAGGGGGCACTGTGGGGAGGCAGGGGCAGGAATGGGGAGTTTCACGTTATCCCTGTGAGTTTGATGCTCAGCTGGAGACCTTTGAGCGTCCTGCAAAGGGAATTTTCCCACAGCTGCAGCCTGAATGTCGGTGTGGAGCCGTGGCACGGCCCGGGCCACTGGGGAACGTGTGTCCCGAGGGATGTGTGGTGAGAGCTGCCTGTGGAGGCTGTGGGTGTCAGGGCGGAGCAGTGCCCCCAGCCAGCACCAGCTGTTTGTCCAGGAATGCCCAGGGAGGAGGGAGGCCCTGGGATGTGCCATAACAAAGCCTCGAGCTCAGTCCTGTAACCAGAACAGGCCCAGGTCCCTTGGGTGGGGCTGCTCGGGTCGCTTTGGCACAGGTGGGTCCTTGGAGAAACAGGTGAAGGTGGGAGAACGTTCAGTGGCTTCACCTGAAGCTGCCCAAATCCAGGGAAAACCTGGGCACTCCCAGCCACGAGAGACGTGGAGGCAGAGCACCCCTCTGGAGCCGGAGGGGCAGGGTTTGGGGCTCGGTTTGGGGATGTGGCGAGGGGGTGACCCTGCCTGGGGTGGAGCCGCTGTTCCCGTTCGGGAAGGCAGCTCCGGCTGAGTCCTGGGGCCGGGCGGGTGCGGCAGGGAATAACCAGGGTCCCTCCTGGCTGCCACAGTCCTCAGGTGAGCGACAGGAATCCTCTGCAGCTGCTCCTTTGTCAGGGAGTGTTACCTCCCAGTGACTGAAGCCAGTGTTTTCTGAGCCCGGGGATGATGTACTGTGACTCACTCAGTGCTCTGAAAGCCCATTTTCCTTTGCCTCACTACTTTGGAAGCAGTTATATCAATTGCCTGCTTTTCCTGAACAATTTATTACTATTACAGCTCTTCTGGAGTTTTGAACTGTCTGTAGTTAATGATGCCAGCTATTAAAAAGACACTTTATCCTGAATAACTGTGAGCATCTGGCTTTATCAGCAGTGATGCAACAATTTCTATGGCTGGGAGTTAAGGGAAAAGCTTTATGTATCGTGAGGGGAACCAGAACTGAAGAGTGTATTAAACCCGAAATGAGAAACGAGCAGTTTTCCTGTTTGAGAAAGCACTTCTGTGAGACAGGACTGGCGTTCTACAAAATTTTCCTCCAGGTCTTCACACACTGAGCAATATAAAAGCGAGCTTGGGTTTGGGTGGCTTTTCTTAGTGGTTTTCTCAAAACGTTTCCCATTCTGAAATTTTCGGCTTTTCACCTCGCCTGGGTTGAGTCGGTGGAAGCTCCCCAAGGGCAGGGCTGTGCCAGAGGGGACGCAGGCTGCCCTGCCCAAATCTTCAGAGTCCATTGTCCTTGTGCATTCCAGAGAAAAGGTGGGAGATCACCTGAACAGATGCTGAGACTTACGGAGGTTTGGGCTCTTCTGTCCTGAGTCCAGAGCTCTGATTTCCTGGCACTGCAGGGGCTTGGCTCCAGCGTGTCCAGGGGTGAGAAACGAGTGGGGGATGAAATGCCAGCAGCATTTGGTGGGGACTGAGAGCTCTGCAGTCCCCAGCTCATCATCCCAATCCCTGGAGGGCTTTAAAGCCCTGTGGATGTGGCACTTGGGGACGTGGGCCAGTGGTGGCCTTGGCAGTGCTGGGGGAAGAGTTGGATTCAGTCTTGGAGGGGTTTTCCAACCTTAGAGGTTCTCTGATCAGTTGCTGGATCTGAGCTGGGTGATTTCCCTCTTGGAAAGCAACAGCAGAGGCAAGAGATGGAAAATAACATTCTCGGGGCTCTGCTTAAGTTGACCAACACTGGAGACAGGCAGAGGCTCCTGAGGGAGGTGTGGAGGGGCAGACAGCTGAGAAGGGATTTTGCTGAGTTTTGTCAGAAGATGGGGAGGGCTATTCCTGTTTCTCATAGTAGGAGGCAGGTTGTGATCTGGCTGTGCATCTAGAACCAGGGGGAAAAAAAGGCTTTCTCTTTCTCCCCTCTTAATCCTTTATTACCTTAGGAAGGCCAAAACTCTGAAGGAATTCCCGTTGGATCAGGCAGCATGGTGGAGTCTGCTGATAAACAGATGCGCTTTAGGTAGAACTCACGAACGGGGGAGAGGCCCCCGAACCTGGATGAGCCAAGGTTAGGGGGTGTCAGTTCTCAGCAGCTGCTGCTAAAGGCCCTCAGGAGGGGCAGAGGCAGCAGCTCCAGCAGCCCCACCACAGCTCCATCCGTGCTGCTCCGGGGCACCCGCAGGGAGGCAAAGCTGCCGTGGGCCCAGAGCTGGGCAGGGTGCTCCCAGCAGCTCCCCTCCCAGGGCCTCCTGCTCTGCCACTGCGGGGTCTGAGCTGGCAGCTGCTGCTGCAGCCCCTTCTCCTCTCCCTGTACCCCACGGGCTGTGCCTTCATTGCCGGGGTCACCCCTCCGTGTCGCGGCCTCCAAGCGCGAGCAGCCTCGGTCTGCGCCGTCTCCTCCAGGCTGTGCCCAGCTGCGGCTGCTGGCACACCTGCACTGCTGGCTGCCATGAGAGGGCTCCAGGCAGACAGATGTGATTCCTACCCCGGGAGCTGGGGATAGCTAATTAGCAGACTCGTTGGAGTGTTGCTTTGCTCCATTATTTCCTTTCTCTGAGTGTGTCGATTTAGGCTGCTTCCACTGAATTACATCAGTTATTAGAAATGTTCTACAGTGATCTTTAAATATCATCTGTGTCATAAATATTTTATGACATTTTCAGTGGCAAATGATGACTTTAATCAGGCTCCGGAGAAATCCGGCTGGGAGAGCACTCTGGGGCAGGGGCCCTTCAGAGAGCAGGAGTGTCGGTTCCTGGGAGTGCTGATGCTCTTCTGAGCTGGTGACAAAAGCTCCTTGTGCTCCCACCCTGGGGGAGAGGAGCAGGCGCTCCCTGGCCACTGTCCACTCAGTGTCCCCAGCTCTGGCCTCGCTGCCCACACAGGTCACCCCTGGTGCTGTCCCTGAGCTCGGAGCTCAGGGCTGAGCTGCTCCTCCTCGGCCCAGCTCAGGCCCAGCAGGGCCCCGCAGCTGGGCAGGGATGGAGCTGCTGGGAGGGAACAGTGCTGAGCCGGGACCTGCTGGAGCTGCTGAGCCTGTGTCACCATCACTGACTCCAGGGTGGCTTGGGCTGGAAGGGACCCTAAAGCTCCCCAGTGCCACCCCTGCCGTGGGCAGGGACACCTTCCACCAGCCCAGCTTGCCCAGAGCCTCGCCCAGCCCGTCTCCGAAGGGGAGCGAGGGTGGGGTGTGGCATTAGGGGAGCCCTGGCTGCGGCCCCGAGAGCACCCCAGGGCCCCTGGGTGGGGTGTGGCATTAGGGGAGCCCTGGCTGCGGGCCCCGAGAGCACCCCAGGGCCCCTCTGCGGGGGGGTCTGAACGGGGCTGGGACATGGGGGGAGCTGAGGTCCCTCCCAGCAGAGTGAGATCCTGCCCACAGGGCTCTGAGCAGTGTCCCTGGGGACAGCTCAGGAGAAGGGTGCTGCCCTGGCTGTGGGGCTGTGCCCTGGGGTGGGAGCTGCGGAGGGAACCAGCATCCTCCAGCCTGGAGATTGGGGCGGTCACCCCTCAGTCAGTGCATGGCTCACCTGGTATTTTTTGAGCTAAAGTGCTCTCATTTCAGGCTCTATATGTATTCAATTTTTTTTTTTTTTTTTACTTCAGAGTAAAAGTTCTGAAAGTTCTGCACAAAAACCTAGAGGAAAAAATTTATCTATGAATTGAGTTCCTCCTGCAGGATGATGTGCTTTCCACAGAACGATAAATGTTAAAACACAAAAATTACTACCTGTGTTTTGGAACAATCCTCTGAAGATAATTAATGTACAGAGACAATTTTTACCTGTGATTATTCCTTCCAAATACATGGCTGTTCCTCTTGGGAAGGAAAGCTCTGCATTAAAAAACTTCTGTGTGATGGTGATTGCTGGTTGTGAGGGAGCGATGCTGCCATTTACTTGGAGAATTCCCGGAATGCCAGAGGTTATGGTGACCAGGATGTCACTTGTCATGGATGATGCACAAAAACCATATCTTTGTGTGGAACAAGTTATTTGAAGTTAAAGAGCACTTCAGAATGAAAAGGACGAGTGACAAAAGGCTGAATCTCTTAAATTGAGGCAAAGTGAGAAGTGCAGAGCAGGCTGGGGGAGGGAGGCCAAGAGCAGCTCGGCAGAAGGAGCTCGAAAGCACTCCGAGGGGCAGGAGCAGAGCTGGCCAAAGCCCTGCTGGAGAGGAGAACCTTGCTGGGGAATGGTGCTCTGGCCAGCACTGCTGCTCCCTGCTCTGCCTCTGCACCTCCCCTGCAGCCCTGGCAGAGGCTGCAGAGCAGGAGAGCTCCAGGGATAAGGCCAAAGCCTGGGCAGGGATGGGCTGCTCTCCTTCAAGGGGCTGGAATGAGGTGACCAGCTTCGGGAGTGCTGCTGAGGCGGGGGTGTCTGTTCCGAGGCCCGAGGCAGATCACGGCTGGGAGAGTGCCCGGGCAGCAGAGCCGGGGCTGCGGTGGGCCCTGGGGCTGCCAGGGGCAGCAGATTGGGGTGTGGAGGACTCAGGGCTGCCTGTGAACAGAAAATCTTCTGGAAACAGCAGAACCCAAATGCTGCCCAGAGAGTGAACTTTTAGTAGAGCAAGGTGCAGCAGGCCCAGCAGCAGTGGGTTTTCTTCTCCCTAAAAAGAAGAACCTGGGGAGTAGGGGCAGATGTGGCCATTCACAGAATCCCAGAGTGGTTTGGGTCAGAAGGGACATTAAAACCCCATCTTAGTCCCAGCCCGTGCCGTGGTCAGGGACACTTTGCACTTGCAGGGCCCTGTGCTGCAGCAGCAGGTTCTGGGAGACGAGAGGGGCACTGGCTGCTGTGGGCTCCTGGCAGGCAGGAGCTGGGAACGGGGACGCTCCCTGGTGTAAACCAGGCGGTGTTTGCTGTGACAGAGCTAATTAAGCTCCTGGGAGAATTTATGCAGAGCTAATAAGAAGCAGAACTAAACGTTGTCTTAATTTACCCTCAAGCTCACAAAAATGTTGTTCATTCATGTTGCACTAATTAAGCCAACAGCCATTAACCCTTTCTTCAGAGACAGAGACCCCTGGCACGGGGGAGGAATCAAACTGCACTTCCCAGGGAGCATCTCGGTGCTCCCGGGAGAGGCCCTCGCCTCCATCCTGCAGCGGGGTGCGGTGGTTCAAGGGTGCTCCTGGGTACAGAGGGGAGTTGTTTGTCCCTCCGCCCTTCCAGACCACCCTTGCTGGACTGGAATTTGCTGCTCAGCATCCCGGTGTGTAACATTCCTGCCTCCAGCCACGGTGAGGTTTGAGCTCTTGGGAAATCCATCCTGGATCTGAGCCTCTGTTCATATCACGGGCTGGGACTTGGGTTTGGCTGTGCTGGTCAGCACAGGAAAGCCAAGGGCTCTGCAAGTTCTTATCCAAGACTTTGGACAAGGGCTTGGAGTGATGGGACAAGGGGGAATGGCTTTCCCCTGCCACAGGGCAGGGACAGATGGGATATTGGGAAGGAATTCCTGGCTGGGAGGGTGGGCAGGCCCTGGCACAGGGTGCCCAGAGCAGCTGTGGCTGCCCCTGGATCCCTGGCAGTGCCCAAGGCCAGGCTGGACACTGGGGCTGGGAGCAGCCTGGGACAGTGGGAGGTGTCTCTGCCATGGCACGAAGCCACTCCAAGAGACTTTATACCCGGATTAAAAGAGCCCCATGGGTCAAGAAGGGAACTTGCAGCCAGGCACTGGTGGGGCTCTTCTTGGGGTCCCTCACTGGTCCCCACCCCAAAAGCAGTCAGAAATCACAAAAGGCAGCCCCAGGCTCAGCACTGCTCCCTCAGCTCCCTGCCACAGGACAGGGACTTGTTGCTGGTGCTGGGCAGGGCAGGGTGGGCTCTGAGGAGGCTGCAGCGCCAGGCTCACCTCTGCTCTTTAAAGTACGTGAGCACTAAATATCATTCTGTGCCCTTTTCATCCTCCTGATCACTTTGAATCCTTGTAATGTTCCTCAGGAACACAGGGAGCAGCTGTGCTCTCCTCACATTTCATCAGGGCAGCTGGGTGAGCTGCTGCAGGAGTTCTTCAGCTAAAAGGGATGCTGAGAAGGCAGTAGCAGAAGATCAGGCCTTTAGTTCCCATATTACTCTTAATCATGTGGTTTCATCCCTTTGTGTTGGAAAAAGAAGGAAAAAAACCCGAAAAACTCACTAAACCTCCTTTCTCCCATACAGCTTTCGCATTTCTGGCATTTCCTTGTTTATCAGTCCCTGACAAACCACCAGAGACCAGGTCTGGCACTGCTCAGAGCTAAGGCTCAGCTCAGCCAAGCACTCCAGGGTTGAAACGCTGCCTCAGCATGAACTGTCCCAGACAAGAGGCTCCAAAACTGAACTTGGACTCCTGTGACAACAGGGCAAGGTTTTCATCCTGTCGGGCATCTCTGGCAATGAGCTGGGTGTGGAAAAGCCTCATTTTGGAACAGCTGAAGTCAAGCACAGCTTTAAAATCATGGAATCTGGGATTCATCTGCTTTGGAAGGAACCCTCAAGACCTCTCATCCCCCCCCTGCCATGGCAGGGACACCTCCCACTGCCCCAGGCTGCTCCCAGCCCCAGTGTCCAGCCTGGCCTTGGGCACTGCCAGGGATCCAGGGGCAGCCACAGCTGCTCTGGGCACCCTGTGCCAGGGCCTCCCTTCTGTCACCACAAACCACTGAGGTGCCCAGTCCAGTGATCCCGGTGACCTCCAGGGCTGGGAGCTGTCCAGGGACACTGGGACAGGGAAAGGGTCTGGCAAAGGAAGGGAAAAGCAAGGAGAAGATGGATTTCCTCTCTATGAACTCTCCAGTGGAATAAGCACTAAAGAGGGAGCAGAGTGAAGTAAATTGAGGGATTCTCTTGTGCTGAAACCAGCCCAGTAGGCCGTGACTGTGAATAGATTTGGGAAGTGCAAATTAAAAGGTGTTAACATCAGAGCAACAGGGCCAGGAGAACTCCAAAAACGAACAGCAAGAGCAGAATTAACTTCTCTTACGTGATTGTGGTTGGACCTGGGAGCTGGGAGAACATCTGGAATGTGAAGTGCTAGTTCAGGTTTTCAGGAGCTGTTTCTGAGATTATTTTTCTGTTTCTTCATTCCCCCCTTGCAGTCTTGTTGATCCTTTTTAAGTGCAAGGGCAGGTCTGGAGATGACTGCTTTAAAAAGGAGAGCTGATTTTCAGAACATGACACTCCCGGCGTGTCTCTCAGCGACACGCTCGGAGCCCAGCAGCTGCTGCTCCCCTGGGCTGGTGCTGGCAGGTGAGGAGCGGCGCATCTGCAACGCTGCCTTCGCCTCTCGTCCCGCTCCGGGATCTCCAGGAGCTTCCATTCCCTCGGACACTTCTGCTGAACGTGGGTCAGGTTTGGAAAAGCAGCAATCTGTCCCTGTTTGGCCACACCAGGTCTCACAGGAGGCCTGGAGTCCCAGCGCTGTGAGAAGCAAGGTCTGGAGCATGAACATTCCCCATTTTTCGCAGCTCATCAGTGGGAGAAATGGCAAAACCTTGTCAAAGCAGCCCCAAATCCCAGCATGTCCCTGCGATGGCTCCCTGTGCATCCCTGCTGCTCTCACCCTCTGCACACCAGGAATCCCAGCTGCTCAGGGCAGCACTGGGAGCCGGGGCTGGGGGCACCCGGCTGCAGGAAATGGGGAAAACTGGGAATATGGAGGCGGATCACGTACTGGAGTCACACTTAATGAGAAGCTGGAAAATCCTCTCCCTGTCTGAGCTCTGCCTGGCCATAGGTTCCATAGACTTCTAGGAAGAAAAGGAAGGCCAGCAGCTTAACAGCTCAAAGTGCACAGACTGCTGGCAAATCCGATCCCTGGGAGAA
This sequence comes from Oriolus oriolus, assembly GCA_013400235.1. Taxonomy (NCBI): domain Eukaryota; kingdom Metazoa; phylum Chordata; class Aves; order Passeriformes; family Corvidae; genus Oriolus; species Oriolus oriolus. Next base: position 224,395 of record VXBT01006370.1, read on the forward strand.
GGGAAGGAGGGAGAGACTTGGGGAGAGATGGCAGAGGTGCACGAGGGCAGCTTGCTGCCGGCCTTCCAGGAGTCTGGACCTTCACACCACTCCTGCTCCCTGAGGAAGGAACTCATGCACCAGGCAAAGGGAGCAGCAACGTGCTGGGGACCCCTCAGGCTGCGGGCTGGAAAGCTTTCCTTGGGAATACCCCAGACTCATGGATGGAAAGCTTTCCTTGGGAATACCCCAGACTCATGGATGGAAAGCTTTCCCCTGGAATACCCCAGACTCATGGATGGAAAGCTTTCCTTGGGAATACCCCAGACTCATGGATGGAAAGCTTTCCTTGGGAATACCCCAGACTCATGGATGGAAAGCTTTCCCCTGGAATACCCCAGACTCATGGATGGAAAGCTTTCCCCTGGAATACCCCAGACTCATGGATGGAAAGCTTTCCCCTGGAATAGCCCAGACTCATGGATGGAAAGCTTTCCTTGGGAATACCCCAGACTCATGGATGGAAAGCTTTCCCCTGGAACACCCCAGACTCATGGATGGAAAGCTTTCCTTGGGAATACCCCAGACTCATGGATGGAAAGCTCTCCTCCGGGGTGACTGGGGAGGACAGAGGAGCTCTGTTGGCCTGGGGATGTGCAAGCTCTCGTTCCTGCTGAGCATGCAGAGTGTGCAATCGGTGCAGTTAAATAATGCACGAGAGTCACTCAGGTGTCCCAGGCACGGATCGGGATCCACGGAAGAACGGCTCAGTGAGGAATGGCTCAAATGTGAGCACCCTCCTGCTCTCACATTTTCCTGCCTCTCCATCTCCATCTCCACCACCCAGCTCTGCTCCCCGGGCTCTGCTCCAGGACCCCCCCTTTCCCCCTCGGGCTGGGAGCAGGGCTGTGCAGATGGATAACCCCGGGGCAGGGTGGGTCGTCACCCCGGGAGCAGGCTGGCACTGAGCCCACAGAATTCCTTCTCTTCTCCCGACTTCCTCGGCTCGGATCAGTCTGATTGACTCTTAGGGAAACATTGATTAAAAAGAGCTGCTCTCAGCACATGCTGTACCTTTAGTTCCTAAACCAATTTCTTGATGTGTTATTATGATTTTGCTCATCCTGTGAAAATTTGTGGAATTTTATTTCTTGTGCAGAATGTCCCTTTTTTCCAGAGATCTCTCTATTGCTGATGTTTTCACAATGCTCCTATTGCCTTTCAGGAACACTGGCTTTGGGTTTATTCCTCCTCTGTGATACTTTCAGCGTCCTTTGGGGGAAAAGTTTAATCTTTTATCTCTAATGCAAAATCTTCAAGCAGTGTCTGTGCTGCTGAGAAGAACTTCTGTGAGTTGGAATCGATAATCCTTGTGGGTCCCTTCCAACTCAGGATACTCTATGATTCTAATACTTTTACTGATTCCTTTTCTATTTGCTTCTGGTATTTTAACAAAGCCCCTACGCTCCTGTTGTGAGGACAAAGCTGCTGCCAGGAGGTCGGGGGTGGTGAGTGAGGGAGGTCAGGGAGGGTGATGGGACCCTCGGGGGGAGGTTGGACAGGGCCAGAAGGGGTGAGTGACAGTCAAGGCTTTCAGCGAGCTGGAAATCCCCTGATTTTGGGTGTTTCATAGGCAGAGATCCAGCAAACACAGCCCTCAGTGGAGATCTCTGAGATCTGCAGCCCTCAGTAATGAGATTGTTCATTTTTTGGGTGTCTGTGCTGGAGCTGCCTGGCAGGGGAACCGAAACACAAAACCACCAGGCACAGCTGCCCCGTGCCCAAACACAGCAATTCCCTCCCGCAGCAGAGCCAGAGGCCCTCAGCTGCACAGGTGAAGCCACAAGTGCAGACAGCAGGGTCCTGCCCTGACCAGGATCTGGTGGCAGTCACAGCTTTCTCTACACGAGAATGTCCAATTTATTTCTTTTTTGGGCTCATGGGTATCCAGAGCATTTTTGCCTCTTATCAGTTCTCTGCAAGTTAAATGAGAGGAATAATATGAGTAACATATGCTATAATGGATCAAAGGAGCAGCTCCAGAGGGTCATGAGCTTCATCTGATTTTCCTCTAAAGCCTCCCGGCCCTGGAGCTGCCACGTTATCTCCCATTCCAGCCCACATTCCTAACGCCAGGACAGATGTGAGCACCCGCTCCCCAACTGCTGATTTTGGGGTTTATTATCTAAGCCATGTTTATAGAGACACTGATCTACAAAATTCTACATTCTTACATGTATTTCCCACAGACTTTTGAGAGGAAAGAGCGCAGTTCTCCTGGCACCCCCCTGAGCCCTCCCTGGGTGAGCTGTTTCCTCCAGGCTCTCTGGGAAGCACCAGGAGTGTTTCCCACATTTCCCACGTGCCGTGGTCACTGATCAGCCACTGCAGGGCCCTCCTGGGCTCCGGCACATCCACCCAGCACGGTTCTCGTGAGGGTGCTGTGCCTCCAAGGAGCTGAGCTTTGTTTGTTTGTGCCTTGAGGACACAGTTTTGTGGGAGCACCGTTTGTTTTGCTTTGGGTGCTGCCAGGCCCAGTCCGATGGGTGGGCAGAGGGGTGAGGGTGAGGAATGGGGTCCTGCACTGCAGCAAGCATCACATCCCTGCTCCCGTGGGTCTGGATTTTTATTTACCAGAGATCTGGTTCTGATCTTCCGTTTTGCCAAGAAATGCTTTGCTTCTCCTGAGAGAGCTGGAGTCACTGAGGTTGGAAAAATCCCTCTGAACCCACTGAGTCCAGGCCTTCCCCAGCCCTGCCAAGGCCACCACTGCCCTCTGTCCCCAAGTGCCACATCCACAGGGCTTTAAATCCCTCCAGGGATGGGCACTCCACCCCTGCCTTGGGCAGCTGAGCCAGGCTGGGCAACTGTTCTGGTAAAGAATTGTTCCCAATACCCACCCTGAGCCTCCCCTGGCCCAGCCTGAGGCCGTTCCCTCTCCTCCTGTCCCTGTTCCCTGCGAGCAGAGCCCGACCCCCCCGGCTGCCCCCTCCTGTCGGGGAGTTGTGCAGGGCCAGTGCTGCTCCTGGAGGCGAAGCCCCCGGGGGTTTGCAGGGTTTGTGAACGGGAGGTTCTGTGGTGGGTGCAGCCCCCTGTGCTGGCACATCCCGGAGCGCCCGGGCCCCTCCACACCCCGCCACCGCCTCCCGACGGCTCCGCAGCCACCTGGAGCTCACCCAGGGTGACTTTTAACCCTCCCAGCCCCCGGGGCAGCCCTCTGGGGCCAGCGGGCTCCGTTACCGGCAGCACAGCCCCCCCAGCTCCCCCGTGGGCTGCAGGGCCCGGCTGCGGCCGTGGCCGGTTCCGCTCCCGGAGCCGCCGGGCCCGGCTGCGCTCTCAGGTAACCCCTGCCTCCCCCAGCCCCCAGTTATCGCCCATCACTCTCCCTGGAGCCTTTCCTTGGGTGACAGGGTTTGCTTGGCCGAGGCACTGATTTCCAGCTCCCCGAGAGCCGGTGCCGTGTGCCTCGGACTCGCGGCCTCGCTCCCCGCTCCGCCCTGCTGGGAAAACGCCGCTTCATAATCTGACAGGCCATAAATGAAGCAATTTTGTGCCAAATAGCAGCCTCTGACAAACTCCCTGCATGAAAGTCTTCTTCCTTTTGTGTGACATTTCAGCACCTCTTTTTCTTCAATATTTCTGACATTTTTCCCATTACTGCAGTGGAGTTCTAAGGAAAGAAGAAACTCATCGTTCACTCTTCTTGCGGAAAGGATGAAAAGGGAATGCAATGAAAATTGGAGGGGAAGGCAGCTAAACTGTGGTAGTCAAGTGGAAGATGTTGGACTGAGGATTAGTTCCTATAGGTGATAATAATTGCCACGAATGCTGATGGTATCAGACCAGCTCTGCAATGGAATTACCTGGAAAAGCAGCACCCTGCAAACAGGGTTGGCTGTGTTTCCTGAAGGGGGTCCCATTCCTGTGTTTCTCAGTGGCAGTTTTGTGCCTCTGGCATTTTGCACCAGGAAGCTGACCCTGGGCTCTGCCAGCAGCTGGGAATGCAGACACTGAAGCATTCCCGGGATAACCTGTCTGTATTTGTTATTTGTCCGTAACAAATCCCTGCAGTGTGCAGGGCAGGACTGGTGAAAAAACCCAATTTTGCTCCATTCCCATTCTGCAGCCACATAATGGGTTTTGCACAGTTTTCATTCTCCTCCCAGGTCGCTTTGCCATGTCACCAGGGCTGGCATGGAGCAGAACCCGGCTCCTGGCTGCTCCCACAGCCTTTGGAAGCTGTCATCTCTCCAGAGCTTGAATTGCTCTCCTCAGAGGTGGGAGAATTTCTTTTCTCCTTTATCACATTTGAATGGTTTGCCTCGTGAATGTGACTTAAAATATCTCCCTGCTGGCTCTTTGATTTCAAATTTGGGGTAGCGACAGCTGCTCTGTTTCAGTTTGGGCTTGCAGAGTGCCTGACCAGCAGCAGGTCACACGAGAGGGCAGTGGCAGCGGCACACCCAGGCCTGCACAGAAGGATTCCTCTTCTGAAGCTCACTTTTGTCTGCAGAGCATTTGCAGGGGCAAGGGGCCAAGAACTTCTGGAAACTGAGGGGAAAAAGTGGGTCAGGCCTGCTGAGACAATGTTTAAAAAACCCCAGGAACTCTGACACAGAGGCAAGTGACCTATTGACTGTGGTTTCTGTGCCACAGGGCATCTGGACAAATGCCCAGCAGCAATTATTTAACCAATGTGTAGAATCAATTATTTTGCTCCATCCCTGGAAGTGTCCAAGACTGACTGGACAGGGCTTGGAGCAACCTGGGATAGGGGAGGGTGTCCCTGCCCATGGCAGAGGGTGCAGTGGGATGATCTTTAACATCCCTCCCAAACCAAACCATTTTGTGATTCTGTGATGTAATAGAAAACCAAAATTATTTGAAGCTTTCTCCCAGATTTGTAAAGATTTCCCTAAATTCTGTGGATCTGTGCCACAAGACAACTCTGCTGAGCACTAGTTCAGTATGGAATCATGGAATATCCTGGGCTGGGAGGGACCCCCAGGGATCATCCCGGCCCCTGTCCCTGCACAGACACCCGAACAACCCCACCCTGGGCCCCCCTGGCAGCGCTGCCCAAACGCTCCTGGAGCTCCGGCAGCCTCGGGGCCGTGCCCATTCCCTGGGGAGCCTGGGCAGTGCCCAGCACCCTCTGGGGGAAGAGCCTTTCCCTGATGTCCACCTAAGCCTCCCTTTGCTTGTGTGGTTTTATAAAAGGCCGTATAAAATAATTCTGCTGGAGTTTTCCCGCAGGATTCCTGCTGCCGGTGTCCAGGTGAAGGAGGAGGGGCTTGTCCTTCATCTCAAATGACTCAGGTGAGGATGGTGGTGGAGGAGAAGCGAGGAGGATGGCAGCAGGCAGAGCAGGGACTGTGCAGGTGTCAGACACGTCCCCTCCTGTCCCACGCCTTCCCCCCTCACTGCCGTGCCTGCAGCAGGGCGAGCACGGGATGGGCAGGAACACAGAACTTCTCTCTCGGGAAGCATCTGGCTCATCTTCCTCCCGCAGAGTGAAGTTTCTGAGGACTGTCAGACCAATTTGACCGTGTTTCAATTAAACTCCACTTGCAGTGATCAGTTCTGTGGGCTTTTGTTGTGCTCAGCTGGGGGAAGGAGAAGGATGCTCATGTGCTTAAGCATCCTCCTAAATGTTCATTTAGTTAAATCCTGCACATCGTATTTGACTTTCGCACAATAATAGCAGTGCAATTAGTTACCTGGATTAGCACAAAGCCTCCGGTGCTGGGTGTTTGGAGAGCACAAAGCCAGTGTTGGCATTCCCAGCGGGTCGCACTTTAATGAGGATTTGCATCTCTAATTTCACTCCTAACTTTTTGTGAAGTGCTTTTCCATAGGTAAAAACTTAGGGAAGAAATGCTGCCTGTGCTCTCGAGAAATGAACTGATTTTGGAGATGGCCTCATCTGCTCAGATCATCCTTTAAGCCTGGATCCCTGGAAGTGTCCACAAACAATTCCGGGATTCTGTGACATCCTTTGATCATCACATAATTATTTTAACTTGTCACTTTTCAGTGCCATGGAATTAATTTTAAGATGGAATGTAGTGGGTTTGGTCTCTTTTATATTTCAGACTCAGCTGTCTGATACTTTGCCTTCTGTGAATGCTTTTTTTGGCATTTGGGGAAAGCAGAACAAGCTGAAAACCAGAAGCAGAAAACAGAATACAAAACTATAAAGCCATTTGAGACAGCCCATGTTCTCTCCAGTCATCTACATTGTTATGTTGATTTTAAATGTCCAGGCAGGGAATATATCCCTAAAATATTTCTTTTTCTGATGGGAAAATAATGGATTTTAATACAGTAGATAAATTCTCATTTTATTCCTACTTTTATTGAAATACTACCTCGACATTTTCCCATTTGCAGGGTAATGCTATGTGGGTAAGGGTGGGGGTTGCTGTTAATTTTAACTACGTGTTTTAAAGTTTCCAACAGGAATATAAAAATCACCCAGGTTATGTAATTAATCCTCTTTCTGCAGTGAAATGTGGAAAACATGTTTGCAGAATCTTGGCCATTTTTCAGAATTGTTGTATTAAAACCTCCTTGTCTGTGCTGATGCCTTTTCCTGGTCTTAAAATTAAGAGAGCTGCACACAGGAGGGAAAAGGGTTTTTACCTCGGTATTTATTTAAGGATCCTCAGGTGTGATGAAATGCACATCGAAATGCACCCCGATGTCCCCACCGAAGGAAATGGCCCCCTACGATGTGATGAGTTTACAATTACAGGCCTTGCTAATTAGCACATCTATCAAAGGTTCCCCAACGAGGGACTCGGGTGAGACCCCCCACCCAAGGGACCCTCCCCCTGGCTGGGCCTGGCTTTGTTTACAGAATGAGTTCTGGAGAGGACCTTGGTTTCTTTGGGCTTTTAGAATGTTTGGTCTCTAAACTTAACGAAATACCGGGTCTAGGGGGGGTTATCGAACTTAAAGAATTATAACTGTGTAAGCTAAAGGCACAAGGAATATATAAAGCTATATAAAAGAGTGTATAAAGGGGGTATAAAAGAAAAGCAAAACAAATCATCATGGCATCAGTGCCTGTATGTGCACGTCCAGGTAAATGCTCACACATACACACAGAATTCCCTTTAACTTCCCTTTTTTGTGCCTGGGGGCTGGGAGGCCCCGGGAGTGGCAGCAGCAGGAGCTGACCCCAAGGAGCGGGCGGGTCCTGGGGGAGATTCCCACTCTGGGTGCCTCAGCTCACCCCAATTTTGCTCAGATGAGGACAGATCCTGTGTGGCACAGGGACTTCCCCATGTGGGGCTGCCCTCCAGACTCCAGGGAGGGCACCAACCCCAAACCCACCTTGGGGCTGCTCCAAAGCTCCATCAGCGTGTCCGAGGCACACACTCTGGGATGTCAGGACATTTCCCCTGGCTTTGTTGTGAGCGTTTCTTTTCTAAGCATTTTGCTTTCTAGGAAACACAGCAGAACTAATTTCAATAATCACTTTGCTTGAATCGATTACAGGGACTTTGTGTGTTCCCAGAATTTTGATTAACAAGTAAAACCCGGAAGTCGCTTTTCCTCTCTGTCCTTTCATGGACCCTGATTATCACTGATTTCTCCACTCGAACCGTGCTGTCCATGGCCACTGGAGCCCCTCACGCTTGTGGCTGCCACATCTCAGAATTCCCCTCATGCGGAGAGGCTTCATCAGCTTTCAGCCAAATGCTCATTTTTCTGGACCAGCTGCTTTTTGCTGCTTTGTGCCACAGAAGGTCCAGCTGTAAAAAAAGTGAAGAATGTATCCCCAAGGCAGCCAGGGTCCATCGCATCCAGCATTTCCATAGTGGCCAAAAAGGAACCAGCCCTTACTTTCCAAGGAGTCTCTTTCCCAGTGTCTTGCACAGCGCAGACCGCATTGAGATGCTGTGGCAAAGCCATGGGAGACGCTGCAGAGCTCCAGCCCTGGCTGTGGGGAATGATCCCCCTGCTCCTGCCCCGTCCCTGGGCATCTGCTGGAGCCCTCTGCCACCTCTGCCCCAAAGCACTGGGGTTTGCGCTGCCGAGCTGAGCCCGTGGCTCTGCTTTCCCCAGTGACATCTCCTGGCTCCTCTCTGTGTTTGTCTGCTCTTGATGTCGAGCTCTGATTTTGTCATTCTTCACCTGGCACTGCTGAGGGCGAGGGAGGGCTCAGCAAACGAGTGAGGAAGGTGGGAAACTGGGTAAACTGGAGAGTGCTCCAGCAGTGCTGGGGCTGAGCTGGGGCAGTGCTGGGGCTGAGCTGGGGCAGTGCCAGGGCTGTGGGGCAGTGCCAGGGCTGTGGGGCAGTGCCAGGGTTGTGGGGCACTGCCCAGGCTCCCCAGGGAATGGGCACGGCCTCGAGGCTGCCAGAGCTCCAGGAGCGTTTGGGCAGCACTGCCAGGGATGCCCAGGGTGGGGTTGGTGGGGTGTCTGGGCAGGGACAGGGGTTGGACTGGGTGATCCCTGTGGGTCCCTCCCAGCAAAGGATATTCCATGATTCCGTGATTCCATGAGGCTGCAATATTCACAAGCAGCAGAATTCCATCCCTGCTTCCAAGTGCTCGCACCCTGCAGTGCTGCAGCACCTCTGAGGTGCTTTCCCACTCTGTGACATTTCAAGTGACAGAAAACAGAACAACCAAAATCTGAGATTTCCCGTAATATCCATCCAGAACAATTTATCACCGGGGACTGAAAAATAGAAAACATTTTTTGGTCAATAATGGATTGATTTAAATATTTTGAGTAAGTTTAATGGAGTTTAAATTATATCTGGTACACTCTTAACTGTTCTAATAAGACAGGGAATTTTGGAAAAACTTGATACAAGAATAATTTATGTGGCTGCTTTCTGCATTGCTGTGCAGTAAATCAGTGAGAATGGATGGAAGTGATTTTTACAACTCCTCTCTCTGAAGACAGGTACAATGAAAACTCCTTTTGAAGGTCAGCAGGTGGTTTTAGTTCAGCCTCCCTCAGTGCGTTCAGGATTTAAAGCTCTTAAATGGCAAAAAGCAAATTTATTTTTTCTACCAGGAGAGTATTTTAAATCACTTTAAATACCAGGAGAGATTTATTCCAGTTTGTGGGATCCCATAATTAGTGCTGTAGAATGGAGAAAACCTGGGGTTTGCCTAGGCAAGCACAGAGAGGGATGTGCTGAAATCCCAGCTCTTGCTGAAGTTCCTGTCGTTCAGTTTGGTTCAGACGTGGAGCTGGGAGCGCAAGTGATTCCATGGGATGAGGACAAGGTTTGCTTCCCCCTCTCTGTCCTTTGCCTCTGTGTTTGTGCCTCTTTCCGTGCACTGAGAGGAGATGAACGAGGAGATGTGTCTGAGGTCGATGTTCCCGGGGCAGTGTCAGCCCGGATCCATCCCCTCCCCTCCTGCCCACCCCCGGCAGTGAGCCAGGCTGGGGAACACCCGGATCGTGCTGCAGCCACCCACGCGGGGATGTTCCCCACATTTCCTGGGGACCTGGGGCAGTGCCCTGTTCTCTGCCCAGAGGCTGTGTGCTGAGTGGAAGCCGGACCGCCCATTTATCATCCGGTTCTCACTGGGGTTCCCCTTCTTTCCCTTGCGTCGAGACAGTTGTTTCACATTCCCTGTGGCAGCCTGGCCCCAACAAGGAGCTCCACGCCCAGAGATGGCACCAGCGGCTGCAGGGCCTCTTTTCCACACAGGGTCTGCCTGGGGTTGGATGAGGAGTGTGCTTTCCAGTTGATCTCTGCTGACAGGGAGCGAGGGCACCAGGGCTCATCCACAAGCACACCGTGCAGGGAGGCTCCTGGCAAATGGCAGTTACACGAGGGGATCTCTCATCTTTCCTCCTCCTATTTCATGATCTGTTCTCATTAAGGGAAAAAAAAAAAAAAAAAAAAAAAGAAGAAAACGAAGAAAAAAATAATGAAGAAGAAAAAGAAGTTCAGTTTCTGTTGAAGCGAGCTGTGTGTTCTCGTTCTGCAGGAGGGAGCGTGGCGGGGTCATCATTAGCAGATGCCTCAGACAAGCGGGAGTTTGATTCCAGCAGCCCTCGGAGGCTGCGGAACCGCCCCTGCCACGGCTCCTCTCTGCCCACTCTGCCCATCCCCTGAACACCGTGCCTCGGGACTTTCAGAAAAAATCCCTTCCAGAGACTTGGGGCACTCCGCTCCAGCAGGGAAAGGCACAAGAATGAGCTGAAGATTCCTGTTCCAAATTAGAAACCCGGCTTTGCCGCCGAGGCCGATCAAACAGAGCAAACCGCTCTGGAAACGGGAGGAGCGTGCCCATCGGCACCGCCGCATCAGGACGGATTTTTCTCTCGGATGACACGCTTGATCTCAACACAACCTGTCAAGTGTGATACAGGGCAAGTGCTGGAATCAAATATCCTGTCACACAGCGCAGGTCGTATCAGCCGAGATAACAGCTCCTTCCTACGGGACATCACGGCGGGAGACGGCTCCTGCATGACAAAGCTCCCGGAGTTATGAGTCACCGCTCCCACCTCAGCTCCGCGCTCGGAATAGACGCTGTCTGCTTTGGGGGTTGTTGTTTCTTTCCTCCCTTTCCCCATAAACATTTCGGAGGAGTGGGCAGGAGGAAAAGCTTCGCTGTAAGGCAGAGCCACCGTGAGCAAAGGGATGGAGAAGCGATGCTGTAAAAATGCGGGGGCGGTGGCAGACCAAACCCGGCACGGGGACTGGGGGGACTTGCTGGGGAGCTCCTGCCGTGCTCCGTGTTCCATTTCCACCCAAAGTGCCCTGGGCACCTGGCCCGGAGCCGAGAGGAGCCCACACTGCGGCCAGGACCCCGTCCCAGCCTGCTGGGCAAACACCGCAGCACCACGGGGAGAGCCGCTCCCGGTGCCGGCAGGGAATGGCCAGCCTGGAACGGGCGGGACAAAATCCTCTCCCAGCTGGAGCTCCTCCCGCCAGCCCTCTCCAAAACAAACAAACTGAAACCAGCAGACTCTAATTTTACACTTTTAAAGACATTTCCTTGGATGCTTTAGTGCAGTGACAAAGCGGGGAGTGGCGCAGCGCCGGTTCCAGGGAGGGCAAACGCCCCGAACCCGCGGGGCCCTGCGCTGCTGTGGCTGTGGCCCTGCGGCTGGATCTCCGCATTCCAACAGTACCATCCCAGCCCAGGGCTCCCATCGCAGCCTCTGGCTCCACACAGCTCTGAGACTACTGAGGAACTTTCTTCATATTCCCATATATTCATAGGGGATTTTTTTTGTTGTTGTTGTTTTCCTGAAGCAAATTTCCAATTTCTTCCACATTATTCTCTCCTGGTTTGCACTTACAGGTTCATGCTCCGCTTGAGGGACTGTGGAGCTTCCCAAGGGCCATGACAGGGTGCACCTTCTGGATAAAATAATTATAATCAAATAAAGATAAATAGTTATTATATAGATAGCTGATACAAAAGCAGAACCTTTCCATGGAGAGGCTAAAGGACAGGCTTAATGATGAATGAGACAGACTAATTAGAGGTTTCATAACTCATTAGCATCAAAATGCAGGAATGTTTTAAAGCCAGACCAGTTGGTCAGTGCAGCAGTTCCAGGTGCCAGCAGCTCACCCAGCAGAGCCAGTGGGAACTGGGATGGCTGGGGCTGGGGCTGGGATGGCTGGGGCTGGGACTGGGATGGCTGGGGCTGGGACTGGGATGGCTGGGGCTGGGACTGGGATGGCTGGGGCTGGGACTGGGATGGCTGGGACTGGGATGGCTGGGGCTGGGACTGGGATGGCTGGGGCTGGGACTGGGATGGCTGGGGCTGAGGTCTGGGGCTGAGGCACTGCCTCAGCCAAGTGTGGGGTCCTGCAAGCACAGGAGAGAAACTAAAGGGAAACCTGCCCTGTGTCCCTGGTGTGTGTGTTTGTGTTAGAGTGTGTGCACCTGGATATTGCTTCACACTTCCTGGAAGAGAAAAGGAGCTGAATGCTGCTCCTGAATTCATGAACACTGATGAGGGGTGGTTTAGGTGCCCCTGTGAACAAGATGGGTAAAAACCTTCCAAAATTCCTTTGCTTGGTGACTTCCTGGAGCAAGGACTTACAGGGTTTTTTCATACAATGCATGGGAAAAAAATACTTGTTTTGCTATATTTTGATAGTTAAAACAAAAGACATACTAAACTCATCAGGCTGGGATGAGTCCAGTTATGTGTATTGGTTCTTTGGGGCTGAAAGAGTAGGACTGTGTAACTCAGGTGTTTTATCATCTGTCTGCCTACCTACCTTCCTTCCCACCTACCTTCCTGCCTATCCATCTATTCATTTATCCATCCATTCATTTATCCATCTATTCCTTTATCCATCCATTCATGTATCCATCTATTAATTTTTCTATCTATTAATTTATCCATCTATTCACTTATCCATCTATTCATATATCCATCCCTCCATCCATCCATCCATCCCTCCATCCATCCATCCATCCATCCATCCATCCCTCCATCCATCCATCCCTCCATCCATCTCTCCATCCATCCATCCATCCATCCATCCATCCATCCATCCATCCATCCATCCATCCATCCATCCATCTGCCTACATACTCACCCCCGTGCTCACCTCTCTGCCCATTCTGTGTGCAGGACACCTACAAAGAGATTGATCCTATGGAAGTTCCAAGGGAAACATCTGAAGCCGTAAATTCCCTCTCTGTGACCAAGCCCCGTTTCCCTGAGCGGAGCTGGGGTTGTCTCAAGGCCCTTCCAGGAAAAGCTGCTGGGATGCCTGCAGGAGGCAGCCCCGGTGTGGGGCCGAGGTGCCGCCTGTGAGCCCACCTGGAGGGAGCTGCCCCAGCTGCCGCAGGGCCGGGCAGCACCCTCGGGAGCAGCCTCGGGAGCAGCCTCGGGAGCAGCATTCAGAATTCTGCAGCGCTTTCGCCGAGCCGATGGAAATCTCCAGCATAATGAGAAGATAAACTTGGAGATTTGCCTGGCTGAGAGAAATCCTGCTGATCTGGAGTTGTCCCATTTGGGAGAGAAAAGTCTGAACGGATCCTTTCTGAGCCGTGGCAGGCGATGCCCAACGCGCTGAGCACCGGGCCTTCCTTGGCTGCCGCCGCTCGGGGTGGCCGGAGCGCTGTGCTGGTGCAGCTGCCGAGGAGGAGCTGCGGTTCCTGATGCCCGTGGAGCAGCCACATCTCCTGGCAGCCCTGGGCAGACACAGTCGGGCCCAGCCACGGCGACCTCGGGAGCTGGGAAAGTGCTGACACGGAGTGGGGGCGGCGCAGCCTTGGCTATGCTCAGACGCTGTCCAGGAGAACCTGCCATGCAAATTTTAAACCCCCACATTTTCTATAAATTAAAGACAGAAGGCAGAAATGTAGCGCAGAGTCTCTGCTGACTATATCCCAGTTTTAGCTTGATTTAAAGAATACGCTGCTTTATAATCATTCTGATTCTCTGATTTTTCCAAATTTTCTCTTCCAGAGCATCACCTCTGTTTCCCACCCACAGAGGACATGAGATGCTTGGTGACAATAATTGGCTTCAATAATGGAAACCTTCTTTAAATCCTTAAACCAGTAAATGTTTCTTCAGGGCTGTGGTGTCACTGGATTACAGGTCTCCACTCCTCTGAAGGGTTAAGAGTCAAAAACTGCAGCTGGGGATGGTGCCAGGTTGGCCAAAATGGGGAAAAAACCACAGAACCCCACCCACTTTTCTGGTTTTAGGTTGTTGGTTTTTTTTGGTTTTGTTTTTTTTTTTTTAATAAAATAACCTGCCCCCTCAGAGAAGGGAGCCTGAGAGCCTGTGGCCCTGCAGAGCAGGGAGGTTTTGTGAGAGGTGAGTGTGTTTCTGAGTAGCCATCGGGAGGCGAGTGATTGAAATTCTCTGTAGCACATGCAGAAGTGCAGAGAGTTAAAACAGCCTTAAAAACACGGGAAAAACAACAAAACCGAAGGAGCTGAATGGAATTTGCTCCCGACAGCTGCTCGGTGCCGCCGCTCGCTGCTGGTGAGAGCTGATCACGCACAGGGTTTTGCTTCCTCAACCCCATCTCTAAGTCGCAGCAAAAACAACATAAAAGACTCCTCATTAGCCACAAAGCTCCTCGTCCGCATGCGGATACCCCGGGGCATTTGCACGCGAGCGATGCGCGCCTCAGACAGCGCCGGGCGCTCCGCGGCTCCTGGGCTGCTGCACAGGGAGGGAGCTGCCCGTGTCCCACTCGGCACAGCCTGGGCTGGGGCTGCTGCTGGGTGACCACTCTGCACAGTGACCACTCTGCACAGTGACCACCCTGCAGAGTGACCAGCCTGCACAGTGACCAGCCTGCACAGTGACCAGCCCAGCCAGGAGACAGAGCACTGGCACCTCGGGAAGCCAGCGGGCACTCCAGGGGTCCCCATGCTGCATCCCTGGACTCCAGCCAGGAAAGCCCCGAGCAGCCGGAGCTGAAGCCCTGCACCGTGGAGGATTTCTGATCTCAGCTTTCTTTTCGAAAGGGAGACAAGGAGGTTGGCTCCTCATTGCTGCAACATCTAAAAAGCACAATCCGACTGTGCTATTTCTCCTGATGGTGCAGGAAGTGCTGATCTCCTGTCATGTCACGGAGATCACTGAGGCTGGAAAAGGCCTCCAAGACTCCAAGCTGTGCCCCATCCCCACCTTGTTCCCAGCCCAGGGCACTGAGTGCCACATCCAGGAATTCCTTGGACACCTCCAGGGATGGGGACTCCAAACCCCTCTGGGCAGCCCCTGCCAAGGCCTGAGCACCCTTTCCATGGGGAAATTCCTGCTAAAATATTGATACAATATTGGCATCTGTGATGCAGTGATCAGTCACTCCCCAGTCACCCTTCATTTCCTTTGCCGTGTGGGTTTGGCAGCAAAGAGCTGTGCCTGATTTAGCAAAGATCAATTTATCACTGGTGGAGTTATTTCACTGTTCAGCACCATTTTTTGCTAGTAAATTTCATTTACTTTTGACTGTTGACCAAGGGAGAATTGACACCTATCCACGTCTTTTAAACACCATTAACCCAGTGATGGAACAAACATAGAGAAGCCCATTAATTCAAATATACATAATCAAAAAGTCATGCAAGCTAAATTAGATATACAGTTAGAGCAAGAGATGCCATCTGTTCAAACTTTCTAAGGGCTAAAGTAACTGAGATGAAGCCAATTTTGGTAACAATAATAAAATTATGCTGCGGAGTTACAGGCTCTGTGTCTCACAATTTATTCCCTTTCTCTCAAATTACTCTCCTAAATCATGTGAATACAATCACCTTCATCTGTACATTGTTCTGCTTTTCTTTCGACTATTAAATCCACCAACCTTTGCCGGTGAAAAGCAGAACAGGAGCCGTGGAGCTGCGGGAACGCCGTAGGAAAACGTGTCATTAATTTCCCGAGAGCAGTAATTCCAAATATTTTACACGCTTCCTTCAGCCGGTCACCACTTGTTCAACACAAGCAAATCAGCGTTAAATTACAGCGCTGACCCTTGGGTCCAATCCCCGGAATGCTGCTGGGTTTGTGGCTCAGGCTGTGTCTCACAGACGTGCAGCCGGAGCGTTCTGCACCCCAGCGGGCCCATCAAACCCAACACTCGGGAGAGTCCCAGCAAAAAATCGTTTGTTGTTAGAATAATTTAATGCTGCAGACATGAAAAATGTCAGCTGGGTAATGCAGAGTGTGGAGGAGAGTGGCTGTGGTTCCTCCGGGGTGCCACGGCTGTGCCATGGCTGTGCCATGGCTGTGCCACGGCTGTGCCGGCCATGTCCCAGCCCATGGCCGAGCCAGGCCCCAGCTGGGTTCTGGGTTCAACCCCACGGCTGGGCTGGCACCCCTGTGGCACCCGGTTCCTTTGGCACCCAGCTCCTGTGCCATCCAGCTCCCCTGGGACCCATCCCCTGTGGCACCCATCTCCTGTGGCACCCAGCCCCTGTGGCA
>VXBT01006372.1:1198-48672 GCA_013400235.1 Oriolus oriolus
CGGTGGGGAAGGGGCCGCAGTTTCGGGGAGCCAGGGACTCCCCAGTGGCCGTGGCCGGAGCATCTTCTCCGGGAAGCTGCCTCGGGGCTTGCTCCTCACGGCTGCTTAGGATGCCTCCCTTTCCCCCCCGCTCCTCGACCTCTCCGACAGCCCCGGGGCTCTCTGCCTTGGGCTGCCGGACCGGTCCGGTCCCGCTTCAGCACCGCGGACAGCGGCGGAGCGGCCGGGGGAGCGCGGGATGCGCGGGGGATGCGCGGGGAGAGCGCGGCTCGGGGACTTGGACACGGGGATTCTGCGCAGGGAGGACCGAGGGGAGTCCCCACCGCTGTCCCGGCTGTTAAAACCCCCCCGAGCCGCTCCCCGCCGGGAGCCAGAGGAGCACTCACGCAGGGCCACTAAACTTTCCTGAGCCAAAGGAATGCGGGAGCTGGGAGCAAAGATTAAAAATTTACATCTTTCCCACGAGCGAGCTCGAGGTTGTTTTTAGGAGTGTTTTTGCAGCGGTTCTCTGTAAGTTGTCACAGGTAACTGCGTCCCCCAGCAGGGCCGTTCACACACACAACACCCGTGAAAGGAGCCCTGCAGAAATGGTGAGAAATGCGTAGCCTCGGCTGGTTTGCCTGCAGAAAACTCGTGGAGGAATAGCACTTGGAAGGAATTGCATTCGTAGCTCAGGGAGCCATCCCACTGCTGAGGGGCACAATCGCACAGGTGGAGTTTGTGCCGGTCAGTCGTGGTCAGCTCATTGCAGGAACACCTCCTGATCGAGCCCGCTTCTCCTCAGACAGCTGGTGACCAGTGTAATTAAATTTAAAAAGCGAGGGGAAAAAAAGTATCTGGGTTAGTGGTAATGCACCGACAGCCAGGATACATTTCTAGCTCTGATGGGTTGTAAATCATCGGCTCAGCTTGCCTATACCTATCTCGTTCTAGCAGTTACATATGCAGTTATCACTTCAGACTGGGAAAAAATTAGTCTAGGAAAGCAAACAGCATAATTAATACCATTCACTGGGGAAGATAGAGATGGATTAGTCACTTTTGGGCTGTTCACTGTGTCAGGATGTTCGTTTTTCATTAAGCAAACAAAATTTATTTGATCTTGCCTCGGTGCTGATAGGCTGTAAACTATAGGTACATGGAGAGTTATTGGTGTGGAATCCAAATCCCCGGCCTCTCTGGGTTATGCTTTAACTATCAGCAATCTATCAAGTCACACCAGGACTTGTTTCGTGCTTTGCCTGGCTTCCTTCTTGCTTCTAAATTCTCTGTTTCAAATAGTTGTGGAAGAGACAAACCACGCAGGTTGAGTCCTAGTCAAGTATGGGAGTTAACTGTGGTTTTTACTTATTCCTGAGATGCCCAGGGTGGGCATTCCTGGGTGGGGCTCTAGTGGGAGGTGTCCCTGCCCATGGCAGGGGGCTGGAATGGGATGATCCTTAAGGTCCCTTTTAACCCAAACCATCCTGTGATTCTGTGCAGTGACTCCAGGCAGATTCCTCGCTGAGAATAACAAATCCTTTTTCATGTAAATCCACATTTTTGCCCTAACTCCTCTTTTTGAGTGAACTAAAGAGTTAAGGCTTTATGGAAATGGAGACCTGGATTTCTTAATGCTGGGCCTCCCATTTCCAGGCCTGTCTGCCAGGAAATATGGGAATAAAGGCCTGAACTTGTAAGTACAGGCTCAGGAACTCATTCCTTTCCTGTGGGAAAATGAGGAGTAGCAGAAGCCAACTCTTCAGGGCAGTTACCAAACCATTTGCACTACTTGAAGCTATTGATTTCCTTATGTAAGGCAGGGCTCCTGCAGCGTCACAACAATGCCATCAGATCATTACCAAACGATTTTGCCTCATAAGCAAATGAGGAAAGAATTAATTATAGCGACACCCGACCGAAAGCCCCCACCACCACAGCCTCAATCCGTTTAGTGAAAGACACAACACTTTGTGGAATTTCTGCCAGTGCATTTGCACCACTGTTCAGCTTGAGCTTCCCAAGATACAGAATTTCACTGCAGGAAAGACTTGTTTTTCACAAGCACGTGTTTGGAGCCTTGTTTTGTAGTCATCTTGTTGAAATGTGGTACTTCGGAAGGAAAAGAAAATCTCTCCTTCAAACTATGTAAGAGAAACAGAATTTCGTTTATATTTTCATAAAATCCCCATCCCAAGGGATATATTCAAATATTCCACAATAGGTTTAAGCTTTATGTTCTTCCTTTCACCCCTCAGGAACGCTGGACACTGTTGGTGCAGGATTACTGTGTTTGTCACGATCTTCTCATGGTATTTTTACATATACAAACAGTTGGATTCAGGATTTGTTTATATCCTTCTATAAAAAGTAAGAAGTAAAATAATTAATATTAACACTCTCCCAAATAAATTAAATTGTGTCTTAAGCAGCAGTGCTTGATGCTTTGTGAAGATCACATTTCTGTTTCGTAATTTCTTTGATTTTCATTGCTGTTAAAAGCTTTGCACCTCTGTTCAGTGCCTCCATCACCTGCTTGCTCCAGGATGTTACTTTTTAATTGGCACAATGAAGCGGGGCAGTTATTAAAAAGATACAAGGTTTAGGTTAATGTGTTGCATTTGTGGGGATGTACAATTTTTACTGGTGGAGGCAGCTTGATACTAGAAAACAATATTCCAAATATATTAAGTATTAATGTTTATATATTGATTGTGCAGAAAGAATGTGATGTTTCTTAACAAATCCCGAGTTTACCAAACAGCAAACCCAAGGGAAAAGTTTTAATCTCATTCCCACTTGACTTTCTGGAAGACTTTTTTTGGCTTTTAGTTGCTTGGCTTTTGGAGGTTTTTCCCAGATGCTTTGCTAGAATGCTGCTGATGTTGAAAATACAATTTTTATGTTTTATTAATAGCTGGAATAGAAGTATTGAACAATTGGAGGTTATTGAATCCAATTTTTCCACACAGCACTGCAGTTTTTAATGATGCCCAAGGACACAGGCTGGTGGAAGCTGGAGACCTTCTGACAGAGCATCACAACTGTGCTGTAGAGTCTCTGCCAAAAGGACATCCCACACCAGCCCATCGCAGCCCCACACTGCAGGACATCAACAGGGTCAGTCCTGTCCATGCAGGTTCTGGAGGAGGAAAAGCTCTGTGATCAAAATTCTGGTGGAGGGGCTGGGATTTTTCTGTCCTTGGTATGGCAGGTATGGATCCTGTCCATAAGGAGGCTCAGAGCACCTTTAACTCCTCATTTAACTCCTCACCCATGATCTGCCTCACAGAATATCACCCAGGGCCACGGGGGTCTGGCAGCTGAGGGAACACACCTTGCTTCCATTTGAAAAGCTCATTAAAGCAGATTTTTTGCAGTCTATTCACGAGCTCCTACATATGGCCAGCAGAACATCCTGTCCCGAGACACAGGACAAAAAAACAAAGGGGGCAGATTTTCAAGTTCTTCAAAAACGGGCAATTTCTACCCTCAGAGTCCCACAATGCCCAGTAAAATTGTAGAATTACAGAATCACAGAATGGTTTAGATTGGAAAGGACCTTAAAGATCATCTTGTTCCAACCCCCTGCCACGGGCAGGGAACCTTCCACTAGAGCCCCATCCAGCCTGGCCTTGAACACCCCTCGAAAACCTTCATGAGTGCAAGGGCTCTCCACAGCCCTGACTGCAGAAGCCCCAGTTTCTGCCAGAGGTTGCACAAGAAGCTTTAACATAAGTGCCAAGGGCTGCTCAGAGAAGTTTTTTTTTCTGGAGTATTACTCGAGAGAGCTTTGAATTAGAAAATAGCCACAAGGCAGAAGCCCATTCTGCTGCTGTTTGCCAGTTACAACCTCAGGTCGGACATTAATGGTAGCTGGAAGTCTATATCCACAATACCCACCAATCTTCAGCTGGAAATAATTTACTTCCAAGAAGTATTTACTTTCTTGTCTCACTCTGGTAGGAAAATAACGCAGTCTATCCAAGGGCAGAGCTCGCCTCGCAGTCAGAAAACCCTGAACATTTGCACACATAGCTTGCAATTCACAGGAGTAAATTATGATTCCACAGAGATTTAAGGAGTTTTTTTTAAAGCATCTGCATTAATAACTCTGTGTGTGAGTGCAGACAGTGAAGGCTCAAATATTTAAGCCAGGGAGCCTCTTATTAATCCTGACTGCCAGTGACCTACCTACCCTTCCTGGCCATGTCCACACTAAGGGAGCTCAGCTTCAGGCTCTGACCTCTCTGTGGACATCCAAGCCCTCAGAAAAACCTCTCAGCCATAGGAAGCCCCCGACTCATCCTAAAACTGAGGAACAGGGTGCCCAGAGAAGGTGTGGCTGCCCCTGGATCCCTGGAAGTGTCCAGGGCCAGGTTGGACAGGGCTTGGAGCAGCCTGGGACGGTGGAACGTGTCCCTGCCCGCTGGATCGTCCTAAGGTCCCTTCCAACCCAAATCATTCCGGGATTTTGTGGGTTTGGGATGCTGGCACAAATGTAAATGGGAACTTTGCCATTTGGCTTTGAGGCCTGATCCTCATGTGCCCCATGGCTAAAGGAGGTTAGGGACAGTTTGGGTGGGGAGAAGTGCTTCAACAAACCCTTGGATGTGGTTCCACAACCCATCAGAGGCCTGCAGGAACGGGAGAAGGGACCAAACAATTTCACTTCACACCTGTGTTGGGTCTTTAAATTCAACTGTGCCTCCAGGAAGAGAAGTCCCAGGTCTGATTGCTGCTGCCACAGCAGTGATGGCATTTCAGAGGCAAATAAACACTGACGATCATAGGTTTGTACAGCTGGTCTGGATTATCCCTCATCCCTCTAATCTGTGGAGACTGCTGGAGGCTGACCTGAGGAAGCCACCATGCACAGAATTCTTTTGGGTCTCTCTGGAGCAGAACACTGGGGCTTCTTTCCTGATGAAAGCCAAGTGCTGGCATTTGTGCTGAATTCTCAGGAAAAAAAAATAAAACACAAACCCAAAACACTTCTTGACAAGAAAACAATAATGTGCAGATTGAAAGGGCAAAACGGGAGGCTGAGGGAACGAGTGGCATGATGAGAGCCTGCACGAGAGCATCGTTAATTCAATGCTCTAATCAACTGTGTTCTGCAGTGCTTTATCACAGCCATCCCTGCACCAGCCTCTCCAGCTCAGAACACTCTGCAGCATTGCAGGAAATCCTCTGCTTTTTGCTTCCCATTTAAAAAAATAATCTCATTGTGCCTTGTCAATACAGACAACTTCGTCGATGAAAGCAAAGGCGAAATTATCGTGTAATTTAGTATTTATCATAATCAAGAGCAGGGGTTCATTAGAACAATGAGCAATTGTCAAATTATTTCTCAGAGTGGTTATTTGAAGACTGAGAAAAGGGTATTTCCTACCTTCCTGCTTTTTCTCCCACCATCTCCTGCTGACACACAGAGTCTGCAGTTTCTATCAGCCTGCCAGATCAATTTCCCATTCCTGAAAAGAAGCATTTATGTTAAATGATTGTAATTAAGAACCTCCTTACAGCTCAGTAGCTGTCTGGACACGCAGAGGTAATTCCCCATCGATTTCCATGGGGCCAGATTTTCACGGAAAGATCTCCAAAAG
This sequence comes from Oriolus oriolus, assembly GCA_013400235.1. Classification (NCBI taxonomy): domain Eukaryota; kingdom Metazoa; phylum Chordata; class Aves; order Passeriformes; family Corvidae; genus Oriolus; species Oriolus oriolus. Next base: position 6,787 of record VXBT01006372.1, read on the forward strand.
GCAGTGCCTGCTTTGGACCTGCAGCTTCCCTGGGCTTCCTAGAGTATCATAGAATGGAATCATGGAATCATTAAGGTTGGAAAAGAGCTCCAAGACCATCGAGTCCAAGCTGTGCTCGATGCCCACCTTGTCCCCAGCCCAGAGCACTGAGTGCCACGTCCAGGCCTTCCTGGGACACCTCCAAGGATGGGCACTCCAAACCTCCCTGGGCAGCTCTTTCCAATGCCTGACCACCCTTTCCAGGAAGAAATTCCTCCTGGTGTCCAGCCTGGACCTCCTCTGGCACAGCCTGAGGGTGTTTCCCCTTGTTCTGTCCCTGTTCCCCGGGAGAAGGGACCAAACCCCCCTGCCCTGGCTGTCCCCTCCTGTCAGGGAGTTGTGCAGATCAATGATGTCTCCCCTTGGAGCATCAATGAAAAGAGCTGGGCAACTCCAAAACGTAATTTTATTCCGTCAGAGATCTCAGAAGGCTTCTAGAGATGCCACAGTTTGGTGCTTCAAGCATTCATGGGATGCATCCCTAGTGATTAAATCAACGTGGCCATCTAGAGGTGCAGAAGGTGTGGGAGATGAATCCCCGTCTTCAGAGCTCCCTCACAGAACTGTGCCCACTAAACTTCTTTGCGCTGTCCTGCATCACTCCCTTCCTGCCTGGCTTACAAAAATACCACGTTTATGTAGAAGTCAGGCTTATTTTTATCTCACATTGTTCCTGACGCTCTCCAGCTGCAGCCTGAAGTGGCTGAGTGCCCCCTGGTCCCAGAGGTGGCCTTGGACTCTCAGAGCTGGAACCAACAGCAGGGGCAGGGAGAGCACAGTTGGGCAAGGAAATGGAAGGAATCCTTTTCAACTAATTAAAACCAGGGGCTGTTTAATGATCTCAGGATTGCCATCAGCTGCAGCAGGCTGTGGATCAGTGTCAGTGCAGAGAGGAAAGGAGGCTGGGCTGGGCTGGGCAGGAAGGGAAGGAAAAGGAAAAGGAAAAGGAAAAGGAAAAGGAAAAGGAAAAGGAAAAAAAAGGAAAAGGAAGCTGTGCCAGCTTTGGTGTGTTCTCAGTGTGCTGCTGGCTTTGTCTGCTACAAGTGCAGGAGAGCAGAGCTGTTAGATGAGAAATAAATAAAACGCCTCATTTAGTTCTTCACTGAATGAGAGCTGGGGATTATCAAACCTTCACCCACCAGCACTCGTAGAGGGGAGGAGGGGGAAGGAGGCAGCTGGATCCCAGCCCATCAGGGCCACCCAGCGTGGTGTGTCCATCAAGCTGGGCACGTCTCACCAAATCCAGTGTCTCTCCAGTCGTCTCAAAATCCAGGGCTGGTGTGATTCCCTGCGTAAGAATTCCAATACTTCAGGTAGTTAATCATGTTCACTAAACTAGATACGTGTTTATCTCAGCCGAGTGTCCCACAGGGATGTGAACAATCCTTGGGAAGCTGCTGGATTCTATCTACGAGGCATAATTACATTGAAGCATAAAGTGCATCCCAAGCCTTCCGTGATTGCAAACAAAGCAGTGTTAATCCACTTCCCCCAAATTCACCAAAGTTACTGCTAAAACCTGCAAGAGAAACAAGCAAACAGAACATCGTAGTCACCAAGAAAATATTCCAACAAAACCTGCAGTATTCTAGCCCTGGTAACTCTAATTATCAGTTGGACATTTACAGTGGGATATTTTTTGTTGGTAAGGATTGATTTGCTGTAGGTGTTCTCCACACGTTCACCGCTATTAAACTTTTCCCTGCAGCAAGACTTAGGGTTTAAAGGTGACCCCAAATTTCTCCTGCAGTTCCAAATCCTGGGTCTGGCTGAGTTCTTCATTTCTAGCCAGAGGAAGGAAAGCTGGGTCAAAATGCGAGAGGGTTAAAATTTGGAAGGGCTGGGAAGGAGAAGGGCTCAGGAGAGAAGGGATAACAACATACAAAAAAAAAGGGGGAGAATGGAAAAATAGCCCTAGAATTGGATCATAGAGACTCCCACATTTGGAACAGCCCATTCCACAATTTTGGGATGGCTCCCTGGAATTTAGGTGACCTGCAACATCTGGATGTTGCTGGTCACTATTTTCTACCCCTTGCAAGTGGCAAATCTGTGGTCTGAGCTACAGCAGTGAATTCACTGACCCAGCACTACCAAAGCCTTTGCCTTCTGGATATATAGGAAATACTTTTCCTTGAATAATTATTTTTTATAAACTGCTCTCCAGAAAAGAAATAGGACCCTGTGTGTATAGACAGCAAATGCCTGGTGTTGACATGCTGCATTCCAGCAGTGTTGGCTGCAGGAAGGAGCTCTGCTCTTCAATGGAGTAAGACACAAGGATGGCAGATATGAAGCCAATTTACCTCCAGAAGTTCAACAGAAATACCACATAAAGTCAAAGAAAATAATAATAACAACAACAACAACAACAACAACAACAACAACAACAACAATAATAATAATAATAATAATAATAATAATAATAATAATAATAATAATAATAATAATGTTTGCAAAGAGCAGAACTTGTGGTTTGTTTGTTGTTTTGGTTTTAATTCCGGCTGCTTTCAGAAGTCAGACTGGTGGGTTTGGGTGGGTTGAAGAGAATTAAGCAGGAAAATCGGGTAAGGCCTTAGAATTACAGCAGAGGAAAGATTTATGATATTAACATGAGGGGGAATAATAATAACAAAAGAAAGTGGAGGAAGCCTTGCAGGAAATGCTCAGGAATAGTAAAACCCACCAAGCTGCTACAGAAATAGAATCACAGAAAATATGAGATCTTCTAAATTCATTTTAGTCAAAGAGCATTAAAGTCTCTCCGTTCACTTCAAGGGGTTTCATATCAGACCTTAAATGTAAATTTATTTTAAATAGGCTGCTATGGAGGAGAGAGAGGTCTGATGTGCAGCTCCCTTAGCACATCCCAGGATGACTTCATTCCTTCAGACTGGCATCAGAAATATTTGTATAATCCAGCCTAAACTTTGCTCCTATTTGTGCTTTTTCAGTGTAAATGTACAGGCAGCAGAGAGAGGGAAGGTGATCCAACAACACAGTCTAGAAACCTCTGCAAATTCTCCAAATCCTTTCCCATTGTGATGATTTTAAATGGAGTTTCTCACATTTGGCCACAACACAAACACATGGGAGCACGTGGAGCTCCCATGGGAGTTTTGCAGCTCCCCAGGATTAAAGAGCACATTTTCAACAGAGGTGGACGAGCATCAACCCAAACATTTACCAGGAGCTGCAGCCTGAGCGTTTCTGCTTGATCTTTAATTAAGATCAGCCTGCCTTAGGTCCAAAGCATGGATTTGGGAGTAAATATGAAAACAGATTTCAAAGCAGCTTATTTTAAAATTAATGGCTGTTGGCACCTGCGTGGAACGTCAGTCAAGAGCGGTCGAGGTGAGCACAGCTGAAACGGTGAAATAAAAATATTAAGCCATCTGTTATGTTTTACATATTATTTTTAGAAGTGCAGAATACAGTCAGATTTATTCCTACTTCCCCTTAGCGAAGTTTTCCAGAAATAAGTAGTGCAGTAGCAGACAATTTATGGCAATTACCAGTCCATACAAAGTGCATTAAAAGGCCAAGTGATGTTCAAGCCATCAAATGTGTAGGCAAGGCCACCTCATAAGTTTCAAGGCAAAAAACCAGCCCAGGAGCTGGGCTGTGCGGTTGGAAGAGGCAGGAGCAAACAGTGGGAACTGAAATGGCAAGAAATCTTCATTTTGTTCTTGAAAATAACGCCTCGGGCACCCTCCTTATGAGCAGAAGAGGGAGAAAAATCCGACTCCACTGTTTGCAAATTACACAGAGGAAAACTTTAAATTTCCACAACAATTTCTGGCTTCGGGCAAATTTCTCATTTCAGTGAAATCTGAAGTTGAGTGAGGCTGGACCCAAAGCACATATTCCGCATTTCAGCATAGTCACAGTCTAAAAACTGCATTTTTGTGAGTTGATCTCAGATTGAATTGACCATTATTAGTGAAGGTGCACCATCAGAGAAAAATCACAAACCACGAACAAAAACCAAACCAAAACAAAACCCCACATACACACACATACAAAAAAAGAAAAAACCTAAACTTCAAACCTAACTCTCCAGTTCTAATTGTAATTATCAAAGCACTACTCAATAAATTAGCATTAGCACTTCTGCTCAATCTCACACACCAACATGGGAGGCAAAAAGGAGGAGATCAGTGTAGCTTGATGCAGCTGGATAAATATGAATTAATGATCAGCAGAGAGGTTAAAATTAGAACTGTTAGAACTAAAAGTTTTTTTTAAAAGTGTAAAAACTTTCTCTCCCCAGGTAGAAATGTTCATAAGATTAACTGGACAATAAAATGCTTTACCTTTATAGTGCCCGTGACTATTTCCCCTGTGCCAATAATCAAGGACTTAATCTCATGCAAGGACCTAATCTTGTGTGTCCTCCCGACTTCCAGGATTTTGGTGTGTGTGGAAAGGCTCTTGTCCAGTGGATGTGTAGTTATTGCTCTAATTTAACACCTATCAGGAATCTTAAATGAACTTGGAACAAAACCTGACAAAAAATACAGAATATAAGAATTATTACACAATTTCACAGAATCATATTAAAAATAGATTAGAAGGGAACTCTGGAGGTCCTTCACAGGTTCCAAGCAGAGGCAGCAATCCCATTCCTCACCCATTTGTTCCCAAAGCAGCCCAGTGTACGTTCAGCCTTCGTTGCTGGAGGTTGCACAGCAGATCTGTGTGGATGTTTGTGTGATGCCTGAAAGGCCAACCTGGAAACAGAGACCGGACAAGAGTGAGGGAATAAAGGTGGATATTTATTGGAAAGGCCTTCAGAGGCACACCCTGGGCAGGCCAAAGGCTGCACCCGAGATGGACCCCGAGTCACGAGTTCTTCACACTGTTACAGGTTTGGTCCATTTGCAGATCAGCATAAATTGGCCAATTAAACTTTAGCTAACGATGGAACTGCCCCTCAGCTCGCCCCCCTTCTCAAGGTGCTGGGTTACACATTTTGGGCCTGGGACGGGCCGGGTGTCCTTGCAGAGCAGGCCTGGAGAGGCTTTGTTATGTCTGTGTGAGCATGAGAGAGCAGCAGCTGCCAGGCTGCAAGGCAGCTCAGAGTCACACACTGGGAATGCAGGATTTGAAAAAATATAAGAGTTAAAACCTAAGGCATCATGTGGAACTCGCAGATTTTATCCCACAGTGGGTTGGTTCCCAGCCTGTATTGATGCATGGGCTGCTCTTTTCCAGGTGCAGGACTTTCTGTTTTTTCCTTGTTCAACTTCGTGAGGTTCTCGACAGCCCATTCTTCTGGTTTTCCTGAAGAATCCCTGTGCATCCACTGCTCCTTCCAGCTTGGAGTCCGCTGGAGGCTGAGATTCCTTTGGTGCCCCAGAAGGAATCAACCCCCGAGGGGCACCAGGAACTGTAAGATTTGAATCTGCAGACCTTTCAAAAGTCAAGCCCATTTCCCACTCCTCCTTACAGTCCATCCATCCACTGCATTTGTCCTTTTTTTGGCCAGCAAAACTGTGGGATAGTGTTGAAAATCTTACTAAAAACTTGCTACTCTCCCCTCATCCACGGATCCAGACATTTTGTGGTAAAAGCTGTCAGACTGGCCAGCCATGGATAAATTTATTGCTTGGAGAGGTTGTGGATTCCCCATCCCCGGCAGTGCCCAAGGCCAGGTTGGACACTGGGGCTTGGAGCAGCCTGGGACAGTGGAAGGTGTCCCTGCTCATGGCAGGGGTGGCACTGGATGATCTTAAGGTCCCTTTCCACCTAAACCTTTCCATTATTCGACATTATACAATTCTAAATGCCAGCTGGCTCTTCCTGAACATGTTCTTGTATTCCATCTTTTGGGAAATAGCTTTTTTGAGAATATATTCATTCATTCTCCCAAGGAGTGGAGGAAGGTTAATCAGCCTGTTGTTCCCTAAATCCACCTTCTTATTTTCCTTAAAAGGACAATAAATCATTTCCCTGTTTACAGTCATAGGGGATTTTCTTACGTAGTTTGACCTTAAATGTTCGTTATTCTAATTTTTAGATTTCATAATTCCTTCCACTTGGAGCATCCTTGTCTCTTGCTGCTAACTTGGCTGATTCTCAGGGTATAACTTGATTTTCTGTGTGAACAGTCCATCACTGGACGATTTCTTGGCAATCTTTTTCAGATTTGTGTCACATTTTGAGGTTTATATTTCATTTCTAAAGCCTCCCCGTGCAGAAAGTAGGTGCACAGCATCCCAGCCCAGGAATGGGTTTGGAATTTTCCTTTGTGAAATGTTGCCTTTATAAAACTCCTGCCTTTACCAAATATTTTAATTCTATCCATTCCATGTGCACGTGCACTGGAATAAGAATAGTTTGAGAAACTTTTAAGACATTTGCAACAAAACAAAGCTCAATAAAAGAGTTTAATCACTCACTTGGCAAATATTTGTTGTGTGAGCAGCTCTGCACTGCCAGAGCCCACAGAGCTGTCTGGGCATGCACAATTCTTCAGGAATTTTGCTTTAGTTTCTTCTGAGTCCTCCTTGTTTGCTTCTGATATCTCCAAGTGGATATTTTTGATCCCAGCCAAACATGAAAGGTGGCGGCTGCTTTTGAAGTGACTGAGAGTTTCCCAGCTCATTTCAGTGGGAATAAATTGAAACCCTTAATTACATTTTGTCATCTCTATCAATCTTTGTGGAAGAACTTTAGCACAGTGATATTTTCCTCATAGGCATATCCTCGTGGGATAATAATTGAAAATGTGAATTAACTGCATTAACTATCACATAATCAGGGGTTTTTTCCTAAGACAGTCACATTTTTGAGTGACTTACACTGCAGTGACTTGAATTAAACATTTTGCCATTAAAAGCAGAGCAAGAGGATTACAAGGAATTCTGAAACAAATAAAGCCTTGCTCCACTCTGCTTTTGTACAGATTGTTTTCTCCAGTTTCTCTCTCAGCTTCATGGCTACAGACATCTCTAGACTATACCCAAAGCCATCAGAGCTGTTTCAGGTGCTGAAATAAATGAAGTACTCATCATTTGCTCCCGCTCAAGTGGCTGATCTTTGCCTCACCTTCTTTTCCTTTTGCTCCTTCTCCTGCTTCTTATATCTGTAGCAAAATAAAAAAAAAAAAAAAGAAAAAAATCCTTTTATTTTTCATTCAGCTTTTCAAGGCTGCTGAACAAAGCCTTTCATCCCCACTGGGCCTCTGAAAATGTGCCATGGTTACCCTCCACACTTGGATGGGCTTCCCACATCCCTCTTGAAGGCTTTCTTCCATTTTCCTCAATAAATATTAGTGACAAAGCTCAGGGTTATAAAAGTATGTTGACAAGTGGGGGAATTTTCCTGTTTTGAGGAGTAGACAAATTTTAATTTGCCTGGATTAGAAGGGAGTAAATTCCATTCTTTAGCACAAACCCTCACCTGTGTTGAAGATTGTTGTTTCCCCACTGGATATATATTCTGTCTCCTACTGGAATGGCAAATTTTGTCCTCAAAATATGAGGCTGAAGGGCTAAGAAGTGCTGAAAAGCCCTTCAGAACACGAGCCACAGGCAGGCAGAGAATGCCATTTTCTAAACAAAAAAGCAATTAACCCTTATTAACCTGTGCCCCTTCTCCAGGCAAGGGGCCAAGATGAAAGAATGGAGTCCTTACTAAAAAAAAAAACCACAAGGAGAGTTTATTTTAGGGAACAAACCTGTGGCATCAGGACAGGGACCTGGAGGGTGACGCTGCAGGGCTCTGTTTATCCTCCCTCAGATCCATCAAAGTCTCGGAGTGTTCAGTGCACACACACTCAGTGCAAAACCAAATTATGGTTCTCCCCTAATTCCCAGCATTTTGAACTCTCAAGCAGCATCTAAAAGAGAAGCTTTTCTCCTGCCTCTAGCAACTCCCACAGAAAGAGGAACGTTTGGAGCTGAGCACGGTTCCAGTAGATGCAGCACACGGCATCTCTCAGCTCCACAGCAGTGACAGGGCCAGGGAAAGAAGGTCTGATGGAAAGAGGTGCAGGAAGAATTCCATGGCCAACTCTTGTAAATAGTCACCTCTTTGCATCAAACAAGGATCTCATGCTAAGTACACAATTATCCGTGTTTTTATCAGGTCACTGGATGAAATCCTTGGGCTGCAGCAGCTCCTTACACACACACACACACACACACACACAGATGGACATTTTGCCTGGCACAATTATCCTCTAATCTAAATAATCCCCATTAAAGAACTTCGTTCTTTTAGCTGCCACACACTGAGGCTGTTCACCTTTCTCATGGAATTCAGGGCTCCATCCCACTGTCACTCTCCTCATCGAGTAATTCCTGTCTCTCCATGCTGCTGCAGCATTACATAACCACCCCTGTGCAAAAGCTGGAGGAAAACCCAGCTCAAGAGCCCAGCACAGCACAGCCACGTCCAGGTGTCTCCCTGGAGAAAGGCACAAACTCAGAGCAGACCAATTCCCACTGGAACTGCAGTGGTGGGATGGAGAGAGGAGAGAATGATCTGTGAACAGCAGAGTCCAAGCGAACGCAGCACCTTTGGAAACCTGCTCGTATTCCAAGGAGGAATTTCTGTCTTTCCTTCAGTAAGAGTGTGAATTTCTCCCAACGTGCCTGAACTGAGATTAACAGAAAACATAAAATGAGTAGCAATACTGATTATTTATTCAAATCCCACTGTTCAACATGCACAGAGGGCCTTCAGCTCCGTTCTGGGCATACAGAGCATGGAACAAATGCAGTGCAAAGACTTCATTTATACCCAAAACTTCACTGTGGTGCTGTAGCCTGGAGAATTATTCCTACCAAGAGCCAGGACTTCTCCAGACACAGGAATACCCTCACAGCAGCACCGCTGTGCAACTTTCAGAGCCTAAGTTAGCAATTCTCTACAAGAAAACATCCAAGCTTTAATTCACCACAGGATTCAGTGTCTTCCTTAAAACAAAGCAGCAGAATTCATTTGGGATAACTGCGTGGTAAGGCACTGGCCCAGCAGCTCCCAAGAACTAAAAAATAAGTTTCAGGATGGAGTTTTAAATACAACATGATGTATTTAAGTTAAATTAAGAGCATCACAATGTACATAACCAACAGCATGAACATTTTGACACAGGACACCTCAAAGACCAAGACAGAAGATCACAGAACCATAGAATCACAGAATCATGGAATGGTTTGGGTGGAAAGGGACCTTAAGATCATCCAGTGCCACCCCTGCCATGGGCAGGGACACCTCCCACTGTCCCAGGCTGCTCCAAGCCCCAATGTCCAACCTGGCCTTGGGCACTGCCAGGGATCCAGGGGCAGCCACAGCTGCTCTGGGCACCCTGTGCCAGGGCCTGCCCACCCTCCCAGGGAACAATTCCTTCCTAAAATCTAATCTGAACCTACTCAGTTTGAAGCCATTCCCTGTTGTCCTGTCACTCCAGGCCCTTGTAAAAAGTAACTATCCCTCTTTCTTGCAGGCTCCCTTTGTCAGTATTACCATCTTTAGATGATTGCAAAGCTTTTGCCACAGAACCAGTGTCAGAAAGAGGAGGGATGGAGTTGGGCATCTTCATCTTCGAGACACTTTGATGTGGCACTTGGGGACATGGGTTAGTGGTGGCCTTGGCAGTGGTGGGGAATGGTTGGGCTGGATGATCTTGAGCATCTTTTCTAACCCAGATGATTCTGAGTTTCCAGGTGTGTGCAAACACCAGTGACTTTGGCAAGGGCCTGGAATCAAAGCCATGCTTAGAATCATTCATGAAAAGGGTCTAAAAGGGGTGAAGTCAATCCATTGAACTGATGCCTTGAGAGGCTACCTGGAAACAGAGACCGGACAGGAGTGAGGGAATAAAGGTGGATATTTATTGGAAAGGCCTTCAGAGGCACACCCTGGGCAGGCCAAAGGCTGCACCCGAGATGGACCCCGAGTCACGAGTTCTTCACACTGTTACAGGTTTGGTCCATTTGCAGATCAGCATAAATTGGCCAATTAAACTTTAGCTAATGATGGAACTGCCCCTCAGCTCGCCCCCCTTCTCAAGGTGCAGGGTTACACATTTTGGGCCTGGGACGGGCTGGGTGTCCTTGGAGAGCAGGCCTGGAGAGGCTTTGTTATGTCTGTGTGAGCATGAGAGAGCAGCAGCTGCCAGGCTGCAAGAAACTTCAGAGTTACACACTAGGCAGTACAGGATTTGAAAAATATAGGAGTTTAAAACCTAAGGCATCAGAACAAATCTGATTATTCCTCTTTATTTCCTGTGTTTTTGCATCAGCACAGACAACACGTGACAGGAACAGGATAACAGGTTCCTGGTGCAATTCCTATGCACAGAATGTTTGTCCAGTGCTTTTCCAGACATATTTTGCACGGGGAAGGACTCGATACAAGTGCCAGGTAGTGACAGGAGAGGAGAGGAACAAGGTGCTGCTATGCTGGGGATTGAAAATAGATCACTGATCTAAAAGGATCAGGGCATCAAATCTCTTGTGGGCAATTATAAGAATCCCACAGATTCCAGGAGATACAAATCGTAGGGATTTGGGGGAATTTTGTAGAAAACTGCAGCAGTTAGGGAAAGTTGTCCCCTGGAGAAAGGAATCCAGAGGAATACAGATCAAGTATTAAAAAGAAGAGATTAACTGAGCTAAGTGGAGAATTTCACACTGACCCCACAAGAACAAAGCACACACAGACTGTGCCATAACATTAAAGATAATTTCTGAAGGAAATAGGGGTTAACACTGGGAGCCGAGAAACAAAGAGAAGTTCAGCCTGGAAGAGGCATCAGTAATAGCAAGAAATTAATCTGTGAGTAGATCAGTAGTAAGAGGAAGCGCTGGGAGAGTTTTGTCCCACTTCTCAACAGGAAGGAAAGCTGCAGATGATATTTAGTAGGATAAAGAATAATTTTTGTGGGTTTTTGCACTGGAAAGGCCTGTGGTGAGCAAGGGACTATTCAAACCGAGAGGGAAGATCCTTCCCTAAAACTGGACAGGACATAACGTAAATCTTGATGTTCTCAAATCAACTAAACCTGAAGAATACACTGAAAGCCAGTCTGAGACAGCATCAAATCTACCTCAGAATTCATGGACAATGAGGGAAATTCCAGCAGGCTGGAAATGTGGTGCCTGTCTTAAACATGAGGGATGTTTGGCAGAAAAAGGAAGAGAAACGGGTGAATTATGGACCACTCAAATTAAACTCTTTGAAAAATAAAAACTGCTTTAGGCATGAGGATATATAAGCCAAAATGGCTTTATCAACAGCACGTTGCATCAAACCTGCCTCATTTCGTTCCACAGTAGATCAACACAGGCTTAGAAGGAAGCTGAGCAGGGTCATGTATTTTGATTTTATTAAGACATTACACCATCTGCCACAGTGTTCTAATCACAGGAAGCAGGGAAAGCTGATCCAGGAGAAATTACCTTCTCATGGCTACAAAATTAATTGTAAAATGTGCCAAGGAGGAGTTACCAGGGGTGCACTGACAGCGTGGAAGGATGTGTCCAGTTGGGTCTGCGCAGTGCCCAATTCTGTCTTGGATAAAATAACGTTTTCAGTATTTTAGAGGGTGAGTTCAGCATCCAAAATGATCTCAACAAGTTGAAGAAAAGGTCTGAAAAAACAGGTTCAACTCCAACAGCAACACAGGCTATTGCCCTAACCCAGGAATAATTGGCTGCAAAACCAAATAACAAATACCGATAATAATCGGCTACAGTAACAAAGGACTGGAAACAACTAGAGAACAAAATTCCCAAAGTCACTCTAGATCTCACATATTCCACCCTGGAGTATGTGAATCAGGCCCAGGAGAAGCAGAGCATCCCACTCCTGAGAACAAGCATCCAACACCCGCCTTTCTTCGTGCCGGATGACTTTGCCACCACAGAGCCCCTACTTTAAATTCTTTCACGGTTGTTTGACATTGCTCTGAGCCAAACGTTTCTTCCAGGTGCTCAGCACTTGAGGAACGCAGGACAGATGTTTTACCGAGCTGCTTGTGGGTTCCAACAGCCTGGTTGTGTGACGCCTTTTCCTGGCCTTAAAATTAAGAGAGCTGAAAACAGCTTGGGGGGAAAAGGGTTTTCCCTCGGTGTTTATTGAAGGACCCTCAGGTGCACCGAAATGCACATCGAAATGCACCCCGAAATGCCCCCCGGAGAAATGGCCCCCCACGATGGGATGTGTGTGCAATTATAGGCCTTGCTAATTAGCACATCTATCAAAGATTGCCCAGGGAGGGACTCCAGCGAGACCCCTCAGCGAGGAACCTTCCCCTGGCTGGGCCTGGCTTTGTTTACAGAATGTGTTCTGGAGAGGCCCTCGGGGTCTGGGGTTTCCAGGGTGTTTGGGCTCTTGGCTTAACGGGATATTGGGTCTGAGGGAAGTGATCAGACTTAAAGAATTATAACTGTGTGGGCTGAAAGCACTAAGAATACGTAGAAGCTGTATAAAAGAGTGTATAAAAGGGGTATAAAAGAAAAAGCAAAAAAATCATCATGGCATCAGTGTCTGCCAGGAGCAGATCCCAAGGGAGACTGAACGGTGTTTGGCTGCCTCGCTGAGACATTTGGAGGAGGAGGAGGAGGAGAAGGAGGAGGAGGAGGAGGGGGAGGAGAGGGGAGGCCTTTCCCAAGGAAGGCTCCAGAGCTCTGACTGAGTCACCCCGGGCTCAGGACCCCACGAGCAGTTAGGACTGGGGAAGAGCCTGAATGCCAATCCTACAATGCCTTTGTCTTGAGGCGCCCGGAGCTCGTGGGCTGGGGGAAGCAGCAGCGCACGAGAGCGCGTGCGGCGCTCCCAAACCCTTTCAGGGCTTTCCAGCCGAGTGCGTTGAAGCAGCAGAACGTTCCTCTCTCGGTTTTGGGCGGCAATCACAAAAAGCAGCTGTTCCACTCTGCTCATTTTTGTCACTGGCACCCGGCCCCCTGGCAGGATCCAAACAAATGTTGGCATCCTTGGAGCAGCTGGGCAGCAAAGCTGCTTCCTTCGCTCACACAATGCCAGTCTGAACAACCTTTGAGCCTAAAACCTCGTTCCTTTGTAATCTGTATTTTGGCAGGCTTCTCCTCCACTCCCCCTGCTCAAATGTGGTATTCCCCAGTCCTTGCAGAGTCTGGGATGTGTCTTTATTGCTCCATGAATGCTGATGAAAAATAGATGTAAAATCCACGCCACTCCTTTAACTTTCACGGCAGAAAGAAGGACGCTTTCAGAGTTGTCTTTGCAGTTTAACGTCTCAGGATCTTTTCGAATTCAAGCTTCATCAATAAAGCAGGAAAAAGACCTCAGTGTGGCGCATTGTACCTGGATGTCTAACATAATACACAACTTTACGTAAAATGCTGAATAATTCTGACGTTAGACATGCAATTTAAAAGTGAAAATGGCAGTCATTGTCAATAAACCATTTGAAGAATGAGTGCTATTAAATCCAGCATTGATAGGTGGAAGGAGAAAAATGACACCTTATAGATCACAGTTATTTTTCTGGAAGCTAAATGTGATGTCTTCTGTGGAAAAAAATTAAAATAAAAACCCCAAAACAAACATAAAAATGATCTACCTGTTGGTCAAGTGCACAATATTAGGAATGTCACTGACAGAACATAAAGAAGTAGAAATAATATACACCTGGTTAGGCACCAGAAGTCACTTTTCCTCTGTTTAACTAATTTTTATAAAGAAAGAAAAAAAAAATTAGCCCAAAAATCAACAAACTGCAGCTTCTCACTTCTGCAGGCTTCGCTCTTGAGTTGTGAGATCACACAATGAAATACTAGACAGGGCTATAGAATGTAAATCCTCTGGGTGGGAGTTCCAGCAGGAAAATTGGAGATGTACTCAGCAGCTCGAGAAGAGAGTCATGATTCAAAGGAGAAAGGGAAAAGCTGCATGGAACAGTGTTTCAGTATGGTCCAAAATTGCCATGATTTCCAGAAATCTTCATAAAAATCAGCCATTTAAGTCCTGCCAGCAGTCAGAAACTCAGGCAGGCAGGGTGAGTTGGGCTGCACTGCTCCCTCTGCAGCCAGCCAGTGAAGAGGAAATAAATATTTCCTGCCTCCAGTCCTGTTTGCAATGGGATGAAAATGATCTCTGGAAGCAACAGGAATCATCTAAGAAAGAAAAAAGGAGGTGAAATGAATTCCACAAGTGCCACCTAAAATTTCTTTAGCTTCCTGCAGCCTGGGTGAATGTATTATCCATGGGAAACGTGGCTGCATGGAAAATTCCACTGGGAGTTTAATTTGGTGCATCCTCCTGTAAAGAAAGGGATGTTTTACTAAAGGGACAGGGCAAGTTCGTGGGGGAATGAAGGAATTTATGGCTTTTAGCCTTTGTTCCATACTCTGGATCTTGCCAGCAGAGACAACCTTCAGTGTTTGGGAGGAGTAGGTATTTTAAAACTCCTTGAAAAGCAGTTTAGGGGAATATCCTGGATGTGGCCACATGAATCATGTGTGAAATATCTGCTTCTGTTACTCCAAAGGTTTCCAGGCAGAACTGTGCTTTATGGAATGAACTTGAAGCAAAATGGCCCTGATGTGAGGATATGCTCAAACTCCTTTTCATATTTCACTGGACACGTGTAGGATAGAGAAAAACTTCTCTAAACATAGAGATCAGAAGTGAATATTCTCTTCATAAATATAGAAAACCTACACTAAAAACTCCACTGGAATTATCATATATCTGTTTATGCTGTTTATATCTCTTTGGGAATCATATACAGAACTCTGCACGAGATATTTTTAGATTGCTGCATGATTTCACGTGACTTGCATCTAAATTTAATCCAAAATTAAAATGAGTAACTACATTTATTTCAAACCCCCAGGAGCTGGAGACTCTTCCAATAGATGATTCAATACCAAACCAAAGAATCAGAGAATTGTTTGCGTTGGAGGAGACCTTAAAGATCATTTAGTTCCAACCCCGCTTCCATGGGCAAGGAACTTTCCACTAGACTGGGTTACTCAGAGCTTCACTGAGCCTGAAACTTGAAATTCAGTGAGTTCAAATGTGAAAAAATATATATTTACTTAACCAAATAGGTGATTAATTAGTTGAAAAAACAAGAGTGTGTCAAGCAGGGACATAGAAGGAAGTGCTCTCCAATGAAGTGAGAGCTGTCATTGCATGAAGCATTCCACAGCTACACATTTTAGAACACTCTCATTAAAAGCAGGTGATTCAAAGGAAATTTAAACAATATTTGAACTTCTTCTCCCTTCCGTGTTGAGTGGATCTACAGAAGAGATCCACAGATCTCTTGGATCGATGGAAGATCTATAGAAAGATGTTTAGCTGCTGGCAGGGAGGACCAGTGTCCCAAGAACATCTGATGGCACAAATTCCATGTTTCCCTTGAACCTGTGCAGACAAACCCCCTGCATTAGGAGCAGCCACTGCTTTATCCCCAGGTCTGTTCAGCCTTTAGCTAAAATTTTACTTTTGAGGGGCAGAGCCTGAAAATCCAGGGAAGAACATGACTCCAAGAAAGGTTCTTCTGTTGTTTCCAGCAGTAGGAGCCTGGTGATACCACCTCACACCTGCAGACCCCACCACATAACCCCAGGCAAGGAGCTTGTCCTTGGGAAAAAGCAGATTTTTCCAGCTGATGTCCCAGTCCTGTCATAAGAACTCCAGAAATGACCAATCTATGTCATACCTGTCTGCTGGACCCACAGGTTATTATGTAAACATCATGAAATATTTGTGCTGGTATTCATAGAATCAAAAATTCACAGGATGGTTTGGGTTGGAAGGGACCTTAAACTCATCCAGTGCCACCCCTGCCATGGGCAGGGACACCTTCCACTGTCCCAGGCTGCTCCAAGCCCCAGTGTCCAACCTGGCCTTGGGCACTGCCAGGGATCCAGGGGCAGCCACAGCTGCTCTGGGCACCCTGTGCCAGGGCCTGCCCACCCTCCCAGGGAACAATTCCTTCCCAATATCCCATCTAACCCTGCTCTTCTTCAGTCTAAGGGCATTCCCCATTGTCCTGGCACTTCAGGCCCTCATAAAAGTCCCTCCCCATCCTTCTTGTAAATTCACTTCTTTCCCTCTCCTTACACACACCTTCCTCCACTGCATCAGCTGTGTCTACAGCACTACTGACTCCGTGATTAATTACAGAACTGAAATTAAATTTTCAGATAATTCCATATAGACAGAGACTTTCAGGACACACCAGCTTAATTTTGGTCTAAACCTGAGGCTTAAAAGAAGACCATGTGTCACTTCTTCCGAACTATTTGATCTATTAATCCATATCCAGGTGCCCTTTGTACCAATCTCCCTTCCCCTCCTGTCGGGGTTTAACCCCAGCTGACAAAGAAACACCACGTGGCTGCTTTCTCACTCCCTCTCACCCCACCAGTGGGCAGGAGGTTTGGAAAGAACAAGTAAGACTTGTGGGTTGAGATAAGGACAGAATGGTGGTGGTAATAATAATAATAATAATAATAATAATAATAATAATAATAATAATAATAATAATAATAATAATAATAATAATAACAATAACAATAACAATAATAATAATAATAATAATAATAATAATAATAATAA
Source organism: Oriolus oriolus (assembly GCA_013400235.1). Taxonomy (NCBI): domain Eukaryota; kingdom Metazoa; phylum Chordata; class Aves; order Passeriformes; family Corvidae; genus Oriolus; species Oriolus oriolus. Next base: position 23,395 of record VXBT01006372.1, read on the forward strand.
TAATAATAATCCACTGATACTACTGATGATAATAATAATCATAGGAATGAAAAGCAGAGAGAGTGACAGAACCCAGGAGACACAAGTGATGCACAATACAATTTTCACCACCCACTGACCGATTCCCAGCCTGTTCCTGAGCAGCCACTCCCAGTCAGGTCTCCCAGTTTCATACTGGGAATGATGTCCTCTGGTGTGGAATATCCCTTTGGCCAGTCCAGGTCAGTGTCCTGACTGTGCCTCCCCCCAGCTTTGCGTGCATCTCCTCACTTTCAGAGCACGAGACACTGAAAAGTCCTGGATTTGGGGTAAGCACTCCTCACAGCACTAAACTTCAGTGTGTTTTTTCATACTGAACCCAAACCAGCTACTAGGAAAAGATTAACCCTCTCCCAGCCCAAACCAGGACACCCTCCAGAGTTTCCTCTCCAGCTGGATCACCTCCAGGTTGTCTGCATCCCAACTTTTTCAAGCCACAGCACATTCAGTTATTAGTAAGTACAGAGAAATGCCAGCTCATAACAAGCCAAGATGAAATATTTAAATATCCACTATTTTTGTCAGTTCTGAAAATGAGGACAGCTTCCCAGTTCCATTATCTATGCATTTCCATACCTCTGCTTCCACACTGCAAATCTACAAGCAACTGTTATTAACTGCTTTTCCCTATTAAAGGTTATGTAGTCAGAAGTCTGTGGAGGACTTTGTTTGACTGCAAATAGCAAATTTCCCTCCCGAGTTTTCACTCTGAATCACTCTTACGTTCTCCACCTGGTTCTGTCAGCACATCACTTGCAAGTACATTGGAGGTCCCCCACTCGAGTAAAACACACAGAATGCATCAAAAATGGTACTTTGCTGTCTGGAGAGAAGAGTTTTGCTCCAATTCTTTCTCCATTTATTGCCTTTCAATTCTTTTGCCATGAAGGTAATTCAGGAGTCAAGAAGGAGAGCGGAAAGGAGTTCATTAAAGTCACTGCCGAGGAATAGCAAGGAAAACAAGTGTAGTAAAACTAAAATGCAAATTAAAGGACATGCATTTGTGCCCACGTGCCTGTGTGTGTGAGCACAGCCAGGGCTGGGTCTGTGAGTCCAAAGGGACAGCAAATTCCGTGGTTTGGCTGTGAATGGATTTGCAGGAGTCACCTCATTCGTGGCAGGGAGTTGATGAAGGCTGTGAATCACCGGTGGGAAGAGGTGAAAGCACAGCACAGCGCTGAGGTGATGGAAGGTGTTCAAACAGGTGCTGGGGAGAGAATTTCAGCTGTTCCACAGCTCCTGGCCACGACATTGTGATACAATTCCAACATTCCTGTTTGTCGGTGCTCACGAAATACAGTGAGAGAAAACAGAGGAAAAATAACCTTAATGGCCCCGACTCTGGCAGGATTCCTCCAGCACAGCACACTGCAACACACACAGCTCCACTGCCCTGATTGATTCCTGGCTCCTTGGAGCAATTCCTGCGAATCTGGGGGGAAGGGAGTGCTGCCACCCTGTTCTCCTAAACAGATCATCCTCCTACCCCCTCAATTAGAAAGCAAGCAATGCACCTCTGAGGGACAAATATTGCAAAATCTCTGAGTTTTCCAAAACCTAACCGAGTTAAGGCAAATCTAGTAAGTCCAGCTGATAACTAAGATCTTTTTTTTCTGCTATTAAAAAGTGTTTTGTTGTTGTCGGATGTTGAACCCTTATTGTGCACTGCTGCCATGGAAGGTGCATTATAATGGAAATGTAGATGATGCCAGGCCCCAGCGTGTGTTTCCAATTAAAATTCTTCATTTTCTGCTAAGATGTTGAGAGTATGACCTGATTAGCTCTGCCAGTTATCAGAGCTCAGCCTCTGCGCCTCCTTATCTTATTCAGCAACTACTGTCTGACTCTGTACATTTGGAGAGGAAAGCACCACATCCCTCAAAGACCAGGGAAGTTTTATGGAGTCCATAAAACTTTCCATGGATAATTTAGTGTGGGTCGAGGGTAGCACTTCCAGATGTTTTCTGTCCCTGAGTCTCCCCCATCTGCTCACACATCTTAATAAGAAATAATTAGCACAGCTCAAGCTGCAATTCCACCCTCACAGTGCAGGTTGATGTCTGGGTTTTTTTTGGGGATAACAACTGTACATAGTGGAATTTACTGCAGTGGAATTACCTGCAAATTCTTGAGGCTTAAAACAATAGAAAAGTTATCTCTTTTCATCCAGGACTCCTCCGTGGTGTTATCAGATAAGGAGCAGCATGAAAGCCCTTTCCTAGGAGGCAGTGTCCTTAGTCAGCAGGAAAAGAGCAGTGTATTATTTATGGAAAGCAGGCAATATGGAATCGGAGAGAAAGAGTGGTAGATGAAGTGCCAGATTAAGCCTGAGCTTTGAAAATGTATTTTATGTCACACATAAATAAATACGTCTGTTAGGTCAATTATATGCAATTATCAAAAGATGTCTTTTTATGTGAGTTTTACTTTTAGATTCAAATTTCAAGTAGTGGGCATTTATTTTGAATTCTTCCCTGTGAGGGTGGTGAGGCCCTGGCACAAAATGTTGTGGTTGCCACATCCCTGGAAGTGTCCAAAGCCAGGTTGGATGGGGCTTGGAGCACCCTGGGGTAGTGGAAGGTGTCCCTGCCCATGGCAGGGGGTGGGAGTGAGACGAGCTTTAAGGTCCCTTCCAACCCAAACCACTCTGGCATTCTGTGATTCTGCATTCAGACAGTGTCACAAAAATTCCTCTTGAAGCACTTCAGCCTCAGCAGTGGCCTCTCCTCACCTTCCCCAAAGACACACAGACATTATTGCAGACGTTTTCGGCATCTTGTTCTGCACCAGCGACATGAAAGAATAGCTGGAGAGGTTGGGAAGACAGGAGCAGGTTCTCCAGCTGGGAAAGGGAATGTTTTTAGCACAGAGCTGCATACGCAAGGACTTCGCCTGGAGGTGGGTGTTAACGTAACTTTTTTAAAAGTGACAGTAAAAATGCAGTGCCCATAAATGCTGGGCCAGATGGATCCCTCCCTGCTTTCACGGGTTGTGCCTCAAATACCACGGTGCATATGGATTTTGGGGGGTGAGGTGGTTTTCTGCTGGGTGAAACACACTGCCAGTCCTTGCACTCGGTATTGATAACGCCACGGAGAGACTGGGAGCTTTCCAAGAGTGGAGACGGCGAGTTTACGCTGTGGTGACAAAGGTGTCTGTTCCCTCCAGCTCTGTCCTCATGTTTCCCCCAGGCAGCCTGCACTACCCTGGCCTGCTCTGGGGCTGCCTTTGCCTGTGTCAAAGCGAGCTGAGAAGGCTCCGTGCTTTCATCTCGGGGAATCGCAGAATCCCAGGATCACTGAGGTTGGACAAGACTTCCAGTATCGCAGAGTCCCAGCTGCCCACCTTGTCCCCAGCCCAGAGCTCTGAGTGCCACATCCAGGCCTTCCTGGGACACCTCCAGGGATGGGCACTCCAAACCTCCCTGGGCAGCCCCTGCCAAGGCCTGACCTCCCTTTCCATGGGGAAATTCCTCCTGGTGTCCAACCTGAGCCTCCCCTGGCCCAGCCTGAGGCCGTTCCCTCTCCTCCTGTCCCTGTTCCCTGGGAGCAGAGCCCGACCCCCCCGGCTGCCCCCTCCTGTCAGGGAGTTGTGCAGAGCCACAAGGTCCCCCCTGAGCCTCCTTTGCTCCAGGCTGAGCCCCTTTCCCAGCTCCCTCAGCCACTCCTGGGGCTCCAGCCCCTTCCCAGATCCATTCCCTGCCCTGGACTCGCTCCAGCCCCTCAATGTTTTTCTCAAAGTGAGAAGCCCAGAACTGGACACATGGAGAATATTTACGGCACCCAGTGAAAGGGAGGAGGACTTGTTCTAACCAAAAAGTTAAATTTCTAGGTTGGGCCTCTATCTAGGTACCCTTTCTAGCCAAGTAAAGGAGACCTCCAGAGGATGATTCCCTGTGCCATCTTTAGGAGGGAGCAAAACAGGTACTTTTTATCCCAATTTCCTGCAGCGACAGACAGGATGAACCAGTAAAGGTTTAACTTAGGGGTGGTTGAAGTCCAACAGGTGAGAAGTAAAAAAAGCCATCAGCCTGTATGTTATGATGTACATTTTGATTTACATCTGAAATTATTTGTTTCAATGCAGTTTAGGGTACATTCACCTCTGCTTTTCCAAAGCTTTTTCTGCAATAATCCTCACTCCTGGAGCGAGCTTTGCAGAGCTGTGTGGGATTGCAGCGCTGCAGATTGTACTCTGCCAGAACTTTCTAGCCTGAGTTGCACTCCAAACACCCACAGGCTTGCACTAGGAATTTTAGGCTCATGAGGCTCAATGTTACTTCTCAAAGTGGGATAACAGAACCGGTATCACCCTCATGATTTTATAGATTAAGCTGCTTTTAGCTTAAATCTGGATCCAGGTTCTCTCTCGTCAGCAGCCCTTTTCAGTAAGGTCATTGTAACTGGAAGTAGAGAGGCTGAAAAAGCAGGAAATTAATGTGCTTATTGTGGGAGGGAGCAAACAAAGGAAAAACAAAATGAGCTGTGGATTTCTGTGAAGCCATGAAGGGAAAAAAAAATGCACCTTTTTACCGTACCTTAGGCTGGTTCGTCACTCTGTGTTTCAATAGCAGGAAAGCAAAAAAGAGACAGGAATGTACAGGGTTCTGCCTTCAGACTCCTGCTGAGCAATAATGGAAGGATAACTAATTAAGGGCCTGATCAAGGTCCCGTTGAAGCCAAGAGAAAGCTTCCTGCTGCTTTCAAATGGCTTTGGATCAGCTCTGAGTGCGGGGAGTGTAAACATGACTGCATTAAAAACATGGTCTGCTCTCAGTCAGGGCTGGCTGAAGGATGCTGCCACGCCTGAGCTGGCCCAGACCTGCTCCGGAGCAAAGTCAGAGGTCATTACTCCAAACTGGAGAGTTGTGTGAAAGCTGTTTGTGATCTCAGAAGGAGAAAAGGAAAAAGGGGTAGGGAGAAGCCTGTGGGAAAGTTGTGCTGAGCAGCACTGGTGCTGCTCCTGGTGGGCGGAAGAGGAGAAATGAGAATTTCCCTCTTCCCTGCACACCTGGAGCACAGCGTCCAGGTCTGGGCTCCTCAGTCCTGGAAAGACATGGGCACACTGGAAAGAATCCAGAGAAGGGCTGCAAGAGGGACTGGAACCTCTGTTCCCTGAGGAAAGGCTGGGAGAGCTGGGTGCATTCAGCCTGGAGAAGAGAAGCTCGGGGAGGGTTTATCAGTGTCTGTGAACACCTGAAAAGAGGGAGCAAAGGGGATGGCCCCAGCTGCTTTTCACAACCTGAACCACAGGAGGCTCTGTCTGGATACCAGGAAACACTTTTTTTTTACTCTGAGGGAGACTGAGGCCTGCCACAGGTTGTCCATGGAGGTTGGGGAAGTGCATGGAATTTATTTAATAACTTCTTTACCTCATCATCCTGACTGGTTCAGTGCTAAACTGTTTGCAGAGAATGGAAAATCCCTCGTTGTGTTATATATCTTAGTCCTGAGGTTCCACAAGTGCTTCTTTTTGATTCTTTTTGCCATTTATAGGACATTAGCTTAGTTCTGAGGGAATAAATATTCTCCTCAGCCTCCGAGTGCGGGCTGACCTCCACCACAGTCTGTGCCTGTTCCTGAGGTCTCTCTGAAAAGGCTGTGACAGAGCTGACTACAAAAGTTGAGACATTGATATCACAGGAAAGAAAACAAGCCTGATTTGAAAGGTTATTCGAAATGGGAGCCTGAAGAATGAAACCTTTGATTTCCAGGGGTCTCCTCCTGGTTTTTCACATCTTTTTAAAAGTGTAAATTCAAAGTGTTTGGGGCCTTTCCTGCCTGTGCTGCTTGGGAGCCACCACACCTTTTCCCTACCACAAAGCATAAATAAATCAAAGCCTACCCTTGCAACAACATCTGTTTACTCCCTTGTATTCTGAGTCAGCAGATTAGAGAAGAAACAATGGAATATGTTAACACCCAGGAAGAAAAAAAACCAACTCGCTCATCCATAAGCAAAAATCACACAACAAAATTCACTCTGGTCCTAATTCTGCAAGCAGCAAGAAAACTGACACGTGAGAAACCACCCAGGCTGAAAAATGTCTCTTCTTCCCATTGCTATAGCGATTCTAAGCTGTAAAATGCATGTTCTTTTCCCACAAAAAGGGGATTAGTAGGCAGGAGACAAGGATTTGTCAGAATTATTTATCAGGTTAGTGCAGAGTTAGTTTAAAGTCGTGGACTCTGCCAGCTTTCAATACCCTCTTCAGCCTGACTAGGAGGAGGAAGTTAAATTAGTAGAGAGTGGTGCAATGGCAAATAATTTAAAGCCTTGGAATGCTGGAGCTCCACATGCCAGGAGAGTCAGATGTAATCCTCCAGTTTTAACCAAAATGAAAGAATAACCTCGGCTCCAGCCGGAAAACAACAACACAACAGCACAAGCTGGGAAAAATCAATCCCAATGAGCAACAAAAGGGAAGCCAGAACAAGGAGTCAATTTTTTTATTATTATTATTGTTGTTGTTGTTGTTGTTGTTATTACTATTACTATTTTATTCTTTAATCTACCAATTGGTCCATGAATGGTACATCTGAATCCCAAACCTGCCTTATAAACCAGCAGTGTGTGCAGAAGACTGACCATGAGAGGAAAATAAATGAGCCCAAAAATAGCTGAAGTGTTCTAAGGAGAGGAAATCACTGATTTTGGTTTGTCATTGATTTTGTGGGTGCTTCCTCCTGCCTTAAATTCATTCAGATTAACTTCTTAGGTATTATTTTAATATAATTTGTTTTCAATCAATGATCTATTGATAGCCACTTCTGATAACTGGTCCTTTTTTTCTTGACAAAGTAATAAGTAAACAAAAAATGCAAGATCTAGAAAAATCAGAGTAAAAATCTTTTAAAAGAGAAAACCAGCAAAAGCCTCTAGAACAAAAAGGAAGAGATTTTCCCCTTTGCAGACAAGAAGCAATTTGTATTCTGAGGGGATGCATCATAATTTTGACCAAAGTAAAATATCTATCTCACTTTGCAAAGCAATCTACCCTCATAGGCTTAAAAAACCTGCACATAAAACACTCCTAAACATGATGTCACCATCCAAGTCTGACTCCTTCCTTCAAAGACAGGAGAACTTTTAAAAAAATATTTATAAAGCACCAAGAGTTCCTAAAAAAAAAAATAAAATAAGAAATACAGGTTAATATACAAAGTCGATCTCCCCAAAGAAAAGACAGGAAAACTGCAAAAAGTTTCTCTTCAGACACTTATAATTCTATTTGTTTAAAAGAAAATTAACTAAATTTGCTCGATGAGTTCCAGCACTGTGGTTCTTTCTGCATCCAAAAAGATAAAAGAATTAGGATTTTTCACACCACTGATCAGAAGATGGGTACAAGGTTTTGGGGATAGAAGACAGGTCTCAGTGCAATTGTCTTTGGACTAGAGGTCAAAAAAAACCCCAACCAAAATTAGGAAGAAAGGTAGGTCCATATTTTATCCAAATTGAATGATTTGTCCATAATCCCAGTCAGTTCGTTTATTTTTAGACACAACTGGAAACCTTGGGGCTCTCATGGAAAAGCTCTATGGATTGGTTTCTATTCCAGCCAGTTCAGATATTTGGCTCAGAGCCTAAAGAGATGACTTTGAGGCAAAAATAAAATGGATATTTCAAAGGCTCATTTTACTTGTGAAATCTTTGCTTAGTAAGAAGCAGTGCTAACATTTGCTAACAATTAAAATTTCAATTTGTCCAGCTTGGAAACAAAAAATCAATGTTTTAACCTAATGACTTTTTTTTCCAACGAGCAAGAAAAATGCAGGACACAGTGCTGGGGAATTGATAAGGAATGTCGAACACAGGAATTCAGGATGCAATTTTCCTGATATACACTGAAGTGTGATAACAAAGAACACTGGTCAAGGATGTATCATCATTTTATTGGCTATTTTTGCACCTGTTAGAGATGTGCTGAGGTGTTGACAGAGCTCTCCTGACAGGACACCCTGGGACAGACACATCCACTCTCATAAATTCCATGATGTGACACCTCATTTCACTTGGGACACACGAAGTTGCCACAGAGGTGATGCCTTTTAATGCAGCTCCAGAAGTAATTTCCGCTAAAATGTGAAGCATTATCGCCCACGTACAGAGATCCTCAACCCCTTAGAATAAAATATGTAACACACAGAGTGCAACAAAAGCCTAAAAACCTCTCAAAACATATTTCAAACTCATTTTTCAGCACTGCCAGGGCACGCTTGGTGTTGCTCACAGCATAGATTAAAGGTCTTGCTTTGAAAAAATCAGTATTTTAGTGCTGACAGGAGTAGCAATACAACCTTTGCATGGTTCTTATACATTATCATTTATAGAAATTCAATCTGCGTGTCTTTACTGTTTAAAATAAAAGAGGGATGGTTGTTTTTTGAGGTGTTTAGGTGCCAAAATAAGTAGGTGTGTCCCACCAGGTGCTTTCAGAGCTTGCTGGACATCGACTCCCATTTTATTTCTGAGTGCCAGCACCTGCCTGGATGAATTTCCCACCAGTTTCCATCTGTGCTGCAAGCAGATCAATGATTTTTATAATTTGCACAGTGCTCACCAGGCTGGCAGGGTGTGAAAGAACAGCCAAAAGAAACCACAAATAGAAGGTAAAAGAAGGTGCCTTTCCCAATCAAAGTTAAACCAAAGTAACATTCTTCTGAGCAGCCCTGAAGGAGTTAAATAATTCACAAGGATTGGGATGAATGAATTCCCTGCAGGAAGCTCAGCAATTCCTCCTAAAAGGAGACTGGAGATCTTGGTGGGTTATTTAAAAAAAAAAAAAAAGTGGCAAAAGGTAATAGAGGCCACAAAACCTCGCCTGTCTCACCTCTCAATTTCCCCTCCTGATAGACTGTACACAAATTAACAGCTTTTTGTGTCTTTCAAGGGTATTTATTTCTGGCAAGGACACAGACTTTTCTGTCAAGGTTTGCAGAACATTTTGTTCTGCACCACGTATGCACATGCTGCTGGATCCTATTCCTATTATATATTCAAACAGCACACAGAAGATTGTCATCACACAATCTGTCTGGAGCTGTCCTGATGAGCAGAAAAAGTCCCAAATTGATGGGGGAAAAAAAAAAATAATTCACCCTTTATGATTCTGATCCAGAATCAACTGGACTGGTCTTTGTGCACAGCATGGGATGAAAACACACCAAGGTGTGTTCCCTGCCTCTCCTCATCCCTTCCCTCATCCATCTGCACCTGCTCTTCCAAATTTCATGGAGTTTTGTCCTTTCAGGAGCATCTATCCATAATGGAAGTGTTCTGTCAATACCAGCCCTCCTGCCCTTCCTCATGATGCCACCTCAAAACAATTCCAGTGGCATTCAAGCAGCTGCAGGTGTGCAGTTCCTGTCCTGACTGCAGAGGTTTTGCACTGTTGCTGCCTAAATCCATAAATTATTACCGCCCAAATCTGTAATTAAGGCTGGCAAGCAGCTGAGCAGACTTTGTCAAGGATTTTAGACCACCAATAATTGGGTTTAGCCAAAAATGCTACAGTCATTGTACAGTCAGCAGCAGATCATCCCAGGAAGTGCAAAAGGAACTTAAAATAAGGAGTTTACACTGTTGCAGAAGTGAGCAAACAGTATTAAATTAAGCTCTGAAAGGGATTATTAATGCATTTTTTACATCAAACTGGTCCTCTCATTCTACTACCGAACAGCTTTACGTGGGGATGGATAAAATGAAAAATCAAACTCATTTTTCCATGGGTGATGGAAATTCTGAGAGACATCTATTAAAAATTTTAAAAAACCCAACAACCCAACCCATTCTGATCAGGAGAGTTACACAGGGAGTTACTCGTAGCACATCTAGAGTAAGGAGGATGCAACTTCGTAGCAGCCAAACGAGAAATACAAAAAGGAAGAAATACAGGAAGCTGTGCAAACAAAGCTCTGTGCAAAACATTGACATAGAAATCATTCCCTGATTAAAAATTTCAGCCCAGACCTGAAAATTTACAACTTAACCAAATACACCAAAGACAACTCTTACTCTAGAGCTGAAAATGGGCCCTGGGGTAAATTTATTGATTATCACAACTTACCGAGACCTCCAGGGAAGCTCCTGAAATTTAATGAATCACAGAACTTTCACCATTTGAGCCCCTGAAGCTGAATATTCTCCACCATCTGTGGGCAATTTTTTTTGGAGCAGCAGAAGGCACAAATTCCTGGGGAACTGTCCCGTGTGAATTCTCCACTGCTTAATAGCAATGGCTCCTTCTCAGCTGCCACTTTTCAATGAAATTCCAGTAAATGAATGTGATTGAAACCTTCAGCCACGCTGATAAATGGGGCTGAAACTGATCTCCAAACTGTAGAAATGCTGCTATGAGGGGTAAAAAATGACACCACAGTCACAACAGGCTTGTTGCAGCAGAAAATCAGAATTAAAAAAAGATAGCCCTGAAGTTACTTCTAAATATATTGCATTTCAAAATGTTCAAATTTGTTTTAAAAGCCACCAACAATACAGAAGTTGGCAAAAAAAAAGTATTACCATCAATATGTCCAAACATGAGAGATTAGACCTTTTTTTTCAGTCCCATCAAATACAAATCTTTGTTGTAGTGATACCATTAACGTGCAAAGAAGAAGTCACCAGTTTAAATTTTCCTTTGCCAGGTAAGACCAGTGATTCATCCATCTAAGTGCCAGTGTTGTGGCTGGGGAAAAAAAAAAGCCCTAAAAAAAAAAATATTATTATTTAGATGCACATGTGCACGTAATGTACTTGAAACTGCACATTACCTCATTTGTGGAGTGATTTTATTCAGGTCTCCTTCCTATGAAGCTGTTTTCATTCTCTCCCATCAAAGAACTGGAAGCATTAGGGATTTTCAAGGTCTAAAGTGAAACTCTAAAAGCTGATTTGTTTCACCTTTTCCTCCCACATCACACCCTGACCCAGCCAGCAGTGTCCAGCCTGCTGAGATGGCTCTGAGCAGGAGGGACCCCCTCACACAGAGCATCTCCCACAAATTCCTGGTCCCAAACTCAGCACAGAGCTGTGGCCGAGCCAGGAAACTGCTTCTCTGCAGGCTGGCTGGCTGCTGCAGGAGATCCCAAAGTCATCAGGGTTCGAAGAGACCTCCAGGACCATCCAGTGCCACCCCAGCAGCACCAGCATCACCCCAAACCCTGTCCCCAAGGGCCACATCCAGACTCCTCCTGAGCACTCCCACAGACAGTGACTCCACCACTCCCTGGGCAAACTTAGTCCTGTCACTCCTGCAGTGACATTTCTTTTTCCAGTCTCCAACCTGAGCCTCCCCTGGTGCAATTTGAGGCCGTTCCCTCTCCTCCTTTCCCTCGGGACACGGCAGCAGAGCCCGACCCCCCCCTCACTGCCCCTCCTGTCAGGGAGTTGTGGGGAGCAATGAGGTCCCCCCTGAGCCTCCTCTGCTCCAGCACGAGCTGCTGAGTACAGAAAGCCAAATTGTGATGCTTCTCCCCGCATGGGGCAGCCCCACTCATCTCTTGTGGCACAAAACCTCAATGTGGTTCTGTCATGAGAAAAAGTCCAAGATTTTGGCTCACTAAAATCAGCAGCAGCAGCAAGAAGGAGAAGTGAGGGGAAGGCTGTAAATTTCAAATCCAACGCATCCTGTAGATCAGAGACCTTCGGATTCAGAGAACACCAAAAAAATCAGACTTAAATCATGACAGGTTTCAAATGTGCAGTTCAAACAGACAGGAAGTTGTATTTGCCTGTGCATCTACCAAGAAAGAGGCCAGAGGGGGACAGGGCAGGGGTGATGATTTTATCAAAACTGTTCGTTTAAAATTTCTCTAACCTAGCTCAGATGGCCACCAGGACTTGCAAAATTGGAGATTTTATGCCTATAACATCTGTAATAAAGAATGTGCTGCATTGTGCCAGGCAGAATGAAAAAAGGACTTAAAATCATCATCATAAAGGGTGTGCTGAAGAATTCGTGGAAGGATCTTAAAGACAGATTTTATTCACGAAAAAGGTGCTGTGGGGTGTTTCTCTTTTCCTTCAAGGCATTCTAAGTTAATTACAAAGTTCTGAGGTTAAATGTTCTCTGCACATTTTCTGGAGTGTCAAGTGATAAACCCAGTAGTTGTTGGATACTGTTAATTATGTGTTTGAGCATGCCAAAGTAATTTTCTGGGCCAGTTTAGTAATATGTCAATAATTTCTGTCCCCTTGAATCTAAAATTCCCCTAAAATCACAAAAGAAGTGATTTTGGAAATGAGGTGACCTTGTGGAAAAGGAGAAATAGAGACCAAAAAAAAAAAACCACCAACAAAAAAACCACCTCAAAAACCAACCAAAGGAACCATTCCTAAGTAGAAAATTTTAAATTATCCAGAGGTGCTAGAGGTCTCATTCCTGTCTGATCATGAAAAATTTGTCTTTCAGAGACCTGAGCAGCAGGAAACAAAAGGAAATTACCCTCTGACAGCTTTCTTTGTAGACAAAGAATTGGTAGCTCCTAATGGGCAGGTGTCCACATTAGGAAAAAACATTAATTAATGCCCTGGCTGGCAGGCTCAGCTGTGAAAAACATGGCTAAATGAGCGTGGAAACTGGAGTGCCTTCTGGGATGGTAATTGCATGTCCCCACATTTATTGTAATTTGGGATGTGATTTTCCATTTGGATCCAAATCACTGGAAGGGTCTGGTTGTTGGGACAACACGCAGGGATAATGATTCTATTAAAACACTCAGGGCCTGATTTCTAAAGAAATCAGCACCATTATTGGGATCAGGAAACTTTTGGTAGCTTGGAAAATTTGGACTCATCATAATTTTAGGGTAAAAACTGCCAAGAAGGAATTACGTGAAAGCCACAAAGTGGTGGTGCCTGTGGGCACAAAGAGGAGCAACACCAAATTTTAAATGAACAATTTTGATAAAAACTAGAATGCGGGGAAATGTGAGAGGAGAAATGTTTTGTTTTCTTTCATTTTATACAAAGAGAAAAGGGAAAAAAAGCAGTAATAAATTATTTTCTGGGAATTACATCAGCAACTTTGTTCAGAAGTAGAAACAAAAATACTGATTAAAAACTGAATTATAAAGTTTCTAGATAAGCTGAAGGTGAGGTGCATTTTTCACAAGGACAGACTGCAGTCAAGAATGGAAGGATATGGAAAAGGCAGGTGGGATTAAACAAGATCCTCAGAAGTGTTGGATGAAGCCTTTCACAAGAGGCTGGTCCCCAAGGCTGCAGCACTGAAATGCCACAGGCAGGGACACCTCCCACTGTCCCAGGCTGCTCCAAGCCCCAGTGTCCAACCTGGCCTTGGGCACTGCCAGGGATCCAGGGGCAGCCACAGCTGCTCTGGGCCCCCTGTGCCAGGGCCTGCCCACCCTCCCAGGGAACGATTCCTGCCCAATATCCCATCCAGCCCTGCCCTCTGGCAGGGGGAAGCCATTCCCTGGGTCCTGGCCCTCCAGCCCTTGGAAATTGTCTCTCTCCATGTTTCCTGTCGGCTCCTTCAGGCCCTGCAAGGCCACACTGAGCTCAGCCCAGAGCTTCTCCTCTCCAGGCTGAACAATCCCAGCTCTCCCAGCCTTTCCTCCATCCCTCTGCTCATCCTGGTGTTGCTCATCTTATTCTTTTAACATTTTTGCTATGAAACCTTTTGTAGCCACGTTTCATACCAGCATCAAATTAATAATTACATAGCAATCAATTTAACAAAGTGAAAATCATCCTGGTCTGAGGAATTGCATCATCAGGGATGAGTTCAGAGGGTGGACCGAAAAATAAAGACGTCTTATGACTAATAAACTCAGAAAAGGAGATTTCTCTTCAGTTGGTTGCAAGCCAAGGTAGTCACATTAGTTTGGGGCTTTTTAAACACCACACAAGAGCCTCGAAGGAATTTGGAGCTTTAAGGCCTGGCCTTGCGCTGAGACATCTCTGTCTAGACTGAGCCCTCCATGGTCTGAACACATCCAGCAGAGCCCCATGAAGATGGATAACGGCTCTGCTCGCACATAATTCCACAGTCAGAGCGTACTTGCCTGTGTTGGATCCCATTCTCCAGGTTCTGCAGCTGAAATTGTCCTGGAAATACACAGTAAAGAAAGAGAGGTGAAAAATTATCCATAAAGCTGCACATCCAGGCTTTGCAAAGCAAAACGAGCTGTTCCATGGAACGGTTAGGAAAGTCTTGAACTGATCTCTTCTAGTATAAATGCCTAGAAGCAGAGCTTTGATTTTTTCAAAACAAACAAGAAGGAATTTTAATTAAAAGACATCGAGGAATGGCAAAACATCTTACCTAAATCTTGCTCCCGTTTTCAGTGAGTAAAGATTAATTTACCCTTAAATTACACAGAGCTTTCTGAAGTGTTAAACATTTGAGAATTAATGCAGCAGACGTTAAAATCAAGTCAAGCTGCAAAACTCAGGAGGTTTTTGTGCATCACATCCAGTCTGCAGAGCGGTAGAATGCTTATGTTAACAGGACAGTACGACAACTGTCAGGTGCTTATCTTTTTATTACCCAGGTTTGCACACAACTGAGTGAATTCTGGACATAATCTAGAATTTGGGGAGGAGAAAAGACAGCATTACAATAGGAAATAAGAAGGATTTTTTAAAAATGGAGAAACAAATGAAATACTACTACTGACTACATTTAATCTTGATTAAAATTTCACAAACCAGCTCTCAGGAAATATACTGGCGATTCTGAGTAATGCTGAGTTTCCTCATAATTTTAAAATGAAGGAGACAATGGAATTTCTGTTGGGTTTGGGTTTGCATGGCAAGGTTTTGGTAGCAGGGGAGCTGCAGGGGTGGCTTCTCTGAGGAGCTGCCAGAAGCCTCCCCCATCTCTGTTTGTTGCCTGGAATGGAATAAAATGCTTTATCTCTATTAGACCACGTAATTTTTCCCCTTATAAGTTTACAGCTATGAATATTTTATCATTATTAACACTTAACAAGATTAAAAGCAGCAGCAGTGGCCAGCTCCATGAGCTGACCTTTAATCAGTGGCATTATCCATTATTTTGGAGGTGTTTAAGCTCAGAAAGGACTCGAGTAGGCACAGTTTGAAACATCTCCATTACAGGGCGCTGCATCTGAAGCACATTCTGCAAAGTGGAAGTGCCATCAGCTGCACTGCCTGAAGAACACACAGATTTGCTGTGCCCGACGTGTAAATCTTTAGTCTGACTCACCCAGAGCTTGTCTGGAAATTCCAGTTAAAATACATCCTTAAAATACATCCCAGTCCCCCAGACACGCCACACGTCTGCATGGCACAGCACAAAACACGCTGAGGTGAAGAGCTGCCGCAGGAGCGGCACCAGGACAAGGCTCCTGCAGAGTAATTGACTTGTTGACAGGGATTGTGCTTTCTGAGGCTCCTCGGGGATCTCCAGGCAGCCTCTCACTGTGCTGAGCTGGCATTCCCTCGCAGGAAACAGCCCTTGGGGCTGGTTTGGGTAATAAACGTGGATTCTGTCTCTATCCTCAGCTGATGGCAAGCAGGAGCCTCCTGGAGCAGTCAGAGCTTGGCCAGCTTGGTCTGAACACCACGAGAGCCACAGGGCAGTGAATTTCACCCTGTTCTGCTTTTTTATTAGTGGACATCTCACACTTCTCTGTCATTTACAATATAATCCATCCATATGTATGGTATAATATATTATATATACTGTACATCAGCACTCAGGTGAGACCCCACCTGCAGAGCTGCCCCAGCCCTGGGGCCCAGCACAGGGAGGACGTGGAGCTGCTGGAGAGAGGCCAGAGGAGGCACCAGGATGAGCAGAGGGATGGAGCAGCTCTGCTGGGAGGAAAGGCTGGGAGAGCTGGGATTGTTCAGCCTGGAGAGGAGAAGCTCTGGGCTGAGCTCAGTGTGGCCTTGCAGGGCCTGAAGGAGCCAATAGGAAACATGGAGAGAGACAATTTCCAAGGGCTGGAGGGACAGGGCACAGGGAATGGCTTCCCAGTGCCAGAGGGCAGGGCTGGATGGGATATTGGGCAGGAATTGTTCCCTGGGAGGGTGGGCAGGCCCTGGCACAGGGTGCCCAGAGCAGCTGTGGCTGCCCCTGGATCCCTGGCAGTGCCCAAGGTCAGGCTGGATGAGGCTTGGAGCAACCTGGGACAGTGGAAGGTGTCCCTGCCCATGGCAGGGGGTGGGATGAGATGATCTCTGAGGTCCCTTCCAACCCACTCTGTGATTCTGAGATAATTTCTTGCACACATTAATTACTAAAATATCTCCACAGCTCCAAGTGAGGAGGTGACGCTGTGACAGAGCCAGGGGGTTCAGGCAGTGCAGCCCCTGCCCCGAGGCTGTACAGGCTGTTCAGAGAGGATAATCCCACGTGTGGGACTGGGGCAGAGCGGGAGGATGCACCCTGTGACAGCTCCGAGCCGCACGCTCCTTCCACACCCGCTCCCTCGGGAAGTGTGGGAGAGCGTGAAGAGAGGCAGGGGAGAGGTGAGGGATAAAGTTAGATGGAGAGAAAAGGAAAGGGAGACTGTTTTAGGAAAGGTGATGGGCTGGGTAAGACGAGAGAGAAGGTAATGAAGAAACTGAAGGTGGGGGAGAGGAGAATGGGAGGTGAGGGGTGGGAGCAAACCTTTGGCACGGCACAAGGAGCGCAGTAACTTCGGGATTTCGGAGAGAGGTGGCCTCACACCCCCGGTCTTACCCATTTAACACATATTTAGTCACATTTAATCAGGTCAACTCCATCCTTAATGAGCTGAGCACTTCCCCCTTTGCTTGAGACCCCTGGATAACTCCCCTGTGGAGGCTCTGATTTCCCTCTGCTGGCGCTACAAGGAATCCAAATAACCTGCTGAGACCCTGCATCCAAATTCTCAATGGACTGAACTTAGGGACACGAACCCCAAGGCTATGCCCAAATATCTGCACTTGGACTGTTTCTGCTGCAGCTTCTATTATTGCCTTCATTAGCTCTGAAGAGTTAATGGTGAAGGTAAACCAAAAGCTGCTTTACCTCAGCACTTCTCTTTTTTATTACTTTTTCAGTTTGGCCCCAAAAGATCTGTGCAAGCAACCGAAAATTCGATTTTCTCTCAGGGAGTAGTAAATGGGAGGTATTTTCACATATTTTTCAGTAGGACAGGGAGGTATTATCATTATTAGCATTTTTGCATTCATCTGACACATTACTTGTTCTTTTCCAACACCTCACCGCTTTTGAAGATTTTTCTCTTTTTTTTTTTTTTTTTTTTTTTTTTTTTTTTTTTTTTTTTTTTGAGATAGATTTAACAACAAAAGGCTGCTAAAATTGGAAAC
Organism: Oriolus oriolus; assembly: GCA_013400235.1. Classification (NCBI taxonomy): domain Eukaryota; kingdom Metazoa; phylum Chordata; class Aves; order Passeriformes; family Corvidae; genus Oriolus; species Oriolus oriolus. The sequence continues at coordinate 40,729 of VXBT01006372.1, forward strand.
TGTGTGAGACACTTTGGTATTATTCAATCGGAGAAAAACCTGACACTGCAGACAGTTCTTGTTTAAGAACTTTCATTGAGGGAACATGATCATAGCACAAAACAAAGGAAAATGTCAGTTCCCCTTGTTCTGTGTTCATCATTTAAGTCTCACAAGGTACCCGAGGAAATAGGTTCAGGTTTGAGATGTTTGATCTGCTCTGTGCAGTTATGAGTTATTTTTATAATGCATCAAGGCAAGTAATAAACAAAACATCTTTTATTAGATCATTATTCTCTTAAATAGTTTAACTAATGGTTTCTAGATTAGTTCAGGCAATGCTTCTACTTATATTTTTCATAGGAAATCCTCAGCCTGTAAATATTCTTAAAGTGATTCTCATTGAAATATGGAATTTTATGCTACAAGAATACAACCAACCAGTTGAGATTTTCCCTTTGGGGGGCACAGAAGCAATGAGCCCATGAAAAACACTGCATATGCATTATTAACAGCTGAAAAGGTTGGATAAGCATTTTTAAGTCTCTTTTCTACAGCAAATCTCCTCTTTTGGTTTTCTACCAACTTTTTTTTTTTTTTTTTAAACAGGGTAGCTGCTGTTATCTCAAGGTAACTTGCATTTCTCCTATTACAATTCAGAATATATTCATGATTTACGCCCTAATAAAGAAAACCAGCAGTTTCTTAAGAGCTTGATCTGAAGGTCTCGGAATTGGTAAGAGCATTTCCACTGAAAACAGAGCTTTTCCCCGTGCATTAGCTGCACACAGCCACCCCACCTGCAGCCTGCAGATTTCCATGGCAGAGCACATTTAAGATCATCCACTCTGCCTCGAAGACCTTTTGCTGACATGTAATTTATGCTGGTTCGTCCAAGCCTAAGTAAAAAAGCTTTCAAACCTTCTCAGTGGAGCATCCCTGCCTCACTTTGTTGCCAGGATATTCTCCTTGATTTCCAGTGTGAACTTGCACTTGCTTAATTTCACAGTGCAGGCAGGAAATGCCGGGTGTAAGACTGAAATCCTCCACTGCAATTACCTGCATCCATAATTTGTCAGAACACCCAAGCTGAGCTTCTCAAAAGCAGGCAGAACACTGCAGCTCGTTGGCTGTAAAACACAGGAGTGGAAGCTCTCCTGGTGTTCAGTCAGCCCAACTCATTGTCTTGGAAGAGATGTATTTTTACTGGGATCTGAGGGAATCAAATAAATCTTCTGACTCCCTGTGGGGTCTTTGTAGTGGGAGAGGAAAATTCACCCTCTAGAGCAAAGGAACTAAGAAAATATACCTTTAATCATGTAATCACACCAAAGCAATTGCTTTGCTCCCGCCTTGGTTCTGCAGGTATCCAGATTTATTTATTTTATTAACCTAAACCAGAATTGTTGATTAAATATTCTGCATCTCCTGCCACTCTCGCCCCTGTAAGTTAAGGATACTCAAACTCCTGCAGCTCCAAGGTTTTGGTGCCAAAGGCAGGGTTTTTAAATAAGTTTTCAGTTTCATGTTCTCTGCAATAGATTTTTATAGTCTAAAATTGTGAAGTTCTTCAGGTTAAGTAAAACTGAAAACCTGAGACTTGCTACAGCTTAGATCTTACTTCAAATGTCAAACCCATAAAGTCTGTCTCTGTGTCTTTTATTTTTTCATAGATATGAATATTCTCTCTCCTGCAAATGCTCTTTTTTTTCCCTCCTTATCTTGTCAAAATTATATTTTATTTATTTATGGTCTGCTAGATACAAGTGCATTAAAAACCGTTCCTATTTACTGCACAGCAGTCAGTAACATTTGTCTGCTGATTCTGCTCCTAAAAGGATTTCCCACACTCAGAACCACCACACACAATCCCCACTGTTTAATAAGTGAATATTTGTTCCTCCTCCTTAGAGAATGACACTGCACTGGCAACAGGCTGAACCCACAATTCTGTGAGCTTTGTCCCTTGAGTCTGAGGGGACCTGACAAGCTCCTCTAGAACTGCTGCTTGGTTTTGTGCCTGGAAAAAACCAGAGATTGTTCCGTACATATTTCACAGACCAAGTGTGAATGATGAGTAAGTTCACTAAGAATTATGAAAAAATGTAAAAAAAAAAACCACCCTCGATTCTAGAACCCAGGGAAATAAATTCAGTTCCTCCTGCTGCTAATGCAAATTTCCTCCATGTAAGACATCTTAGAGCTCCTGAAAGTGTTTTATAAGGTCTGAACACATTAATGAGCCCAACTCACCCCTGCTGCTCCCTAACTCCGGTGAACCCAGCTAAGGCACTCCCTCCGTGAACTCTGCTCACTCCATCTATTCAAATATTGTATTTTAAGCTCATTCCAGCTGATGCAAATTGAAATCACCTCTTGTGCCAAGAGAAGAATATTCCTATAAAATACATCCTCAGCCATTCAAGTGCTGGGATCACTGCAAGGGAGTGCAGATTAGTGCTCAGCTTTAAGGCTGAGGATGAAGCCAGCTTGCTGGAGATCACACAGTGCTGGGTCCTGCACAAAAATAGCCTTCATAGGCCCTGCCCCAACATTTAATTCTGGAAAACCAGAAAAAAAAGCAGTTGGGACCAACCTCCTTTCTTGGGACAGGCAAGACAGGATAGGAAAAATAAACAATACATGCATTATTTCTTATTTTGGGACAAGGAGGCAGGAAAAGCAACTCCCACAAGTTCAGGCAGGCCTTGCATAAAGCTTGAATTCTAGGAACAGTAAAAGAGTGCAAAAACACAGAGTATCTCGTTGTTTGAAGCCCTTAAAGATGGGCTATTAAGCTGTTTCTTTCTTTTGTTGGATACATGCGCAGATAGAAATGGAAGTTCCTACGGCGTTTTTCCAAAGGAAGAGCTTCAGCTCCTTCCAACAATCCCTCCCCACCTAAAATAAGCCCTGCTTTTGAGAGCTGAGTGTAGGCTATTGCTGGAATGAATAGCACATAATGAGAGCTGCATTTGCCTACACACCATCGCCCCAGAACCTGTGTCTAATTCATTACCTCAAAGCATTTGGAGATGTCACGAGCAGGAAAGACACTCCATAAAATTAAATTCTATTATTCCCTCTTAATAATGTTTTGAACATGAAACCATTTTCGTGTAGTTTGAAAAGTAATTGAAGATATCCCAAGATAGATTACCCTGAGCTAAAATTTCCAAAAAGGTTCCTCTTTCCTTTTTGCTCATTGAATTTGTACTTAGTGATTGAGGAGCTATTGCCTTCAAGGATGTGTCAATTGAATTACCAGGGATTTGCTACTTCAAAAGTGAGAAAGCTTCATAAAATGATGTGTAATGGATATAATGGATGTGAGTTCTGATCCACAGCTGATGAAATACTGTTAGAAATTTTAGCCAAAGTTCTGAGTTACTTCAGCAGATTCCCAGCGTGCTGGTGAACCTCTGGACATGTGAGCTGACAAAAGTACAAGAGATGTTTCAGCCACGCAGGAAACAAAAAAAAACCTCCCCTGAAGGCTGTGCAGCCTTTCAGAGAGACCTTGACAGGTTGGAGAGATGGGCAGAGAAGAACTGTCTGAAATTCAACCAGGGCAAAGTCAGGTCCTGGGGAGGGAACAACCCCAGGCAGCAGCACAGGCTGGGGGTGACCTGCTGGAGAAGGATATGGGAGTCCTGAGGGACACCGAGCTGTCCCCGAGCCAGCAGAGTGTCCTGGCAACCACACAGGCCAGTGGTGTCCTGAGGTGCATTGGGAAGAGCATTCCCAGCAGGGCAGGGAGGGATCCTGCCCCTCTGCCCAGCCCTGCGGGCACCTCTGGGGTGCCGTGTCCAGCTCTGGCTCCTCAGCACAGCAGGGCCAGGGAGCTCCTGGAGCGGGGCCGGCGGAGGCTGCGGGGCTGAGCAAGGGCCTGGAGCATCTCGGTGCCCAGGAAGGGCTGAGGGAGCTGGGGCTGCTCAGGCTCGAGAGGAGCCCCAGCTGAGAGGGGCCCTCGGGCCTGGCTGTCCCTGGCTGCAGGGAGGGCTCCGAGCAGGGCCTGGGCTCTGCTCCGGGGCCCAGCAATGGCCCCAGAGGAACGGGCAGGGCCTGAGCCCGGCAATTCCCCTGCACAGGAGGCACAACTGCTGCCCTGGGCAGGGCCCAGCCCTGAACAGAGACCAGAGAGGCTGGGGGGTCTCCTCCCTGGGGATATTCCAGAGCTGTGTGGACCCATTCCTGTGCCCTGTGCTCTGGGATGGCCGTGCTGGAGCAGGGAGGTGGCACCAGTGACCCACTGTGGTCCCTTCCAGCCTGACCCATCCTGTGACCCTGTGAAAATAAATATAATGATCTCATTAATTACTGCCAGCTGAAGCCAGCAGCCACTGGAGAGGGAGTTTCAGGATTGCCCTTGTCCTCCCATTAGAAAAATCACAAAAAGTTCATACACTGTCTTGTCCAAGAATTTTTCCTTACAAGACAAGTGACCTAGGAACTCAATGTTTTGATTCCAATCTGGAATTTGATTCAATCTTATCCTGCTTGACATTGGAAATGTTATTTCTGTGCTCCCTGGTTGGCACTCCTGCTGTCTCCTTGTGCCTCTCTGACAGAACCATGGCAGACTGTGCTGCACAGGATGTCAAACAAGGAGAGTTTTATCCAAAAGTGCCTGATTTTCTTTGGCTGACAAGGGAAAGAGTGACGTGAAGGCCACATTTTCTGTGCTGCACCTTTAAACCCATGAATGTTGCGACAGCGTGATAATAATTTGAGATTAAATTCAGCGCAAGGCAGGACATCACAACCTCAGATATGGTAGGACTGGGCAGCTGCTCTTTTGTCTGAAGGAAGTTGATAGAAAGGAAATACCTTAAAAAAAAAAAAAAGAAAACAACTCCATTAGAAAAGGAGAGTTTGGATCTTCTTTCTTACACCCTCAGCTGCATGCAAAGCCTCACAAACAATGCAAAAAATACAAAGCAGCATTTTAAATGGCCCTTTTTGCTAGTGGAAGTTATCATGCACTTAACAATTTACATTTCACACACCCCTTCTCGCATCACAACATCGCCTGTTGCTGGCACTTTGTAAAGTGCGCATCATTTCGAGTATGAGAAGCAGGATTTGTTGCTTTTTAGGCACCCAGGAAAGCAGTAACCGTCTGAGACGTCCACACACAACAGGAGCAGGGTCTGGCTCTGCCGCTCCTCTGAGGTTGTGGAAGATTTGGGATCTTCACCTCAGAACAGGCACTGGCAGCAACACCCCATGGATTCAAAATTCCCTGCAGAAATCACTCCATGCTGACTACAGAGCTACAAAAACCCCTGAAATATGAGCACCACTGTGTTAGGAGAGATGAAAAATAAGTCCTGCTTCTCTTGATGTGTTTTCTGAGGTGGCAATTCTTGTTTACCCAGTAATCTCCAGAGGAAATACAACCACAGTCAGCCCTTAAAGGCAACTCCTGTCCTGAAATGAAACATGGTGTTGTTTGCTATTTCTTTTTCTTGTTTCATTTTGTTGTTTGCTTTTTTTGTTGTTTTGTTTTGTGGCTTGGATTCTGGGTTTTTTGCAGGCAACAAATCTCACTCTGCTGTCAGTCGGTATTCAAACTTGCATCTGCTAAAATCAGGAACAAAAGTATGTTTTAATGTTTGATTCTCCCCCAAGTTAATCTGCTAGAACTCATTCTGTCAGACAGGATGGAATTCCTTTTTTGTATGCCATCACAAAACAAATTTCTTAGAGGTGTTCTAGCTCCCTTAAAATATTCCATTTTGAAGAAACAGATGAGTGGAAAAATTTTCCTAACTTCCAGACCTTCATGGGGGTGTTTGTGTGTGCACATCCTAGTGATCGCTAGAGAGAGGGAAAAGGACAAAATTTGATATAATAATTTCATACAGTCTCAAGTTCATTGATAAGAGTACCAAAGGTTCATTTTTTCAATAAAAATACCTGGAAATAAGATGTAATTTTTTAAAAAAATAATATTCAGAAATGACATGCACACAAACATAATTTTATCTACAAAAGAAGGAAGATCAGAACTTCAGTAGTCCTGGTCATTTCTTTTATGAAAAGTAAAACAAACTCAAAAACTTATAAAGTTGTCCTTGTATATTATATTTAATATTTTCACTTCAAAATGAAATACCATTCTAGTCTCCTATGTCATGATAGGCTTCATCATTAGTAAAAAGGATTTAGTGATAAGCAAAAGTAAAGTAATAGCATTTAAAATATCAATTTTTTATTAGTCTAATAAATCCAGCCCTCCATCTCCAGGGCTCAAATTGATCTTTCCCAACTGTTCACTCCTGATAAACCCTGAGTTCTGCAGCAGAAGGAGGTGTTTTAAGGTCACATTATAAATCACCACGGACACAAATTCCTGATGGCTTTCAGAGTGCCGTGCTTCCCTTTGATGATTAATGCCATGCAAAAAATCTGCCATAGAGGACCTTTTTTTTTGGTAAAAAACTGACACTCTTGTGCTACTTCTTTCTTCCTTCCTTCCTATTTTTCCTTTCATAGCAAAGCATGAATCTGATGCTGGATGCTACATTATCAGCGTGGCTTAGGGCATTGTCCTCCCTCAGATCCAGGGCATAACCTTAAACCTTTCTTTTAATGTGAAATGCTCTCAGGGGTGTGTGAGTGCAGTTCTGAAGCATTATCTGCTCGTTTCATGAATGCCAGTGGTTCCTATTACTGTGACATTTGAGCTGGTTTTTCAGTAGAGGTCCAGCTTTTTGAAGTGCAAGTCATGGCTTAGTTGGTATAGAAAATATTTCTTTAGGTTTTTGCATCAGATAAAAGCAAGTATTGGGCTAAGACACTTAATAAGAGAGTAACTCCTGTGAGGAGCGGCTGAGGGAGCTGGGAAAGGGGCTCAGCCTGGAGCAAAGGAGGCTCAGGGGGGACCTTGTGGCTCTGCACAGCTCCCTGACAGGAGGGGCAGTGAGGGGGGGTCGGGCTCTGCTCCCAGGGAACAGGGACAGGAGGAGAGGGAACGGCCTCAGGCTGGGCCAGGGGAGGCTCAGGGTGGACACCAGGAGCAATTTCCCCGTGGAAAGGGAGGTCAGGCCTTGGGCAGGGGCTGCCCAGGGAGGTTTGGAGTGCCCATCCCTGGAGGTGTCCCAGGAAGGCCTGGAGGTGGCACTCAGTGCTCTGGGCTGGGGACAAGGTGGGCATCGGGCACAGCTTGGCCTCGATGGGCTGGGAGGGCTTTTCCAGCCTCAGGGATCCTGAGATTCTAAGGTAGAGGTGGACAGACTTCAGCTCCTCTGGAGTCATGAGGTGACTGTGCTCTTAGATAAAGCAGGGGGTTATCCCTTGAGCAGCCTGGCGCCCCTGCAGCAGGGTCTGCTCGTGTCACACCCAAAGAGCCTTGGAAAATCACATTTTCCTGCCCAATAACACCTGGCAGGGACCATTCTCAGCCTGTGCCTTTCCCCTGTGCTGTTTTTAGCACAGCCCCAGTCAAAGAGAGATGTCCCTGTGCTGACTCCTGTCCCCAGCCATTCCAGCAGCTACTGAAGGTCACCCTGCCCAAAAACCTGCACCTCGTCCCAGAGCTGAGATAAGGAGCATCTGTTCGTGTTTCTGCCCATTAAAGTCACATTTTGGCGTAAATTTTCTCCCTTACTGAGGTTTTTTGGGGAAGAAAGAGCTGAGATCTGCTCAGCCATGGCCCAGGACAGCCACTCTGACAACCTCTACACGGTGCAGGGGTGGAGAGGTGGGGCTCAGTCACAAAAGGGATCAGAGGCAACAGCCCCACCAAAACCACTTAATTGGAGTTTCAAGGGCTTTGCAGTTTTCATTCAGCCCAAACTTTGTGTCTGAAATCAGGAGATTGGGCCCAGCCTCTGCTGCTGTGGCATTGGGACATTGGATTTTCACCAAATTCAAGGGCTCTTGATTGACCAAGCCTCTGTCTTGGTTACAGCACATGCAAGTGTCTGAAATGAAAAAAAAAAAAAAAAAAAAAAAAAA
>VXBT01006372.1:48683-59931 GCA_013400235.1 Oriolus oriolus
AAAAAAAAAAAACCCTAAAAAAAATTTTAAAATATTAAAAAGGAAAAGAACAAGAGACAAAGACCAGCAGGTTTGACTGGGAGTCCCTCAAGTATCTCAGTTCATCTCAGTATCAGCCCAGTGCCACACCACACACTCCAGCTCCCATATAAAATCCATTTATTTCCAGTTAAGTGCTTTTTCCCTGCAGTGTAAGTGGTTTGTGGGTTGCTCTTTTGTCAGGAAGGCCTAACACACTTGTGTATTTTAGCAGAGAGTGAAAAACAGAGGAGGGTTTCCTCCTCCGTTATCACTTTGATTGAATAATTTCAATTTCTCCAGGTAGATGCACTCAGATAAATACAAGCTTCACACTTTGCAGTAGGAAAAATTGAGAAACGAAAACAAAATAAAGACCACAGAAGTTCAGGCTATTTAGGAGTGAAGTAAAATCCCTAAATAAAATAGAAATACATAATGGACTCATGTCCTCCCCTCACATTGCCACTTGCACTCAGGTGTATTTCTATTTCGATATTACATATATATATATATATATTTGTTTTTCATTTTGTCTGTTCCCCCAGGAGAAGCCCCAAAGAGAAACAGAGATGGCCAAATTGACAGAGTCGATGAGTGAGTACAAATAGGAAGTTCAACCACTTTCTTTCTCCATCTGTCCCCCTCCCTCTCATAAAGCCACAAACCCAGAACGCAGTGCTTGCATCCAGGGATCTCATTCAGCCCTGTCTTCACTCCCAAATTCATCATAAATCATTCCACTCCTAAAAACAAACCCAAAAGAAAATAGGAATCCCCAGAACAAGGGCTGCTATTTTTTCTTCATGCACTGCTTAAATCACATCTATTTGGGCTTAAATCCAGCAAAGAACCTGCTCCGTGTTTGACTTTGTGAGCCTGAGGGGTTTTTTTAAATAGAATGTAACTAATTGTGGATTTAATAAGTGCCTAATTTACTTGATTCATGTGTTCCTTTACAAGCTTACAGAAGGTCACTCTAAATCCAGGGCAATTATTCAGGATTGTTGCCCGTGCCACATTCATCCAACAGGAATTATGCCCAGAGATGTGTCTGGAAAGCTTTCAGTTGATTTCTTTGGTTCGTGAGAGGTTTGTGTTGTCTTTAATCTGTGCCCAACAAGAAATAGTTTGTATTTTTGCCATGTTTTGGGATCTAGGTAATGGAGTAGTAGCTGTAGTAGGCCAGGTTGGACACTGGGGCTTGGAGCAGCCTGGGACAGTGGGAGGTGTCCTTGCCCATGGCAAGGGTGGGGTTGGATGGGCTTTAACCCAAACTGTTCTAGGATTCTCTGATTCTATGTTGCTGCAGTAAATATAAATAATACAAATATAAATATAAATATAAATATAAATATATATTTTTATACAAAGCCTGGGTGGTAACAGAGGAAATCACAACACTCCAGCTTAGCAAGGCCCAAAAGGACAATGAGACCAGGCCCCAGGGGAACTCTCTGCTTTAAGGATGGTAATTTTGCTCCTTTAATCCCTGTGGATGTTCAGGATCACTCTTAGAAGCCTCCTGTGACCCCATCTGGCGCTGCTGGGTGTTGGATGGATGTGTAATTATGTCTTGATGGATGGGACAAAGGAGGAACCTGTTATCAGAGGTGGAAGCAGATAAATAATATCTCCCCTGGCCATTAGGTGCTTGCTGGACTTTGCACAGCCCTTCTGAAACAAGGTGAAGGAATATGTTAGGGGAAAGCAGTCAGACCCTCTGAGTGTTCTGAGGAGTCAGAGGAAAGGCCTCCAGAACACTTTGTAACTGATTGGGAACACAAACCCAGAACCGCCCTGCGCAGTTCCTTCAGGACGCGTGTTTGTCTTGCCAATCCGACTTCTTTGAGACAGAATGATGCCTAAAGGGGTTTACTGCTGCTTTGTGTGAGGATTTGTTCATAGTTCATGCGAGGCTTTTATGAAATTTTCAGATCATTTCACGGCATTCTAAAATATTTTTAATAAATCACAGGCAGCGTTGCAAGGTGTGAGTAAAATTCTTAGTGTATGTTCCATGGTGCTTATTGTAAAGCTGCTGCAGAGTAAAATGAGATAAATGCAGTAGGGTGGGCCTCTGGCTGGCACTGCAGGGCCTTTTTCTTGGAACTGAGAAAATAAAGAAGAGCATTCATGGCCTGAGAGGATTTCAAAGGCCTGGAGAAATGGCTTGATCATGGTACCAATATAACAGAATTATGACTTGCCTTCCTGTTCCACCCAAGAGCTGCGCTCCTCTCTTCCCCCTGTTCACATCTTTGCACAGCCCCAGGAAAAATCAATGCCCTTCCCTCCACTGCTCTGTATTTTCTCTCTGTAGAACACCCTGCTGAAGCTGCCAAGCACTGCTCTCTGCCCCTTCTCCTCCATAAAGATTCTCTTTCTGGATGTTTCTGCACTAAGCAAAACCCCTGGACCTGAGATTCACATCACACCACACACCAAAAGGGAGACTGAGGGAACACTGATGCAGAGGTTGTTCCAAGGCTGTTCTATTTTTTTTGCCAGCAGGGATAACAGTCTGTATTTTTGTCTCATTTTGCATTTCCATTCTCAGAGGCCCTGTCACGTTGTAGGGAACATTGGTAAGGAAAAAAATTGCATTATTGTTATTTTCTGTCCTCTTTCCATAGAACCTTTATGGTGATGGAAAGAGATGAGGCATCATGACAGAGCCTTGTATTTGAGATCTGTTTTCCTTGAAAGTTTAAAAAAAAAAAAAAGTGAGGGGGAAAATCATTTTAATACAACAGTTAAAGTACAAACTAGCAAGAAATGTTCTGCTAAATTTTTCAGGATAGTCCCTAAGAACTGATACAGAAGCAGAAATGAATACCAAATAACACCACTCCTTGCCCCGAGTTATTATTTTACAACTCTTGCACAGAATTAATAGAAAGCCACCACAATTACACTGAGCCCCAGGGAACTGTCCAAGAATTCCTTTATAATGCCTTAAAATCCATATGCATTTTGAAATTTCTTTATAGGCTGAATTAGGCAATTTGCCTCATGTAATCTCAGAATACTTAAAAGCTGAGCATATCCCTGAAACCAGGAATGAAATAATTTTCCTTGCAACTTTTGTTTTCTTCTCTCCCTGTTGTTCCCATTCTTCCCGTGCCCTGGTGATCATTTTTAACCCAAATGATGCCATCACCAGGCCTGCAAATGGCTAAAGCCCAGCAAGGAAGGTAGGACAGCAAATATTTAACAGCAGAGGAAGGAATCAAATGTTCATCCTGATCTATTTGGCCAATATGAAAAATGGATTCAGAGAAATTTCCTCTACAGAACTATCCAGTCCTTGGGAATGATCATCCCTGGGAATGCTTTGTGGAATGAGTACTACAAGATATTTAGTGAGAAGCCAAATACGTCGTTGTGTTTAAGAGAAGTTATTTTGAAGATGTCCAAGTTCCCAGCTTTGCAAGAACGTGGATCTCGTGTGCCATGGGATGTGTGACACGAGCAGAGGGAAGCTGCTCCAGGCTGGGATGGAAAATGGGCAGGGCTGGATGTCTGACACTGACATCCAATTAGAATCTGCTCTGGCAGCAGGGACACATCAGTGACCAGCGCTGCTCGCTCTGCTGCCCGGTCACTCCACAGACACACCTGCCTGAGGACAGCCAGAGGCAGCAGAGCTGGGTTAAAATAAGGATGTTCCTTCATTTGTTACAAAAATGTGAGCTCCAAATGCCCGCGGATGTATTTCCGAAGACAGTGAAATAATGAATACTGAGACCTCAGATGACTCTGGATAAAACTTTGTGAATTATGGATGCCACAAATTTTACTCAGGGGGGGTGAAAAGATTATAAGCCAACCTGAAGGAATTTCAGGAGCAGACAACCCCAGGAGAGAGTTGGTTTGCCATGAAGTGCTTTTCCCTAAAGGTTTCTTTTCTTGTCTCCAGTGTCTGAGTCTGAAGTGTCCCTATTGCTCTCTCAGACTTGTAGGGAGTTTATAAAGAGAAAAAATTTTTCTGCTTTGAGTTACTTGAAAGTCACAACGTTTCCAGATCTACACGTGCCAAGGTAGTCTGGAATTTTTTGAGCAGTTCCAATTATTTTGAATTAGTGTTTTATGACATGTGAGAAAAACATATGGTGCGTTACAGTAAATATATATCCGACCTTCTCTCTTGCTGTAGGACATTGTAACATTCCTACTTCCACCTTTTTTTCCCTCCAGTGCCACACCTTTTATCTTTGCCTTTTGTTCAGTACCCTGGGCTGCATCAACACACTTGTGGGCAGGAATTTAGGGGAGATTCTGCCCCTGTGCTCAGGTGAGACCCCACCTGCAGAGCTGCCCCAGCCCTGGGGCCCAGCACAGGGAGGACGTGGAGCTGCTGGAGAGAGGCCAGAGGAGGCACCAGGATGAGCAGAGGGATGGAGCAGCTCTGCTGGGAGGAAAGGCTGGGAGAGCTGGGATTGTTCAGCCTGGAGAGGAGAAGCTCTGGGGTGAGCTCAGTGTGGCCTTGCAGGGCCTGAAGGAGCCGACAGGAAACATGGAGAGAGACAATTTCCAAGGGCTGGAGGGACAGGACCCAGGGAATGGCTTCCCAGTGCCAGAGGGCAGGGCTGGATGGGATATTGGGCAGGAATTGTTCCCTGGGAGGGTGGGCAGGCCCTGGCACAGGGTGCCCAGAGCAGCTGTGGCTGCCCCTGGATCCCTGGCAGTGCCCAAGGCCAGGTTGGACACTGGGGCTTGGAGCAGCCTGGGACAGTGGGAGGTGTACCTGCCCATGGCAGGGGTGGCACTGGATGGACTCGAAAGCCATTCTGTTATTCTGATTTTAATTTTTTTATGATCACACCAGCAGTCAGTGGTGCAGCAACACCGTCCTGTGTGAACACAGCACCACTTGTGCAGGTACAGAATCAGGACCTTAAGAGCTGATCCTAAAGCCTGACTTTCATCTCCTCAGTCCAAAACTCTGATTATTTGCTCTCTGAAAGCATTTCTAAGGACAAACTTCCAGTTCAACATTTTACACTGGTATCAAGTACCACCTTTTTGGTACGAAGGGCAGATTCTTAAAATGCAAAATTCAAGAGAAAAACTCCAAAGCATTAGGAAAACTCATTCAAGAAAGACATTAACCTGTGCTTGGGGGAGTCATTTATTTTGAAAATATCCATTTCTCCTCTGGTTACCCTTTTTTATGGGGTGTACCAAGAACAGAATAGGAAGGCTGGTTTTCCCCCAATATATATTTTCCTTATCCCATGTTCTGTTGTTACAGTTATTACTGGAGGAGCAGTTTTGTACCAAGTATTAAGCTACAGATGTAAGTGATACATCTAATTAGTGTTGATTCAATACTGTTTATGTAGGTTGATAACATTTATTTCCAACTTAACTCCCTAAATCTTTGGTCAGATTTGAATTACAAGTAACCAGAATATGTATGACTTTATTATTGTTGTTGTTTTGGTTGTTTCAGCAGAAATTACCTGATGCATGCAATCAAAAGAACAGAAAGAGCATTGCTATTATAAAATGGAAAACCAGTTTATTCTTTGTGGCAAAGGTTGGCTTTTGAGGGGAAGAATGAAATTCTAAAGCAGGAATTCATTATGCAGGAAAGCAAGAATTTTATTGTCTCAGTGATGCACTGACAGGGGCCTAGAAGAGCTGGGAACTTATATATGCAATAATTAACAAAAGAAACTTGTCTTAGGCAGGAAGATGACTGACAGTTTTTCCAGTCCTGGGGATATAACATTGTGAAGAGCATTTTCTTGGCATTCTCTGGGCTTTCAAGGGTCTTATCTCTACCTTTTCTCTGCAAGTGTGAAGGACAGAAATGGTTTTTTTTCCCCCTAAATGAAAACCAAGACTCTCACAAAGTCATATGATTCTAGAAGCCTGGATTTTTCAAAAACATATTAAATTTTGATAGCACTGCTAATATTCCTTGGCTAGGCTAAAATCTTTGTGAAAATTAAATTCGAAATCTCAGGGATGAGATAACCAAGAGTTGAATTATGAATGAAGTAAAAATTCCTGGTATTCTAGTTAGGAACAGTGATTGCATATCAGCTACATCGGACTTCTTCTTCTTGAAACAGAATATTTCCTGGTACTTCCACCTTTATATCTATTTTCCCTTATTTTTATTAGCTCCAGGTTACCCATTTCTAAATCACCCACTTCTAAAACAGAGGCTGCAGTCAGGCTGCCACTATTTAAAAATTCTCAGTGTTCCTTTGCATTCCTCTGGCCCACGGCAGAGTCAAGCTGGGTTTTTCAGTCCCGTCCTTCCCAGGGCAAAGTGGGATTTGGTTCCATGCTGGATCCAAGTGGTGTAGGCACAAAGCTTTTAGATAAAACCCCTTCCCAGCTTCGCAGGACGCTGCTCTCTGCAGATCTCAATCCATGGTCCTGTTGCAACAACATCTTCTGAAGGGAAAATTTGTGACTCTGGATGAGTTTTGGTGTAGGATACATTTAGGTATGAGATGGTCTTCAGAGGGCAAATACGTGCCCAGGGGTTTTGGAAATGATGATTAGTTTGAACAAGTGCAGAAATTTAATATTGAAAGCAGATTTTAAGGACCAGATTTTGAGGAGCTTGGTCAAAAATGTCAATTAAGTGGTTCAAGCCTTTACTGAGACATCATTTTCTCCTCATACCGAAATAATAAGTGTATGTTCAATTGTGGGCCAGGGAGCATTGCCCCCTTAACTATCCCTGGAAGTGTCCAAGGCCAGGTTGGAGCAGCCTGGGACAGTGGGAGGTGTCCCTGCCCATGGCAGGGGTGGCACTGGATGATCTGCAAGGTCCCTCCCAACCCAAACCATTCCATTATTCTATAATTTTATCTGGGGTTTGGTTTCATAACTTTAATGCTCTTCTAATGCTTTTTCTACACTTATTTAACATCCACTTAAATCTTCCAAAGGTGCCAACCAACTTCTTCAGCTGGAGAAGTGAACATTGTGCGGTGCTGGAAGGAAAGAGCAGCTTTCACTTGTACAGAGCAGGAAGTGCATATTTGCTCTTAAAAAAAGTCATTAAAATGTCTAATCAATTGTCTTCACGGAGAGCAGATGAGTCGAATTCAGTGGTGAAAAGAAGGATCGATGTTTCTGAAAGCTGTAGAAACCTGTCTGGCCTGGATCAGCCTTATCAAGCAGATAAGAGGCCATAATGGATTTTAGTTCTAGGAAATAGAATGTGAGAAATAGCAAAGAATGCTGCTCAATAAGGGAAAAACAGTCCAGAAAAAAACAGATATTTGAGTTGTCCAAGAATAGCTGTCAAACAGGTAGTACCATAAAGTATTGGATTTTTAAAACCTTAGACTTTGAAAATTATTTGCAAAGGTGTCCAGAATCAATGACTGGAATATGTCATGGAGCATGGCAAGATAAACTACTTGATGTGAAAGAGAAATATCCCACTTCACTGGAAAAAGGGCCCAGTTGCACTTTCCAATATAAACAATGAGAGAAAGGTTTTATCAGGGTGTTTTGGACAGATGTCTTTTAAAAGCCTTTTAATTGGGTATTAAATTAATCCCTAAAGCTGGACTATGTTCTCCATGTACTTTTCACCTGCCTCCATTGCTCTTCAAACATTTGCCAGGGGATAGCAGGGACAATATTACCCATATTAAAGGCAAATAATGCCTGGAAGTGTGTGCACAGAGCACATTAATTCAAAGTGTGTTATTGCTGAATGACTGCCCCTACTCACAGCTCAGCCTCTTCTAACTTTATTTACCACCATTCCTTTCACCATAAAATACCTTGAACTACAAGGAGGAGAAAACCAGAAAGACTCCAGTGAGAGCCATTGCCAACAGTGAGAGAGCTGTTAAAATACAAACCAACAAGAAGGCAGAGACCTGTAAGGTCTGTCCTCTCTGAGGGAGTCCAGCACTGTTTTCAGAGCCAGGGATGGCAGTGATTGTGCTGTGGGGCTGTTCTGCTCCTCAAAATCAGTCAATCCCAGACTTCAGCATGACTCCCTTTGCTGTTCCTGCCCAGGAATGTCTCGCAGGCATCTCTCTCCGCAGGAACAGGAGGACAGAGCTGTGTTCACCTGCTGATCCTCACTGTTAGCACTGCACCGAAATTCTGCCATATAATGAGAGATTGCTCCTTCTTCCTAAATAATTCCCCTATCTCCCTTCTTCAAATATTTGCCAGCTTGCAGAACCTCTCTCTAATCACCCTGTTGGATTTTATAATCCACAGCAACATCCAGGGCCTCCAGTCCTGGTTATTCTTTGCTGAACTCTCCCCACTTTGTCAGCCTCACACTCCGTAAGTACATTTCTTAATCCGCATACCCGTAACAAAAAAAATGGAAAACAGAAAGGCTCATCCAAAATAAAAAAACCCGGTGTTCCTTCAGGGCAGACACTGGTGATCCCAGCACAGCTGGTGGTAAAGTACCTCAGATGGGTGCACTTCTCCCTGCCCTCCCTGACACCATTGACTGCTGAGGCACTTCAGATCCTCAGTGCAGGAGAGCCCTGGAGGGGCGTGGAACGGAGCTGGGAAGGGGCTGGAGCCCCAGGAGCGGCTGAGGGAGCTGGGAAAGGGGCTCAGCCTGGAGCAAAGGAGGCTCAGGGGGGACCTTGTGGCTCTGCACAACTCCCTGACAGGAGGGGGCAGCCGGGGGGATCGGGCTCTGCTCGCAGGGAACAGGGACAGGAGGAGAGGGAACGGCCTCAGGCTGGGCCAGGGGAGGCTCAGGTTGGACACCAGGAGCAATTTCCCCATGGAAAGGGAGGTCAGGCCTTGGCAGGGGCTGCCCAGGGAGGTTTGGAGTGCCCATCCCTGGAGGTGTCCCAGGAAGGCCTGGACGTGGCACTCAGAGCTCTGGGCTGGGGACAAGGTGGGCACCGGGCACAGCGGGGACTCTGTGATACTGGAAGTCTTTTCCAGCCTCAGGGATTCTGTGATTCCACGCTCTAGGAGGTCACATCTGACACTCCTGCCTGACTCCACATCTCTGTCCATGTCTTCAGGCAGCGCTCACTTCACACATGGAACAAAGGGAAGCTGCGTTCTCCTCCGACTGCCTGAGAATGAGTGATGGGGAGATGATTGTGCTTCCAAATCGTGACACTTTCAATTACCATTTTCCTTCATTCACAAGAGCTAAACCACACAATGATTGTCACCGTCTGACATATTTATCATTGTCAGGCTGAGCCTGCTCTCTCTACATCACAGGATTCCTCTGTTTCTCCCAGGATCCTACACAATGAAGTCATGTCATGTGTCAGGCAACATTTGCTCACCTCCCTGCAAACCACAGGACAACAAACAACATCATTCCCTGTCCTTAGAAACGGCGCATTTTTGTTGAGGTTTAAAACCTATACTTTCACTTGACAGTTTGGATGGCAGTTTAAATTTCTTTTCCTGCTCTGTGTTTTAGGATTGTTTGAGTAGTTCTTTTAACGACAGGTAAAGAATAATTTCTTCTGAGATCTACTGGATGGTGTACTGGCAAATTTTCTTTTTTTTTTTTTTTTTTAAAATAAAGCAGAAAACAGCACTATCTCCAGACCTCCTGCTAAGTTAGTTTCCTATGGCATATTGCTCTTGCATGCAGTTGAGTGTCTTTTTGGTGATAACATTATGATTTAGGGGAGTATTACTATTTCAGGCACAAGTAACTCATGCTGGTGCACTAATTTGTGGGTGAAGGCTGTGTATTTTTAGAATCCATTCAATCATGTGTGCTGGGCTGTAATGTTTCAAAGTGAAATCTTGAAAAGCACCCTACAAACCCCCTGAAAGTGAACAGAAAAACTCCTGCTGTTTCTCTGCCTCCCAGTTTTCTCAGGTGCCCGTGATGTTAACATGAAAGGGAAGGCGAGAGGCTCATGGATGCAGTTAAATTATTTATTTTTCCCAATAATTTTGAGTGGGTGGATCCCAGTGAGTTGTGACCTCACTGACTGCTAGTCAGGTATACCAGGAAACAACAGGTTATCCAGAAAAGTTGTGGATTTCCTGGAGAAGTTTAAGGCCAGATTGGCTTTCCATGAAACATTTCAGTCCTGCAGGCTCCTGTTTTGGACACCCCAGCTCCAATCAAACCCTTCTCTTCTCCCTCCCTCCCACTTCCACTTCCAAAGCCTCGACAAAAGATTTTATGGATCTACATCTTCCCACTCGGCAGCAGAAGGCCTGGAAATGCTTCTTAAATGTTACTGAAATTGGTCAGGGATTAATTATTTTTAAAGTTCTCATATTGAATGAGTGATAAACAGACCCCATAATAGAATTTGTCTAAAAAAACCAGATTAAAAATCCAAGGCCTATCACTAAACTTGATGAAGGCCTTTCTAACAACCCTTGCAATGCACTTCTCTTTTTCCCATGGGATGAAGCAGTGACAGCAAATATATTTAATAACTGAAGAAGAAGAGGAGGTGAAAAAGTAACCAAATGAGACAAAATTTATGATGTACCAATGAAAATGAGGGGTGGCACTGTGTCATTTTAAGTTCAGCAGTGCTTTTTAATTTTAAGGAACTCTTTCCAAACTTCCCTAGGAACAGAGAAGAGGTAAACCAGAGCGGCAAACCCAAATTTTTAAGAAAAAGAAAATATATAGAGAAGGGGGCTGGGGGAAACTCATTTTTATCAAAAGATTATAATTTCAAATTGAGCCTGCATTGTGTGTTACTATAGAAACTCCCATTTTGTGGCATGTTTGTGGGGAAAAAGTCAAAAGTTGCATTTTAATGAAGGCAGATCACACATTGGCTTCCCTCGGGAAAGCCAAATAAAAGCGAAGTTTCTCTCCAAAATTGAATAATTACCCCAAATAAGGTGAGCTAATTAAGGGCACGGGGAAGGGATATTAAATCCTGAAGTGCCAATATGTTATGTTCATTTTTCCACGCCAGTCCCTGCCTTCCAGATTATGTATTAGATACTGCAGGAGCCTGATGGATTGAGAGGCTCGTTGCCATGGCAATATTTGCTGCTTTGCTGGTATTCCCTACAGAAAGTAAAGGATTTTTTTTTTCCCCTACTCAGTTAGACAAATTGGCTAAATATAGCCAGGGATGTTGGGGAACTGAACCAGCAGAATCTGCTGGGGGGAGGATCAGGGGAAGGACTGGCATTTCTAAGGGTTGAGGAATCACAATGGGATGTGGATCAGTGAGGAATGAGGGGAGTGGGGAAAGAGGGAAAGGGGGAGTGGGAGAGGGAAGGAAGGAAGGAAAGGAGCTTG
>VXBT01006372.1:59969-83064 GCA_013400235.1 Oriolus oriolus
GAAGGAAGGAAGGAAGGAAGGAAGGAAGGAAGGAAGGAAGGAAGGAAGGAAGGAAAAGTTCTTATCTCATGCTTTCACAGCATATCTTGCTTTTAGAGACGGGGAGGCCAGCAAAGGAGAACAGGCAGTGCTGCCCAGGAGGAAGCAGAGCTGCTGGTGGTTTGCTGTGCTCCAGGTAATTTATAGCTTGAGGGACAGCTAAGAGGTAAAAACCTCTAAAACAAATAAAAATTAAAAAATAAAAGCAATGGAACTGCTTACCACTGAAATTGTCAGTGTAAATCACAATTTGAGCTCCAAATATAAGCCGCCTTCTTCTGTTCTGTTTTTTTGGTTATTTTTTTTTGTTGTTAATCTTTGCTCACAGCGTTTTTAAAGCAAGGTGTTGATACCATTTCCATCCTCCTCTTGGCACAGGGAAAGCCAATGTGCTTCAGTCAGATGTTAGGGAGTACTGTCTCTTCTGCAGAGTTCAGTCTGTTGCTCGGAGGTGTGGGAAGAGTGTGACAATGTGCTTTCTTTTTAATATTAGCCCATCTCAGCCAAGCATCTATGGATTGCTGCAGAGTTTAAAAAAAAGGCTGCTTTGTTTCTTCCTCTTCTCCGCTCTTCTTATGCACAGAAATGCACTGATAAATCCATAGTGTTTGCCTTGAGGCTTCGAAAGACACTGCTGCAGTAAGACTGACCAGGCAGCTGTGACTGTCCTTGGGGATAATTCACTTCCCAGCCACTCTTTCCTCCTCCTCTCCATGCCAGTCCCCCAGTAGAGTTTTAAATGTTTCAGGATATCAGGCAATCACACTGTACAAAATACAGCCTGTGGCAAGCCATGAATGCAGCTCTTGCAGCAGAGAGCTCACAAGGAAGAGCGCAAGGAATGTGTGATTCGATGGCCTGGAGATTCCCTGGGGATGGGACTTTTCCTGAGGGAAGGCACTCCTAAAGGGTGCAAGGTGAAGAGGCAGAGGAGAGAAGAGCAAGTCTAAAACCACGATCTGATTCCTTGTGCTTTCTGCAAGGCAGAAGAAACTTCAGAGAGAAAAAAAAATACAGGCAGAGAGGCAGAAAAAAGCGGGAACACCACTGGAGCAGGGAAGAGTGGAGGGGGATGAGAGAGGCAGGAAAAGGATATCTCGGCAGCAGCTGTGCAGCCTGTGCTTCACTCTCTGTGAATGAACACAGAGTTCGTGTTGCAGCAGTTCCAGGGATGTGATCAGATAGAAAAGAGACACAAGATCATTACAAGATGAAGGAGTGAGGGAAAGCAGTGGAATTAAAGATGATGCTGAAAGGATGAAGTGCTGTGGAGACAGAAATAACAGAGCTCTCTCTTCACACCAACAGCCAGAGCTGGGAATGAAGACAAGAGAAGAGGTTTTTGGAAGAGAGGAGGAGAGTAAAAATCCTTTATCAGGCATATTAACATTCAGATGTCAGATAGACCTGAAAGAAATTAAACTAAAAATCAGAGAATTAATTACAGTTCAACAGAAACAGAGAAAAGTTGCGAGGAGGGAAGAGGAGAATTTTAATATCCTATTTCACCTGTACAACCTCATAAAATCCACATTTCTTTGAAAGTACAGGTACTAGAAGTATGTCCTTGAATCACTCACCATTCAAAACCACCAGGCTGAGGGGTAAAGGATAATGAACAGGGGCCAAAAGTGGAGGGAAATTGTGGATTCCCCATCCCTGGAAGTGTCCAAGGCCAGCCTGGATGGGGCTTGGAGCAGCCTGGGACAGTGGGAGGTGTCCCTGCCCATGGCAGGGCTGGCACTGGATGAGCTTTAAGGCCCCTTCCAACCCAAACCATTCTGGGATTTCATGGTTATTGGAACAGAGGGATGAGGCTAATGGGAGTGGAGCTAAATGAATTCCAGGGATGGAGGCAACCAAAGGAGGCCTTTGGGATTTTTGGTTGGTTTTGTGTAGTTTTGGTTTGGGTTGGGTTTTTTTGAGAGGAAAGCTGATTCTTTAATAATAACTCACACAAAATAAACGACAAAAAAATTCATCCTGTCATGAAAGAAGGATGCGGGATCGTTGGGAACGAACACGAGTTTTCTTAAACAAACAAAAACAAAAGAAAAGAAAAAGAAAATAAAAGGTGCTTAAAAATGACATCCGAGGCTAAAGAGCAAGGGACCTGAGGATCAACAAGGGAAGAGCACAGAAAACTCTATAGATTTACAAAAGCACAGGAGAGATTCATGGGCTCCTTGACTAGAAGAAACAAATTAAAGCTGCCATTAACAAACTGAGCAGGAGCACTTTCAGAAGAGCAGCTCCCGTGAATGCTTTGTAGGTGGGACACAGGAAAACAGAGAATTAGTGTCCCTTTGGAAACCCTCAGCCACAGCGTGTCTGTCCACGATCACCACTTCCAGCATTTCAGGATTATTCACTGCCTAATCAGCATCATGGAGCTGAGACTTTCCACAGGGACACAGCCATGTATCCCAAAAAACCATCCTCTCCCATTCCTGACCTTTGGCTATGAAGTCAATGACACATTGTGCTTAAATAGACCCCAGCTGTATATAAAAAAGTTTGATTTTCTTAGGAATAGACAGGGAGGAGCTTAAGTTTCCACATGGAGCTCTAGGTTTCCATGCCAGGGTTTTCAACAGAAAACGTGAAAGAGTTGACCAGGACAAAGATGTGGGTGGGACGTGTCGTACCAGGCGTTCCCAAGGTGGCAACAGCACGATAGATGTGGTGTTTGAGCTTGTGTGTGCACCCAGCAGAGGGGAAGCTGTTAGAGAAGAGTCTCTTATTGATTCCCACTGCTCAGGATCCATTTGTACTGGCTGGTTTGGGAGCCGTTCTAATTTACAGTCTGCCATGCAAATTGCTCTTGGCCTGTGAGATATTAATCTATCAGACAGACACATGGACTCCAGATCCTTGGGGATTTTGCTTTTTAAACAACAGATTATTGGCCATGTTCACTAACTACTTCTACAAACAGCTCAGTAATTTCAAGCTTCAATATCCCCCTCAATTCTCTTCCTGCATAACTAGAGGTAATATTTGATGTAGTACAAATTAAAGACCTGGTTCTTTTTTTTTCATTTAAAAGGGAGCAATTTCCGTGTGCACAAAGTTTTTCTTCAGTGTCTGAAATGGATATTTACACACACACAGATATAAGCACAGATTTGGGGGTGTATAAATATCTGTGTACCTTGCACAGCCTTTGGTTAGACTGGAGGAGATGGCGATGGACTGAATTCAGGGTGAAGATTTGTTAGGGTTTATGCCAGTGACATAAAAATCCTTCCCTGGGAGGGTGGGCAGGCCCTGGCACAGGGTGCCCAGAGCAGCTGTGGCTGCCCCTGGATCCCTGAAAGTGTCCAAGGCCAGGTTGGACACTGGGGCTTGGAGCAGCCTGGGACAGTGGAAGGTGTCCCTGCCCATGGCAGGGGTGGGATTGGAAGATCTTTAAGGTCCCTTCCAACCCAAACCATTCAGAGATGCTGCTGAACCCATGATCTGATTCCGCTGCCAGCTCTGGCCCAGCCCACGAAAGGCAAGGCCTGGCTTCCATTAATGAAGAGCCTTTGCTGATCAACAACTTCTAATTCAGAGCCCTAAGGAGTCCCCTTCCTTCTTGGCTTGGTTTCTGGCAGAAGAAAGCACATGGCACTTGTGGCCAGACACCCCCACCTTATCTATTCCTTATCAGATTCCTCGTACTCTCTAGCGAGCAAGGCACCCAGTGCTGAAGGATTTGGGAGAATGCTGCCTTTTTGGGAGCCATAAAACATGGGCAGAAAGTGGCAACCAGGGAGGAAGGAAGAAGCAAAGATCATTACTCTCCCTCAGGCAGACACCTGCACCTGCTGCAGGGATGGAGAGGGCTGTGGGAGCCCTCAGCACCTTCTGTGGCAGTGGATGTTCCCCACACAGAGAAAAATCAGCTGCCTTTCTTTCATTTCTGGCAAAATTTCTGGGCTGCTTCTGCCCACTAATCCTATAAGAATAAAGAAAACAGTCCTCATACACTCAAATAAATACAAAATGGCAAGAGGCTGTTGTTAAAACGCCTGTTGGAGCTGGAAGATCAAAGGCGGGTGAGCTGGGGACGCGTTTGCCTTTGAAAAGCCATCCAGGAGAATCCCTGGGAATGTGTTCTCACAGGTAGAGCAGGGAAGCACTTGCATTTTTCATCTCTCCCTGCCTGCAAGGCAGGAAATGCATCACCCCATCCTCCCAGCGAGGTGAGGGCCGTCACTCACAGCCCTGGGTGACAACGGGCAGCGGCACAGCGCGGGAGACGGGATGTGATTTATCCAGCACTCCAGAGCCACTTCCCAAAAACCCCAACAGCAGCAGGCCAGTTTATTATTTTACACAGAGAAACAGCCATAAATTTCCTCAAATCCAAGCTAAACCAGCTTCCAGAGGCTGTGCCCTCTCCGTGGGTTCTCCCGAGGGTGGTGCACCAGAACCTTTAGAGCTACGAGGTCTCAGTGCTGCTCGTTATCACAGCGTTCATGGTAAAATCCAGCAATTATTCAAATATTATGACTCTGTGCTGCATTGCCACCTAAAAATCCAGGCTATTCATGTGGTTTTATCTGGGGTTTGAATTAGTGGAGCAGAATTTTTTATATATTAAGAGTTTCATCTTAAATTGATCGTGAAATTTGGTCACGTGACGGACTCAGCTGTATTTCAGTGTGAGGAAAGTCTGTTTAACAAAGCCAACTGGTGTCACTCCAAGCACACACACATGTTTTAAAACAAAAATTAATCAATTTTTTTTCTACTACATCAATTCATACGAGGAAAAATATGCATTTTTTTGTAGTTTATCCCCCAAATTTAAATGGATCTCAGTCCTTTAGCACCATCTTGAGAAAAAAGTGACAAAGTTGTCATAGCATTATTTTAATGCAGAAGTGATTTCATCTTCAGTATCACAGAAGACTGATGGGGTAACTCCTTGTTTTTTCTCCCTGTAATCATTACTTCACATTATTTTATATTCACCTCAATAAATCCATCCCAAGCGCAGCAACGTGTGACATGGAGATTATTATTTGCTGGTAGCTTTATTATATAAGCAATAACAGCTCAGAAAATGATAGAAAGCTTTGGAGTTGCATTGGCAACACCCTAATGAACTGTCATGTTAATATATGTTCTAACTAGTCTTGATGGAAGGCACTACAGGAAAGTTATCACTCAAATTTTTAAAAGAAATGAGTATTATGAAAACTGTGAAAACATGACAGGAAGGAATTGTTGCCCTGTACAGCGTGCAGTTATTTATTCCAAATTTATAACATAAATAAAATCCTCTGTGGAAAAAATCCCCCCCTTAAATATTATTTTAAAGGTTTTTCCTATAAATAGCTCATGAAATCATTCATTTCCATTCCCTAAATGCATTAGGAACAGAGAGTCACTAAACAGGAACTGAAGGGATAAAGGGAAAAATTGATACAAATATTTTTATCTCCGATGTGCATCGAGGCAGAATCCTCTGTGATTACAAAGCCAAAATCCTGCAGTGCTTTCAAAAAACCAGAATCTCATTTGTGTGACACACAGGTGTGTGCACAGGCAGGTTCAGAGGTGCATACACAACAAATTTTCACAGAATCCCAGAATCCCTGAGGCTGGAAAAGCCCTCCCAGCCCATCCAGTCCCAGCTGTGCCCGATGCCCACCTTGTCCCAAGCCCAGAGCACTGAGTGCCACCTCCAGCCCTTCCTGGGACACCTCCAGGGATGGGCACTCCAAACCTCCCTGGGCAGCCCCTGCCAAGGCCTGACCTTCCTTTCCATGGGGAAATTGCTCCTGGGGTCCAACCTGAGCCTCCCCTGGCCCAGCCTGAGGCCGTTCCCTCTCCTCCTGTCCCTGTTCCCTGGGAGCAGAGCCCGACCCCCCACTCTGTGAATATTTCCTAAATATTCATGTTCATGATCTGTATCTGAGGTTGCCAGAGACGTAGCATTACCAAAATTCATAATGTATTAACTTAAATTCCTTCCATGCATATTTCAGCAAAGTTGTACAGGCAGTGCTTCAAATCGCTGCTGTCTGGGAGATTTTCAGCTTCTGTTCTGACTTGGTGCTTATGCAAATGCAAATGCAGGGGATAAAGCCAGGAGCAGCGGAGAACGACGCCTCGCAAGCTTCCCCTGACAGGTTTGCCAGCACATCCCATCCTATCCCTCCCTTATGAAGGAGAAGGACTTGGGGGTGCTGGGGGGTGAGAGCTTGACCTGCCTCAGATGCCCCCATGCCCTGGGCTGATCCCCCAGGGTGGGCAGCAGGGAAGGGATTGGGATTGTGCCCCTGTGCCCAGGTGAGACCCCACCTGCAGAGCTGCCCCAGCCCTGGGGCCCAGCACAGGGAGGACGTGGAGCTGCTGGAGAGAGGCCAGAGGAGGCACCAGGATGAGCAGAGGGATGGAGCAGCTCTGCTGGGAGGAAAGGCTGGGAGAGCTGGGATTGTTCAGCCTGGAGAGGAGAAGCTCTGGGCTGAGCTCAGTGTGGCCTTGCAGGGCCTGAAGGAGCCAACAGGAAACATGGAGAGAGACAATTTCCAAGGGCTGGAGGGACAGGACCCAGGGAATGGCTTCCCAGTGCCAGAGGGCAGGGCTGGATGGGATATTGGGCAGGAATTGTTCCCTGGGAGGGTGGGCAGGCCCTGGCACAGGGTGCCCAGAGCAGCTGTGGCTGCCCCTGGATCCCTGGCAGTGCCCAAGGCCAGGTTGGACATTGGGGCTTGGAGCAGCCTGGGACAGTGGAAGGTGTCCCTGCCCATGGGGTGATCTGTAAGGTCCCATCCAACCCAAACCATTCCACAATTTTTTGATATCCCCCCTGGTCCTGCAGGTCCAGCTTCTCTCAAACGTGTTCAGGAACAGTCGATTCTTCCAGCTCCACTTCCCTGCAGCTTCCCTTCTAAGCTGCCCTGGAATACCCATGCCAGCATTTAGGGCTCTCAGTATTTCCAGGCAGTGTGGCAGGGGCAGAGCCTTCTCTTCTGGCAGCTGATGGCTGTAAATGTGGGATCACCAAGGAGCTCCATCTCTTCCCGGAGAATTCGCAGGAATTTCAGTGCACACACGCTTTGCTCAGCATGAAACCCCCCCAAGCTCCGTCACAGAGCCAAAAAAGGTGCACAAGTGCCTTCCTTCCCTCCCACCACGCCTCGTTCTGCTCCCAGGGTGGCATTACTCATTTCACAGGGTGGCTGGGCAGGATGGCCCCAGGGCTCTACCGACTGAGCTTCCTGAGGGAAAACAAACCTCTTCCATGGTTTTCCATCTGTGTTTCCTCACTGGCTGCTGCACCAAGGGAGCCCACAGAGCTC
The DNA here is from genome assembly GCA_013400235.1 of Oriolus oriolus. Lineage (NCBI taxonomy): Eukaryota > Metazoa > Chordata > Aves > Passeriformes > Corvidae > Oriolus > Oriolus oriolus. The sequence continues at coordinate 67,310 of VXBT01006372.1, forward strand.
CATGACGTGCCCACACTCTTTTCCTAGGACAAGTGCAGAAATTCCCGTTGGTTTGGGATGGATTTTGCCCTCAGCTGGAACACACAAACTGAATCATCACTTCTTTCCTCTTCCAGTGTTTTCCACACAGGAGGTGGCCACATCTCCCACCACCACTCAGAATTTATTGTCTCAGCCTCTGCTCTCTGGGTCTTCTCCTTGGTTCTCTTGCTGAGAGCTCCTTATCACACCACAGACAAGACTGGAGGTGAAAGGGCTGGGAGAATCCTCTATTCTCCCATCACAGGGATTCCAAGTTTTCCAAAGAAAACAGAAAATCCTGTTGATGTCGGTAGCAAGCAAAACCCCGAAGTCCTTTCAAAAAAAACTGCCTGAAAATAAACCCCAGAAAAAACCTGAAAACATTCTCTTGAGCAGAAGTAACACAGCAGATAAAAGGTGCTGCTTAAATCAAAGGTTCTTCAGGAGCTGTTGCAAGGCCTTTAAAAAAAGAACTACAGATCTATCAGAAGCCTCTCTTCCCATAGGAAATTGTGTGTTGGAGCTCAGGAGAAGATTTCTGGTCACTGATGCTGAAGTCAGTGCAACAATATGTCAAAGTCCATTATATTTTATATTACAAGGTCAGAGCTATAATCTGGGGATGAATTAAGAGATAGGAAATAAAATTATGTATAAACAAATTTATAAAAAATCTGAGCACATTCTCATTTGAATGGTTGCCTCGGCTGAGGTATTCCTCAGCAGAGCTACAGCTCATTTACCTCTGGGAGGCCAAAACTTCCCCTGCAAGACAAAAATCGGTGTCTCCAACCCTGTGCCATCTGCAATACTGGCAATATGTTGGATCTGGGATGTTTCCTGATGCACAGGGACACCTTTTCCTGTAAGACCCTGTCCAGAAACCATTTCAAACCACTGCCTACAAACCAAGCAAGTTCAAGAAAACCCTTGAGCAACAAGGCACAAAATGCACACAGGGAGTAGGAACCACCACGAAAAGAAAAAAAAGGGGGATGTTCCTAATAATCCATTATATGTAAAAAATAAAGCAAATTGAAGCACATCAAACAACAGCATCCACGAACTGAAACCCACAACATTTCACATGGCAACTGGAATGGCTCTGAGTACCTCGATGTCTTGCTTTGAAAATTAATTTGTATTTCTCTCTAGGCTGAAATAGCCAAGTGCAGGCTGGATTTTGGTATTCCAGCTTTCATGTGAAACCCTAACAATCCCTCGGGAACAGATCGTAGCAGAAATCCACCTGCCTGTGAGATGCGTACTGATATTTCCTCCATCACGATTTTGTTGTTTTAAGCTGTGTTACCTGACTTAATGCCTACATTCCTAATAAAACAGTCTGAAACCGAGGTTTAGAACTAATAACCCTCCCAGCCAACAAACGAATACCCACGTTCCTGCTGCAATAGATCTCGAGCACCTCGGTGCATTGGTTGTTGAAAACAGGGACAGAACTGAAAAATCTCGACGTTGTTTTGACCTAAAAGGAAATTTTTTACAGGAAGAATAATCAGTCAAAGGAACAACATCCCCAAGGACATGGTAGAGACCCCACTGCTGGAGGTTTTCCAGAGGTGATTGGACAGGGGGGTAAATAACCTCAGTGGGTTGCCTTCTCCACAAAATGGGGAAGACCAGATGGGCATTGAAGGTCCATTCAAACCAGGGCTAGTTTGCAACTCTCTGAATGCTATTTGAAAACTGACTCTGCCCCAAGAAAAACGAAATAATAATCATCAGTTGTGGAAGTGGATGGAAGGATGTGAGACAGAAAAAGCCAGTCTAGATGGGGCTTGGAACAACCTGGTCCAGTGGAAGGTGGCCCTGGGGTGGAAATGGATGATCTTTAGGGTCCTTTCCAAACCAAAGCATTCTGTGATTCCATGATTTATGTGAAGGAACACACCAGCTTGTTAAGGCTATTTATTTACCCTTGCTCCTTATTTACCCATACCCTTATTTACTCTCTCTCTCTATTTGTAATTGCTCATTTAATTCCATAACTTCCATCTGAAATGAATCCTCCTGGGTAGAAGAACTTCCTTTCTGAAGAAATGAAGGTCATGTAAGATCACAGCTCTGGTTACCAGGAATTAGCCAGGAAAACATCAATATATTTTTTACCTCATTAGCCATTATAGGCATTTTTTGCCTCCAGTATTCCAGGACAAAGTTTAAAGTCCTCATTGTGCAACAGGCTCAGCTGGTGTGGGTGGATCATTGTCCTGGAGCCTGGGATAAATCTGCAGTGCATTCCCTGCTGTGGCCATGACTCCTGCAAACATTCCCTGCTGGATTTAAGCCACCTGGGTTAAACCTGGCTCATGGTAAAAAACAGCCTGGAAGGTCACACCAGGCACAAAACCTGCCTGATGAAGGTGAAGGATCTGACAGAGAGTGGGAAAGGCTTGTCTTGGGAAAACCAAATGCTCCGAGATGTTCCGATCACCCTCAGGGGCTCTCCGAGCACTGCAGTTCCCAGCAGGGCATTTTAAGGGAATAATCAGCAGTCTCCAGGACATTTCAGGCTCAGTCATACCCCACCATCAATTAACAAACTGATAATTACTCAAGCACTTGGTCTGGACTCAGCAGAGCCAGCCTTCCCCTTCAGCGGCAGCAGAGGCAGCTCAGCCTGCGGGGTTTTGTGGATCCTCCTGGGAAGGTTCATCCCTCCCTTCACCGATCCACTCCCAGGTCCCTCAGGTCCCTCCTGGTATTATCTGCCTGACTTGACTCTGTGCCAGACCAGGATTAGCAATTCCCTTGCAGCTAGACCAGGAATCTTGGGAAAGACATCCCCGAAGAACCCACATCTATTTTTAAGTGTAGTGTCTGAAGTGAACTCCCCTTCCGGAGCCGTTCACGCTCTCACAGCTTTGACAGAATCCCAAGCAGCGACATCACTTGTTTGTAAAACTGTCTGATAAGAACTGTGATGTTCTGTGCACTCTGCAGGAATTGAAAATGCAGTCCCTGCCCCGGGGTGCAGGATCAGAGAAACTAAAGCCACTTATGCAACTCAGAGCAGGAGATAATTTGGCGGAAAAGTGTTGGAATTTTATTTCTTATGCTCTTTATTGATTATTAACTCCCTTCAGTACCTGAAGGGAGCCAACAAGAAAGATGGAGAGAGATTATTTCCAAGGGATGGAGTGACAGGACAAGGGGGAATGGCTTCACACTGAAAAGGAGAAGGGTTAGATGGGATACTGGGAAGAAATTCTTCCCTGTGAGGGTGGTGAGGCACTAGAACTAGTTTTCCCAGACTTAGAGTTGTGGACTCCTCATCCCTGGCAGTGTCCAAGGCCAGGTTGGACGGGGCTTGGAGCAGCCTGGGACAGTGGAAGGTGTCCCTGCCCATGGCAGGGGTGGCACTGGATGATCTTTAAGGTCCCTCCCAACCCAAACCATTCTGTGATTCCTGCAGACATCCCAGACTTTCTGCCTGGTTTACACTGTAGTTACAGACCCAGGGAAATAATTTCCTTCCTATCGACTGCCAACCATGAGCAGGACTGCAGGGAGCAGCCAGATAACCTGGGAGAAATTCCTCTCTGCTTCAAGAATTAATCAAAGGTAACAGACCCACTTCTCCCATTGACTGATTCTCCGGCTGGTCCCAAGCCAATTTCACCAATTAGCAGCACGGAATGAAATCCTGGGCAGGGTGACCAGGGACAGCAGGGACTGTCTAAAGCCCTCCCAGCTATCGACCAGCCCGAGTGATATTTGCCAGCTGCCACCCAGCTCTGGAGAGGTCAATCAATGAATCACTGCAGCAGTCCCAGGCCACACCTTTTATTTTCAGCTGTGCCATCAAGGCTGAAAAAAAATCACCAGATCTCAGAGGGAATCTGAATTGGTATCAGTAATTTCATTGCCAGTGCCTCCCAGTCTCTCCCAGTTAATCCATTTCCATACCAGTAGGTATAAGAAGGGGTAAAACCACTAATTTGTCTTTAAAGAACGTTGCCACATAGATGATATGTTATATACACATTTCCAAGATTGTTTAAAAATATTTCAAGAGGATTGCAGTAACCAAATGCCTTCCACACATCTCTGTATCAATATATTGCGTGCACAGCTTGAAGGTGTTGCTACGTGTGAAAGTTTTCCAAGCCAAGAAATTCACTGATTAAAGCCAAAAAAAAGACATGATAGAAACAAAAGACTAAAGAGCCTGCAGTTTGAAGCTTTTCATAACACCTTAAGCTTTACTTAAGTGTGCAAGAATAAAATAATCAAATAAAACAAAAATAGTCAATAAAAAATTTTGTATTCCGTGAGCAACCTGAACTTGCATTTCCATTTAGCATTTAAACAGAAAGAAAACATCTTTTCAGGTGATAACAATAGGAACATTTGCAAATGCTCCTCTAAAAGCCAACTAGGAGTGCAATGAGAAGCCCAAATGCAGTGCAAGTGTGCCCTGGCCGATTTGTCCTGCTATCCAAGGGGGATGAAAGCAGCCTATGAGATTTTGGCATGACAACCAGTCTTACCACAGGGCACCACAGAGTGGATTAGGGACAGAATTATTTCCAGCTTTAACTCTGGGTCTGATTCAAGCTCTTCATATTACTTAGCATTTGTGTTCCTTAGATTTAATAATCCTCCTTCAGCTGTTTGCGGGCAGAAAGAAAATAGCCAATTTACCAAGAATGTTCAGCAATAAGAATTCAATTTCTTTAATTTTGTTGCTGTTTAAAGGCACTGCCGCGTTATTTCAGCTCCTCACAAACATTAGTTTTACCTTTCCAAAGGACTTCAGGGCGAGACTGTTGCAGCCTGAGGTGCAAACGTGGGTTTATATTTCCAACAGAGCGGTGGGGCACTGCAGCAACCCGTGTTTGAGGGGCAGCAAAGCCCAAAGCCAGAGGTTTCAATGGTCACGTGCCAGAATCAAAAATATCTCCTAATGAGACTTGCTGGAGAATCCAAAAGATATTTATGGAAAAGCTGGGAACAGATTTCCTGGGCTCTGCGCTGGGGCAGAAGCAGAGTTGTCTTCTGAGACTTCGCGGTGTGAACGTAACCGAGGCTGTTAACAGAAATAACTCGGGCCACCTTTGAGTGCTCATTGCCAGCTTCCCAAACAGTGTAAATATCCCAGTTATCCTGAGAGGAATCCTTGCCTCATCTGCACACCCAGGACAGGAAACCAAGTCAGTGCTGATCACTTGAACCTAATCCCGTTATTCCGCTCACACGACAGGAATGCACTGCCGGGCATTGCCCTCAGCAGCAGCTACACCTCATCTCACTTGGAAACACAGGGAACTGGTAGAATTGAATTATTCCGATGCAAATGGTACCTTCTCCATATGTATTTCCCACTAGCAAATGGGGTTTTTTAAGGTCGACAAGGAAAACTGCTGTTCTCGCACAAAACCTGGTTCTGCAGTTCACGTGCTGCTTGTATTTGGGGGCTCTCCACCCCTCCACTGGATTGAAAGCAGCCTGGTGTCCATTTGACCTCTGAGTTAGGACTGAAAAACACCAGTAAACACCCAGTTCAGAAGCTTCATTTTGCTTTTCGTGATTGGGGCATGAACAGCAATTCTCCTCTCGGTTGTGTGCATGGTTCAGTTCAAACAAACGCCCAGAGAAGCTGTGGCTGTCCTACCCCTGGAAGTGTCCAAGGCCAGGCTGGATGGGGCTTGGACCATCCTGATCCAGTGGAAGGTGTCCCTTCCAACTGAAACCATACCATGATTCTATGCAATTTTCCAACCAGGAAGGTTTCTCCGCATGTTTGCAGCAGAGGCAGCTCTGAGCAGGAGGGTAAAGGCCAAGAGGAATCACAGCTCCCCAGCATAAACACATGAACCATCTTCCTGGCGGATCCCCTCGGGCCAGAGGTGCAGAACTCTGTATTTGTGCCAGAAAAGGCCCTCAGGGATGTGCCAAACTGCCATTAACTACTCAGTGAGCAGCACATCCACAGGAGCTGCTCTCAATGCCTTCAGTCGGAAACGCCCTGGGGTGATTCTTTCATTGAATTCCCAAAGACTGCTCAGGCACAGGGAGCGTTTTCAGCGTTCCTTTGCAGGGAGAAAGGGTTTTGAAGGCAACTCAGGAATAGCACTGAGTCTCAGGGCGCAGAGCCAGCAGACAATACAGCTCCATGGCAGCTGGCAGTCACTGACAAGTGGATGTTATGTCAGGAAAATCCAGAATTTCCCCTTCCCTCTCAAGCATGTGCATGCAAACAGCCTGACCCCACTTCCTTCACGGTGCTGCAACAGCTCCGTGTTTGAAGAGCCCAGGGTTCTCTGTTAGCGCCAGCTCATAGCAACAAGTATTTTTGAAGGAAAGCAGAGGTTTTATCTCTTCTGGCTGGGACGGAGTGAAATCTGTCACTCACACAAGCAGAGCTTCTGAAGCACCACACCAGCACTAAGGATAGACAAGGAGAGATCCAAATCAAACCTTGCCCTGAAGCACCTCACGATATTTGGCAGAGCAGCCCCAGCAATTGAAATGATGGCCATGAAATGCACATAAAACAGATCTGTTAAGTTATAGCACCAAATGCATCAAGGAACCTGCTGATCCTAATAAAATGGGGATAAAATTCAGCATATGCTCTTGCTTGTCATTAGCAGTAATATTAATACATGCCATTTTATTTGATTTCAGTGTTCCAAGATGTTGAATTAACAGCATCTTGTACCTGTTTTTATTAGGAAAAGAGTGATACACATATGGGCACGAACAAATGGATACAAGGATAGATTTACATGGACAGACAGGCATGAAGTTTTCCCAGAGATAAAACAAAAGCCAAATAAATGCCTGACACTCCCTCCTTCTGATGGAACAGACAGAAAGAGCCTGGCAGATTTCCCCAAATTTCCCCTGACAAGAGATATCAAGAGGACCTCAGATCCCTGGGAGTCTTTACCTGATGGTTATTACTGAAACACTAAAAATTATTCAGCCACTGAGAAAAAAGTCCTTGGAAACAAAATGCAACCATCACATTTTATGGGGGGGTTTTGGGTGTGCCATTTCTGTGACACTTTCCTGCTGGTTAAAAAAAAGGGAAAAACAAGAAGACCCTCAAACTCTGTCATATAACCATTAGACTTCTTTCTTCCTTTGTTCGCTTTCCAAAATACAATTAGTCCTTTATTCCTGTTACCTTCATCTATTTTAGTGATACGTGATCCTTATATGCAGGGCAGTTTGGTGTCTTGTTTTCACTGCTATCACTGAGATGTTTTCCAATCCTTCCACTTCAAAATATCCCATTTTTCATTAAATGTCACTTGGATTGTGTCATCAAGAAGGCATTTTTAATAATCTGCATTTTAGAGCTAAATCAAGCTCGTGCACATATTCCATTTGCCTTCCATTCAGAGTCCTTATGGTTTTCCAGGCTGTAGTTTGGTCTCAAATACTCTCGTGATCTTTGCAATGGGAACAACGCAGCTCAGGCTGGAGATCAGTCTTTGGGAATTGCTCCATGAAAGGAACAAACTCTTACCCAGCTTCATACAAGAGCCAGCAAATCAGAATTGAATCTGCAGTCCTTTAGATTCCTTTACAAGAATCAATTCCTCCCATTTTCCTGCCTCCATGAAATATGGGCAAATAGAAAACTTTCCTGTAGCACCATCAAACACTGCCTGGTTGGAAAATCCACCCGTGTTTCTCACTAAGGAATTTAATTTTAGTCTCTCCTTGATGTTTGCCAGCTGCTTCCCTTTCCTAACATTGTCCAGGGGGCATTTAATGAAACAGCAAAGTAAGCAGGGACACCACTCCCAGTGCCGTGGCAGAAGCTTCTCTTCCAAGGCTTCTGCATAGGTTAAAATGTCCATTTTGGAAATCTGGATTAGGAAGCTCTGGAGAAAACCCTTTCCTTTCACTGCTTCCAGAAAGAATTTGGGGAGATTGGCATCCAAGCTGGTGAAGCCAAGATTTGCTTTTCTCTCTGTCGCCCTTAAAGGTAAAAAGCTTTTAAAAATTATCTTATCCTTCCTAATCAAGCCCAGAAAATTTGGAAAACTGTGGTCAAACATACAAAAAGCCCTATAGTTTACAGCTTTCTAGGCAGGATATTCGGTTGTCCAGCCATTTATTGTGACAGAAAAAGAAGCTGCATGTGGGAAGACAGTAAAAGAAAGAAATCAAGTAGTTATATCTAATATATTGCCGAGTGAAAAGAATTTCCTTTACTAAATTAACTCCAAAACCTTTAAATATTAAGTTTGCTCCTAAGGGCTTTGGTAAATACAAAATACAGACCTTGATGGTGTGCAAGCTCTGGTCAGGAACAGCCGAAATATCCCTGGGTTATTCATCACAAATCCCAGACACAGCTGCTGAGAACAAAATTAACTCTATCCCAGTTAAACCAGTCCATAGAGCCACCAGTGCAGTTCGCTGTGGCCCAGTCAGAGGAGGGGAAGGGAAACCTGTGAGGGAAATCCCAACCCTTGCAGGAAAACCAGGAATGTAGTGGTGGAACAAAGAGAGCCTGTTGAGTGTAGTGCACTCAGCCCACGGGATCTTCACGATGTGTCATCTTCTAGTGGTGCTGAATGTGGAATGGAATACAAGAACAGCTTTTAAAAACCTCGGAAAAATACTTCTGTTAAAAGCCTTTTGGTGCTTACCATGTTTTGCAAATGCAGCGCAGCACACTCTGTGTGCTGGGATTTGTATCGCAGTCAGATACGGTTTCTGTTCCAATTAATATCCAACTTCCCCCTCCACGGAGAGGAAGGGACTCCTGAGGAAAGATTTGTGCTGAGAGCTCACCTAAATAACCCAGAAGGAAACACAGCAGCTGCTGTGACTCCACACCACGAGCCAGGGAAGCCCCATGGGTGTCATTTTCCCAGTAGCCTTTTCCTGAAGAGCCCCCTTAAAAAACAATCTTTTAAGGGTTTTGCAGCCTGCTGGCTGAATCCTTCAGCAGTCATTAGGGTCGGCCTCTTTCATGTGAAAACACATCAGGACTTCTTTGTAAGCCTAAGTGTTTCAGGGAGGAGAATGCGAAGTGACATCCTTTGGGTGACATCCATTGGATCAGGACGCGGCTGTCTCCCATTTTAATAGCACAGGTTGCAGCACAGCCTGCTGCGGAGTTCTCAGGGTAAAAGGAGAAGGCACAGGACTGAGGGGCAACATTGATTCACTGAATTATCCCCCTCTTTTGACACAGAACAAAAGTGCATTTTGCAGTTCTCATCCCATGTCTTGTTACGCTGATTTCAGAGCAGAGTCCCCTCCTTCGCCTTTGTCACTCAGGCACTTTCTGCTTTCCTGCCAAAGCCACATTTACTGAATGAGAGGTGAAATATCTGATTTCTGTGCACAGGAGCTTAGCCTGAGGTCCACGTGGCAGCTGGGTAAGTGGGCACGAGATTATTTGCAGCAAAATATTTCCTTTACTGTCCAAGGTTTGTTCAATGAGGTAAAACCAAGGGCTGGGCAGAAGGAAAAGGTGCCGATTTCTGAGCCAGTCAGCTCGTTGGGAGCTGATATTCCTGTTCATGGAAAGCTAAAGCTCTCCATGAGGAATGCTGTGCCATCAGCTCTGCCCTCAGCTGGAACAAGCTGGAGTCTAAAAGGCCTCCTCCTCCTTCCACTGATCACCCTCTACTGATCATCCTCAAAATGTTCATTATTAGAAGGGAAGCACCATTTTCTGGATTTTCCAAGTTTCAGAGGATCAAGAAGAAGATTCTTAAACTTGCAGAGGACGGCTGGCTCCATGCATGCATTAGTCAGGTCAGTGCCAAACCACAGCAGCTCCCTCAGAGCCTCACAAGTCCTTCAGGGAGCAGGAATATCCCAAGAGCTAAAGCCAGGAGAATGGAATCCATTTTTCATGCTGACTGACAAGGCCAACAGGGTTGTCCACTGAGTGACACCAGAGAAATCTCTTTGGCTTTCCAGCCCAGGGAAGTCATCTCCTGGCCATGCAAGTCATTGCTCTGCTGGCCAAGGGGCACTGCTGGAACAGGGATGTTTGCAGAACCAACCAGTGCTGGATGGCCTCAAAGCTGTGCTTTGGGATAGATCCTTCCCCATTTCCAGTGACAAGTTACAGCCTGGGAGAGGTGCAGAGGGAAGAATCCCAGAATGGTTGGGTTGGAAGGGATGTTAAATGTTATCCATTCCCACCCCTGCCATGGGCAGGGACACCTCCCACTGTCCCAGGCTGCTCCAAGCCCCAATGTCCAACCTGGCCTTGGGCACTGCCAGGGATCCAGGGGCAGCCACAGCTGCTCTGGGCACCCTGTGCCAGGGCCTGCCCACCCTCCCAGGGAACAATTCCTGCCCAATATCCCATCCAGCCCTGCCCTCTGGCACTGGGAAGCCATTCCCTGGGTCCTGTCCCTCCAGCCCTTGGAAATTGTCTCTCTCCATGTTTCCTGTCAGCTCCTTCAGGCCCTGCAAGGCCACACTGAGCTCACTCCAGAGCTTCTCCTCTCCAGGCTGAATAATCCCAGCTCTCCCAGCCTTTCCTCCCAGCAGAGCTGCTCCATCCCTCTGCTCATCCTGGTGCCTCCTCTGGCCTCTCTCCAGCAGCTCCACGTCCTCCCTGTGCTGAAGAAGACTGACATCTTTTCCCAGGGATGTTTTTTTCCCTTTTACCTTTACTCAGCTGCGTCCATTCACATCCTTCTTATCGTTTCTACAATCCAAGTCATGAAGAGCAGAAAGGAGTAGGACAGACCAGGATTTAAACCCCAGGGTCTGAACTCCAGCTAAAGGACAGAAGATCTCTTAAGAATAATTCCCTCCTTTGCCATCCCTTGTCCCATTCCTGGAGAGGAAGCAAATCCTGACCAAAGACTGTGAGTGTAGCTGCAAAATGAGTCTGAAGTGGGATGTGCTCTGTCACCACCGAGGCACAGCTCTCTTGTGCAGATTTTGGCTTCCTGCAGAAAGAAACCCTTTCTTTTTCCCCCCAAGGGTCCTAAGTTTAAATGTTTAGTGCAAGGAAAGGGCTTCCATTGCTTCTGTTTCAGGATTAGCAGTGAACTCGGGCTCGAAATGATTTATAAGCATAATCTCCAGGAAATGTTTAACTCTCAGAGTGCTAAGTGCTGACCTGGGAGAAAATCCCTCATTTTGCTCTCGCCTGCTGTTGTCTTGTTGGTTCCAAGCTCTGCTCTACAAACTTAATTCAGTTGCCTTTGAAATTAAACAGCTATATCAGACTTAGCACTTTGAAACTACAGGAAGGCATTAGTCAACGGGCTTTAATTATTCACATTCTCTCCTTGCTCCCTCCCTTCTCCCTCCTCGTTTTCCTCCGAGTGATCAAAAGCCAAGTTGTTCTCTGTGTCATGGAATATCAAGCGAGTTTTCTCATGTTCTGCAGATATCAGTCATAATCTCACCCACCTGAGCAGATGAAAACTGCTGCTGCAGTGAGATCTGAGGTGCCCCAGAGACCTGGCTGAGGGAGAAATGTCCCACGTGGGTGTTTTTGGGGCAGCAGTGCACATTTCTGCAGTTCTGACTGCGCTCTGCAGCATCTGGGAAAGTCTTGGCAGTTTTTATCCCAATGTGAACCCAAAGTCCCCTAAGCCTCGCAGATTAAATCCAGCTAGAGCAGGCCATCACAGGTGCCTGCACATCACATCACCACCTCTTTTCACTTGATAGTCAAAATAAGTATTTCCAATATTCAAATTTCAAATTTCATGTCCCGTATAAAGGTTGGGCTCGATAATCTTTGAGGTCTTCTCCAACCTTAATGATTCTATGTGAAAATTAAACTTCACAGCAAACCATGGCACAACAAACCCTGTTTCTGCCACTAGCAGAGGTTTTCATTGCATGTAAAAGCTTTGTTCTCATTATCCCTAACAAAAGTGCTTCTTTTTGGTTAACTAAAAATACATTTCAACAGTTGTCACTGCAGATAAAGCACTGGAAAGTCACACTGACAGAAAAACTTCTCAAGACAACCTGAGAACAAAACTCCTGCAATTAAATTTCTGCCCTCAGAAACAAGCAAAACATATCCAAATTCCCGTATAATCCACGAAGAGGATGATGAACTGTCAAAATAACACAAAACAGAACCTAATTAAAGACAAAGTAACTTAGCGTTGATGTGACTTTAGTGAGGGGTACACAGAGGGAAGTTAGAACCTTGCCTGTAAGTGTTAGGGCTTTTTTTTTCCTTCTCACTTGATATTTGGGAGCCTCAGCACAAAATGCAGATTTTTCTGGGTTGCTGTCACTTGGCTGTGACCTTCCTGTCTGCAGCAGAAAGGCAGAGCAGGGTGAAAGGGCTCTATAAGGAGAAATGAGGGGAATTTTGAGAACTTAGAGCCCCTTCCAGTACCTAAAGGAGCTCCAAGAGAGCTGGAGAGGGACTTTTCACAAGGGCCTGGAGTGACAGGACAAGGGGGAATGGTTTTAAGATGAAGGAGAGCAGGGATAGATGGGATATTGGGAAGGAATTGTTCCCTGGGAGGGTGGGCAGGCCCTGGCACAGGGTGATGCCTAAAAGGCCAAACCTGGAAACAGAGACCAGACAGGGGTAAGGGAATAAAGGTGGATATTTATTGGAAAGGCCTTCAGAGGCACACCCTGGGCAGGCCAAAGGCTGCACCCGAGATGGACCCCGAGTCACGAGTTCTTCACACTGTTACAGGTTTGGTCCATTTGCAGATCAGCAGAAATTGGCCAATTAAACTTTAGCTAACGATGGAACTGCCCCTCAGCTCGCCCCCCTTCTCAAGGTGCTGGGTTACACATTTTGGGCCTGGGACGGGCTGGGGGTCCTTGGAGAGCAGGCCTGGAGAGGCTTTGTTATGTCTGTGTGAGCATGAGAGAGCAGCAGCTGCCAGGCTGCAAGGCAGCTCAGAGTCACACACTGGGAATGCGGAATTTTGAAAAATGTAAGAGTTAAAACCTAAGGCATCAGGGTGCCCAGAGCAGCTGTGGCTGCCCCTGGATCCCTGGCAGTGCCCAAGGCCAGGTTGGACACTGGGGCTTGGAGCAGCCTGGGACAGTGGGAGGTGTCCCTGCCCATGGCAGGGGTGGCACTGGATGATCCTTCCAAACTAAACCATTCCATGGTTCTGTGAAATAGAAGCCATTCATGACAGCTGCTCACTGGTGGTAAAGCACCAAGGAAGAAGAGCAACCTTTCCTGACCAGGAACATTCACACATCTCTAAAACTTCCAAATACCATTTTATCTGAAAAAGAGTGCATCAAAAAACTGTTTAAACAGCAGGGTGGGGAACCTGCCCACCAACTTCTTCCTAAGGCTTCCCAGTTTTTCTCCCTTCATCCTTCCCAATTCTTTGGACAGGTACCAGAAATACCAGAAAGACCTTCAGGCAAGGAGGCTGATGTTGGACTCTGCTTCATTTCCTCTTGCACTGCACTGATTTCCATGACCTTGCAGCTGTTTAACAGGGGGGAAAGGTCTCACTTTGGCCCTTCTCTTCCTTTCCTGCAGGACAGCTTGAGGAGGAACAGGTCCCTGAAGGACACTGTGACACTGCTGACTGATACTTGCGCTCCACTCCACTGGAGCAGGGTGACTTTAAAACAGAGAGCAAGAGCTGCACACTCTCCAAATTCAGTAATAACTGACCTAAACTGATGCCATGATGATTTTTTGCTTTTTCTCTCATATCCCTTTTATACACTCTTTTTATGTAGGTTTTATGTAGCTTTTATGTATTCTCAGTGCTTTTAGCCCACTCAGTTATAATTCTTTAAGTTTGATCCCTTCCCTCACACCCAATATCCCGTTAAGCCAAGAGCCCAAACACCCTGGAAACCCCAGACCCCGAGGGCCTCTCCAGAACACATTCTATAAACAAAGCCAGGCCCAGCCAGGGGAAGGTTCCTCGCTGAGGGGTCTCGCTGGAGTCCCTCCCTGGGCAATCTTTGATAGATGTGCTAATTAGCAAGGCCTATAATTGCACCCACATCACATCGTGGGGGGCCATTTCTCCAGGGGGCATTTCGGGGTGCATTTCGATGTGCATTTCGGCGCCCCTGAGGGTCCTTCAATAAACACCGAGGTAAAACCCTTTTCCCCTCTTAACTGTGTTCAGCTCTCTTAAAATTTTAAGACCAGGAAAAGGCACCAAAACCAACCTGTTGGCCAAAAGCCACGTCGTGCTCCGAGCTGCAGCTCCCCTGAAGAGGTTGCAGCCTCTTTTCTCCCCTTTTCCTTCATTAAATAGGGAACACTCCCTTTTTCTCTCTCTCTGCCTCCTCCCAGTTCAGATCAGCACACTGCCATCACCATTTTCGGCCACCTACGAGTCGCGTGGCCTGTGGGTAACCCCAAAAGTGAAGGGGGACAGTGCAAACATCTCAGCAGCCCGTGGGAAGCCTGGAAGCTCAGGAGCAGCCTGAATCCCTGGCACCCCTTGGAAAGGTGAGATAATTGGAGCTGCTTCATTAGAGAGGGCCACCACTGGGAGAGCCAAGCAACGCTAATGAAACCTTGGGCACCATCCTGTATTGATTAAATGCTGCTAAAAGTCTCAAAATTATGGAGAAAGAAGGAGCTCAGGGAAGCCCAAAGGAGCAAAGGAAGCCAGCAAGGAAAGTAAATTTGCAGGAATTTTATCACACTAAACAGAGCTGTTTTGATGGGGAAATGGCAAGGAGAAATACGGAGCAACATTAGGAATTTTCCAGCATCTGACAATTCAGCCTAATTAGAAAAATTCAATTAATTCAGCACATGCAACAATACCTTTATTATCTTCATCTCCCGTTCCTGCAGGAGAAAAGAAAGCTCACATCTCATGATTGAATTAGAAAACAACCTCCCATCACCCGAAGTTCTTCACTCCATCCTTCTTCCTGCACGTCCTGAATATTGGCTGTATTTACGTATCAATCACACCTCGCACATCAAAAAATCATTTTCTTCCTTGAAAATAATTCATATCAGACAAAAGCTATTAATATACAATTAAACAGAATGAGAATGCAAAGCTAATGGCAAACTTATCTGTTAATCTGCTGGCTTTCAGAAGGCACTTTGAGAAGAAATGAGGTGGCTCCTCATTCAAGTACTTTTGTGGGTTATCTTTGAAGATTTGATTTCTGCCTTTTGCACATTGTCAAGCTTGAACTCATTATTTAGAACAACAGTTCTTAGGATGTTTATCATGCTCTGAATAAACTGAATAATCAAGCACTGCCACAAGTGTTGTTAAGAGAGTCAGCTGCAGTGGCAGTGCCTTTCCCCTCTGAAGGAGAGCTCATCACGTTTCCAGAAGGCCTGGTTATAATAATCCACACTCAGCTCTTCCCTGGCAAAGGCAGCTCCATGGATCATGAAGGAAAGTTTAGGATCAATTCACCTCAAAGCATACACCTGGCACTTAGATTGTCCAATCTATCAGAGAATCATGGAATGATTTGGGTTGTTAGGGACCTTGAAAATCATCCAGTTCCACCCCCTGCCATGGGCAGGGACACTTTCCACTGTCCCAGGCTGCTCCAAGCCCCAATGTCCAACCTGGCCTTGGACACTGCCAGGGATCCAGGGGCAGCCACAGCTGCTCTGGGCACCCTGTGCCAGGGCCTGCCCACCCTCCCAGGGAACAATTCCTGCCCAATCTATCCCTGCCCTCTGGCAGTTGTGATGCCTAAAAAGGCCAACCTGGAAACAGAGACTAGCCAGGAGTAAGGGAATAAAGGTGGATATTTATTGGAAAGGCCTTCAGAGGCACACCCTGGGCAGGCCAAAGGCT
>VXBT01006372.1:89711-142916 GCA_013400235.1 Oriolus oriolus
AACTGTACCTGCTTCTCACTGGAGAGCCAAAAGTTGAAAATCACTCACCAAATGCATCATTGAAGGTCTTGATCAGATGAGGAATCTCATTTAGAAGATTATTTAGGAGTTTTTATTTGCCATCCAGAGGGTTCTGGACAAGCTCAGGAGTGAGGCCACGCAAACTTAATGGGCTCTGAACTCAACAAGGCCAAGTGCTGTTGCAATAGGACAAGGAGCAATAGGCTTAAACTAAAAGGGACCAGATTTAGATTAGATAAAAGGAGGAAATTTTTTACTGTGAGGGTGGTCAGGCCCTGGCACAGTTTTCCCAGAGGAGCTGTGGCTGCCCCATCCCTGGAAGTGTCCAAGGCCAGGCTGGATGTGGTTCTGAGCAACCTGGTCTAGTGGGAGTTGATCTTTAAGGGTCTCTTCCAACCCAGTCTTCTGATTTTATGATTTATACCTGGAGTATTGAACTGGAAGTCAAAAGTCAAGGCTGGTTCTATAGCTGCTGGTTAATATTGTATCTTTTTAATTCCTTCCATGAATTGCAGAGTACAGTCCTGGCTGCTCTGGATCTCAGCAGCACTGGAATTCTATGTACAAATGGGGCAGTGAACTGAAATTGCCTTCAGGTCAATCTTGCCTGTGGACCTGTGGAGGATTTTTATTTAGCTTTGCAAACACAGCAGGGTGACCATGGCTGACAAGGTTTATTTAAATAATAGGTTGTCAAGATAGGAAAAGGAATCAGAACAGTTTGGGTTGGAAAGGACCTTCGACAATCTCATAGTCCAACCCCACTCGGCATGGACAGGGACATCTCTCACCCGACCAGGTCGCTCAAAGCCACCCTAACCTTGAACACTTCCAGTGATGGAAGTCACTCCTATGGGCCACTTCTCCCTTGGAGTCTAAACGGGAAAGATGGATCCAGTTTTGGCCTTGGGCAACTGGAGGCAGAGTCCAAAGTGGTGTCCAACACAGAAGTTTGGAACAGGAGCTCTGGCCTCTTTTCACTTGCTCTTCTCCAAGTGGGAAATGCCTGGATAAGGAGCTGGGGCAGAGGAGAGCTTCACACGTTCTCTGTGAGCCTGTGGAGTGCAGACAGAGCCACAGTCCCATCACCATATGTTAATGCATTTACTGAGAGCTGCTTTTTAATAATTTTCCATTGCAGCAAGCAAAGATCTCATTTGGCTGTGAGCTGCATTGTGCCAGCACGGGATATTAGGCTGTGTTAGATCAAAATCAATGCTGTCACTGAAGTATCCATTCCTTTCATTGCTCTAAATAGCATTTTGTCCTAATACATTGACTCACTGCAGCAGCAGCAATAAAAATCAGTAAACACTTCTGGCTTATTTCAGGATATAAACAACCTTTAATCCAGCCCCCCTCCACAGAAGGGTAGGACCAAACAGGACGAATTTGGATAGGCTTTATTTAGCACAAACGCTATATTTTCCCTCAAAGCAAACAAAAGGGGCTATTTTGGGGAGGAAAAACTGAGCAGGACTAGGAGAGATAGAAGAGGGAGCACAGCACAGTGGGATGGTGCCAAGAGAGAACAGGTCAACCCGCCTGAGTATTGTCACCAGGGAGGCGACTGGTTCCTGCAGTGACTGGATTGAGAGAGTGGATGTGACAGAGGAGCGAGCAGCAGTGCCCCAGCTGGAGCAAAGAGACTGATTTGTACTTCTGGTGTCACCCAACAGCATAAATGTTCTGCTTTAGATCATGTCTGATGTGCTGCACACGCTGCAGCTGTCTGAGTAGCCTCCACGGCAAATTGGATTGACAAGAGCATCTGTTGCCAAAAAACTTCTGGGATTCTGTGAAGTTCCCGGATTTTTCCGAGGCAGCTTCTCCTTGTGACCACGGAACAGACTGCAGCCAGTCCCAGAGCCCTGGGGACGGCAGATCCTGAGAGCAGAGCGTGCCCCGTGGATCAAAGGGAGCAGATGCGCCCTGGCTGGGCCCAGAACGCGGAATGACTCACAGATCAAAGGCTGCTCAGTGCTTCATAGTCACATTAGTGCCTTCTTAAATCAGAGGTAACCCAGAAAAACCCCAGCTCCCTCACTGATTAATCTGCTCGTCCCAGAAAATCTCTTCCTCCGGTCCTTTGCTCCCCAGTGGTTCGTTCATGATGTAGGGCACAGCAGCTGGCGGTTCCTGGGTGGGAGACGACGTTCCAGGCACTGCTGAGCCTCGTGCAGACCTTGGCTGTTTCTCAAAGCTCTGGAACAACGTGGTGCCTCTCACATGAGAAGCCCAAACAGCTCGGTGTGAGTAACAGCTTGGTTAAATATGAGGGGGGAAAGGCACAGGCACGGGAAAGCTGCATAAACATTTTGCACTTCTCTTAGTCCAGCACGTGTCTTGCTCCTCCTCGCTCCCCAGATTTCTCCTCAGGCTCCCAGAGTCCAGAGATGTGCAAAACTTCTGGGCTTTCTGCAGAGTTTGCATGAAAACTTTATCCCACCCTGTATTTCCTATGGTAGCTTCATGGTCCAAATAAATTGACATGAGGAGAGCCAGAGCAAGGTCCTACATGCCATTAAGTCCCTATATTTTATGTTGTTTTCACACATAGGGAAGCAGGGGACAGGCATCCTGGGAAGTCAAACCCGCTGGAATGGTTCTGACCAAAAAACATTTTGAAAAGTGTTTTTCTTTGCAAGCCAAAATATTTAGTAAGGTGAGTTCCAGTTTCAGGAAAAGGAGCACGGGAAAGGGGTTTCTAAGGTGGGATCTCATGTCAGAGGGACTGCAGAAGGGAAGCCAGTTTGAAAAATCTGATCCTAACAAGACAAAAAGGGATGTTTTCCACAGGGATGTTTCCCAAAAAGCATTTCTAAGGATTGGGTTTCCCTGCAGCACAGCACTAAAACTTCACAACCTCACAAAAACCACAGAAGCTGCCATTAAACGCAAATTATTCCCTGGCCAGCTTTACCTGCAAGTCTTCAAACAGGCACAGGTCAAAGTTTAGGTTGGGGAGGAGGCAGGAAAGTCAGGAAGTGTCCTGCAAGTTGGGGTTTCATAGGATGGGTGTTGGCAGGTCATGGGTGAACAGCTACAAACCCCAACCAATGCTACAGCTGAGACCAGGAAATCATTTCCATGTTGGGGAGATGGGCACAGAGCTGAAACAAGGGCTTCAAACTTTTTCAGTGCTTATTAATTTATTTGTTTGTTTATTTTAACTCTCAGTTTCTTGGAGGTTTTTTTTGGGGGGGGGAGGTGTTTTGCTTTGTTTCTTAAACCTTGCCAGTTGTACCTGATTTCCAGGGCCCCCGAGGACAGCAGGTAAAATTACTCAGGAAATTACTTGCAAGGGAGGATTTCAACAAAGAAATACGCATTCAGGAGGAATTTCTTCCTGGAAAGGGAGGTCAGGCCTTGACAGGGGCTGCCCAGGGAGGTGTTGGAGTGCCCATCCCTGGAGGTGTCCCAGGAAGGCCTGGAGGTGGCACTCAGTGCTCTGGGCTGGGGGCAAGGTGGGCATCGGGCACAGCTCGGCCTCGATGGGCTGGGAGGGCTTTTCCAGCCTCAGGGATTCTGGGATTTGATTTTAGATCCGTATTGATTAAGGTCCTTGTGGTTTCCATGGAATCTGTGGTTCCCAGCTTTGTTAAGCCTGGTAATTTATGGCTTTAAAGCAATCAGCTTAATTTAAAAGTGTATCTTGATCTCAGCACTGAGTGAGTTGCACCTGCCTGCCAAGCTCCAGCGCAGGATAAAACACACCATAAAGAAGTTTTCTTGGTTTTTTAGGCAACTGGGGAGAAAAAACAAAAAATGTGTGATTCAAAGCACTTTCTAGATTAGCAATTTCCAAGTGCTGTTACTGTGTTTTTATAATGAGCCCACACTCAAATTTAAGGATACATTTTGGTGGTGCTGGATGCCCATTAAACACCTCCTGTTTCAGCTGCAAGCCAGCCATGCTTAGAGACAAAACCTTACAAAGCTTTCCTACTCATTTTTGTAATCACCCACCTAAGGCAGGTTACAGAACAAATGAAAATTAAGGTCTAGATGGGGACAGCAGGCACGAATATATTCAGATTTCGATGACTCAGCCCAGACTGGGAGCCTGAGCAGGAAGAGCAAGCAGGCAAAATACTCCTGGAAAAGGAATTTTCACCGTCCTGCCCACAGGTCTTTGAACACTATCAGGGTTTTTCCCTTTCTAGATGCACCCGTTAATTGAGAATCTCAAAACAAAAGTGGCATTTCTTCTCTGTCATGACTGTAGAGCCAACTTCAGGTTCAAAACCCTAAATGCAATGAGTTTTTTCTTTTAAACTTTACCAAAGTGAAAAATTACATCGTTTGTCCAGTATTTAGAACAGGCTCAACTAAACTACTAACAGGAAAAAGAAAATACTTTAAAGAAGTTTTCAGAAATCAGTATGAGCAGAGAAAATCAATTTAATTGCCCTGATCTTTCTAATTTGTGTCCCTCTAAGTCTTCAGATTTTTATGTGCTAAGAAAACCAAAGTTAAGATGCTTTGATAAAGTCCTGCAGCCAAAAGGCGATATTTGAATTAAGCTTATATGTTTTTATATCTTCCCAAGATTAGGAATCACAAAGGATGAGTGAGCACTGAATAATCCACCCAACACTGAGTTGTGCTAGATTTTCTTAATCACTGATTACCACCAGTTAATGGCTGGTTTGTTGTGCCTTTTAATAGCCTGGGAACAGCAGCAGCTTCTGGTAACATTTTAGTAGGATTGGGGTTTTTCCTGAACAGCATCCCAAGGCTGAAGATTGTTAAAAGCAAATGAAATAATTCTTGAAATAAAAGGACTCAGCAGATATTTCTCAGGACAGGCTTCACCAAGAGGCAAAAGATTTGAACATCCCTGCCAGGAAAGCTGAGCTGGGTGAGCCGGACTGGATGTGGGAGAGTATTCCCAAAACATTCCCAAAACATTCCCATTGTTTTGAGTTTTGCAGCTTTGTCCCGTAGGTTTTAATGATGGCAAATCAGGTGTACTGATAGAAAAATTAATTGTTCATTATGGCTAATGATTAGACAAAAGGAACTCCATCAGAATTATTTACTACACAGCATAAAAGCTAAATCTACTCTTACAAGACAGAACAGTGCAATCCAAGCAATATTTTAAAAATTGTATTTAAGGCGGCAAAAAGAAATAATTATTAACTAAATTATTTGGGAAGAACTTCAATTCCTTGCTGAAAAAAACCCCACCTCACAGGACAGATCATCTGCTGCTCAGTTGCACCTTCATTTTCCACTTATCAGCTCCACAAATGGGGAAAGAGCCCAAGAGATCTGGCATAAAAGGGATTCTTGGAAGGGCAGAGTGGAAAACAGAGATGGAATCGAAATGGTCTTCCTGAAAAGCTCCTGCACAAAACCTTCAGATTGCCCTTCTTGGTGTTGCAGGTTTAACTTTAAGCTGAGAAAACAAGGTATTATGATGGTATTGATTTCCACCATTTTTGTAACAAACGCTGTGCTAGAAAGCCCTAAAATTTAGAAGGAGCTCTAAAAAAATGCAAAGAAAAATGACAGAACATCAAAATTGGATTTTACATTCAGAGATATCCCAGAGCAACTGGGAAATCAACTGTATTCCCGTTTTATTTTAGACAGAGAAGTTATTGAGGATGAAAAGCCTAGAGAAAAGAAATAAAAACCAAACCCTGACACACGGCTGAAGTCTTCTTTGCTGCTCTATTCCTCTGCAACTGGAATTGTTATTATTTCCCACACCTATTAAACTCTACTTACGCTTTCGCCCTCTTTAAATTCCCTCATTTATAACAACAGATTCTCTCCTTTTCCAAAGCCTCTCTTTTCCATTCCAAAGGATAATCATCCATCCACCACTTCTCCCAGAGCAGGAACTATGAAGTGTAAGCAAATGCTAATTATACCCCTTGTCAACAGAGTGATCATCACACTCCTTTCATACTGATGTTTGCAAGGGTCAGGAGAAAAATTAAATGCTTGCAATCCTCCTAATGTCCTTTTCCATAGGAGGAGTTTCTTTGGAATTTGCAGCTAGCAGGAGGTGGATTTATTAAAGCTAAATATCAGCACGGCCATCAAAAATGAGGGAATAGGTTGCATTTATGCAATTTTTAAAAATTGGTCAGGATGTTACAGATCCCAGTCTGGAAGATGCACCCCAAGAGTTCCATTCTGAAAAAAACTTTTAAACTGGAGCAAAGGCAACTGAAACAGTTCCAGAGGAGCACCACTGCAACAGGAAAAACCTTGGGGGTTCAGGGCACAGTGATGGACTTAGGAGAGCCAGAAATGGGATCTTTTTATCTGTGTCCATAGTAGGAATGGGATTTTTAATCTCTAAATGTTGTAAATTTGTAATCTCTTTAGAATATCAGAACGTTTACACAAAAAGGTTATCTTTCCTCAGTCATATTTCCCTTTGGTTTTCCACCATGGAACTAATTGGATGTTTCTCCTCAGTCGTTGGAGAGACAAAATCATCCGGTGCCACCCCAGTCCCACCAGCATCACCCCAAACCCTGTCCCCAAGCGCCACATCCAGACTCCTCCTGAGCACTCCCACAGACAGTGACTCCACCACTCCCTGGGCAGCTCATCCCAAGGCCTGACTGCTCCTTCAGTGAAAATGTTTATTCCAATCTCCAACCTGAGCCTCCCCTGGTGCAATTTGAGGCCATTTCCTCTCCTCCTTTCCCTCGGGACACGGCAGCAGAGGGCAACCCCACCTCACTGCCCCCTCCTGTCAGGGAGTTGTGGGGAGCAATGAGGTCCCCCCTGAGCCTCCTCTGCTCCAGGCTGAGCCCCCCCAGCTCCCCCAGTGGAAAATTGTCTCCCCCCGAGTCCCCCCACCATGGGACCCCCCTGTATGCAAGCACCTGGCGGAGCAGCTTCCTGCAGCTCCTCCCTGGCTACTCTCTCTGCCCTGTGCAGCCACTGCTTGGAAGTAGCAGGCACAGAGAGCCCAGGAATTCTCACCAGCACCCAGATACCTCCCCAGCAGGGAGTTTGGCACAGCCTGAGCCGTAAGAAATCAAAAGGGGCTGCCCAGGGAGGTTTGGAGTCCCCATCCCTGGAGGTGTCCAAGGAAGGCCTGGATGTGGCACTCAGTGCTCTGGGCTGGGGACAAGGTGGGCATCGGGCACAGGTTTCACTCCATGGTCTTGGAGGTCTTTTCCAACCTTAATGATCCTGTGATTCTATAAATAATCTGGCCTGGAGTCTACTGCATTGGAGAGATAGCTTTTACTTTTTGTTTTTCTCTGATCCTCTCTGAGCCCTCTGTGAAAGCACCAGGCCACTTCAGCAATGGCCACTTGGACAAAAGCCTCACCTGCAGTGACCAGGGACAGCACCCGGTGAGCAGCTGGAGCTGGGCCAGGGCAGGCTCAGGCTGGAGAGCAGGGAAAGGTTCTTCCCCCAGAGGGTGCTGGGCACTGCCCAGGCTCCCCAGGGAATGGGCACGGCCCCGAGGCTGCCACAGCTCCAGGAGCGTTTGGGCACCGCTGCCAGGGATGCCCAGGCTGGGATTGTTGGGGTGTCTGGGCAGGGACAGGAGCTGGACTGATGATCCCTGTGGGTCTCTCCCAACTCAGGACATTCTATGATTCTACACAGGTTGCCAAGAACCCAAAGTGTCCAGGGCAAGCTCATCCTGTGCTTTTGGATCTGACAAGTTGAGCACTTGACCAAGTAAAACTGGACATGAAGCCAGTACTGGGCCCAGCACTAAGTGCCTTGCGAGGCCAGAGTTGCCATGGACAGAATTCCAGTCCCCTGTTTGTCCACTAGTCCTGGCTTTCCGTAGGAAAACAGAGTGTAGCTGTTCACTCCTATGGATACAGGCTGGTTCTCCAGCTCCAAGTCACTTGACCAGAGGCCAACAGTTTCATTTTATTTTAAGTAGGAAGAGAACGCAACAGAAGGACTGAAAGCAGTGACAGCTTTATGAGGAGGTGGAGAAGAACAAATGCTGGGAGTCTTTTTAATCAAAAGGTCAGAAAGGTCTTTTAAAATTGTGGGATCTGATGCACGGCATAGTGTGGCCCTGAAATGTCACTCTGCCACTCCTGACTAAGCCATTACTTCCCTTAGACTAAATTCCAGGTCAGCTTTATTTGCAGTAATGTTCCTGGGATAACACCACAGAAGATTAAATGTGTTCAGACTGCCAAAGAGAGGGAGAATTTTGTGAACAACGCTGAACACTGTTTTTCCCCTAGCAATGTGGAGATAATGTAATATATTTCTGCCTCTTACAAACACACCAGTGCACCCAGCCGCAGTTTTTAGCTCCTGTTTTTAATTTTGTCTGGACCCAATAACACCAGCAGACTCAAACTGGACTGAGAGGATGAGCAGGGTGAGTGAGGAACTGATTAATTCACTGATTCCACAGGGAAGCTTTACCAGACACAATTCCTACTAAAGCTAAACGAAAAAGCAAATAATCACGGTAATTGCAGGAGAAAGAAGGTGAAAGCCAGCTAGTCAGGCAATTTGTTAAAGCGATCACAGAAGAAAAGCAAGAGGTTTCCCATTTAGCCACAGCATCCCTGCAATAGGAGCTTGTACTCTATTTCCATGTGAATGGCACCGAGGTCAGATTGCCTGCTCGGGTCAGCGCTGAAATCAGTTGTAACTGATGGACATTTATCACACCAGCTGTTCTTCACGGCCTGCCAGATGTTGCTCTGTGTAAGAAAACAGAGATAATAAACTCGTTACCAGAGGGAAGGTGTCGTGCCCTGGGGGCAGATCTGTGGCAGGACAGGCCATCAGCTCCTTGTGTGGATCAAACCCAGATTTAAGATTAACTTAGAAACAAAGTTGCAGCTTCTTTGGTACCCACACAAGTAACTCCCAGCGTGGGTTGTTACACGTTTCCTTTCTCTTTATCTGTGGTGTCCTGGAGGGGAACGGGAAGAGCATTCCCAGCAGGGCAGGGAGGGATCCTGCCCCTCTGCCCAGCCCTGGGGCACCTCTGGGGTGCCGTGTCCAGCTCTGGCTCCTCAGCACAGCAGGGCCAGGGAGCTCCTGGAGCGGGGCTGGCGGAGGCTGCGGGGCTGAGGAAGGGCCTGGAGCATCTCGGTGCCCAGGAAGGGCTGAGGGAGCCGGGGCTGCTCAGGCTCGAGAGGAGCCCCAGCTGAGAGGGGCCCTCGGGCCTGGCTGTCCCTGGCTGCAGGGAGGGCTCCGAGCAGGGCCCGGGCTCTGCTCCGGGGCCCAGCAATGGCCCCAGAGGAACGGGCAGGGCCTGAGCCCGGCAATTCCCCTGCACAGGAGGCACAACTGCTGCCCTGGGCAGGGCCCAGCCCTGAACAGAGACCAGAGAGGCTGGGGGGTCTCCTCCCTGGGGATATTCCAGAGCTATGTGGACCCATTCCTGTGCCCTGTGCTCTGGGATGGCCGTGCTGGAGCAGGGAGGTGGCACCAGTGACCCACTGTGGTCCCTTCCAGCCTGACCCATCCTGTGACTCTGGAGGTCTGTAAGTGACTCTTTTAGAGGTGATCTTTGAGACCCTGAAAGGCCTAGGTGCCCATGCAGCAGGAATTCTCTTTGTTCCAAATCCCCAGTTCATCAAACCTCAAAGAATCTTGTTCGGGATGCTCTGCTGAAGCTCTCTTTAGAGTCCCTGTACAAATACAAGAATGAGAAATATGAGGAGCCCGATATCTCTTATTACATAACAATCCACAGAAAGTTCTTAGGCCGGTATCTTTTTTATTCCAACACTAGCAGAGGTGTAAAGAGAGTGGAAGACCTCTCTATCCAGGCCACCTTCGCATTGCTGGGAATTTGAGCAGGTAAATCCTACTCGCTCCCTCCAACCCTGTCCACTGACGGAGGCTGTGATTACATAAAGCAGTGCTTCCTCCACTTCACTTCAGCACTGCTGATCATTTCAGCTTCCAACACAAATCCTGGTGTACAAACTCACTGCCTTCTTGGGCTCCAGAGGAAAACACTAGGTCTGGGTCTGTGTCCAGCAGCCAGAGGGAAATGTTTGTTCTGCTGCTGCTCCCTGTTGCCGGCTCGAGGAAGCATCAGATAAAAATGTCTCTGATGCAGCTCGGTGTACAGTACAAAATACCAGTCTCACAAGCTGGAGGAGGAGTAACAGCCCCAAAATAAATGGTTTAGTCACCATCTCAGAGCTCAGTATCCAGTGGAAAAAAATTGTGTTTGTATACAGGAAAAAAAAAAAAGAAAAAAGAGAGGTTTCTGTGCATCTCCCCCACTCCTCCTGAATGCACATTCCTTGTTTTGTGTTCCACACACCTCAGGTCCTCACTATTCATTTCACACATGACTCCCACATCTTCTGGGTAGATGGAAATAAATATCCATTTGTTAACACAAAGGAGATCCATTTTGGGATACATGGAGGTGTGAAAGTCAGAAACAAGGTCGAAAACTTCATCCAGGCCTTTTGAAAATCATCATAATGATCACAGAATCACAGAACTATCAAGAGCCCTTCAGGACCATCCAGTGCCACCCCAGCAGCACCAGCATCACCCCAAGCCCTGTCCCCAAGGGCCACATCCAGACTCCTCCTGAGCACTCCCACAGACAGTGACTCCACCACTCCCTGGGCAGCTCATTCCAAGGCCTGAACACTCTTTCAGGGATTTTTTTTTTATAATCTCCAATCTGAACCTCCCCTGATGCAATTTGAGGCCATTTCCTCTCCTCCTTTCCCTTGGGACATGGCAGAAGAGGGCAACCCCACCTCACTCCAACTTCCCAAAGTGACAATCCAGCTATAAACTGGAAGGTTTCCCACTTTTCTCAGCACAGGCTGTGTCCAGGTAACTCTCAGCCCCACTGACCCTTCCACCATTGATATTGCAAAGGACTTATTTTCTAAAGCTTCTCCTTTAGCGTGATTCCAGATGTGCCTGAAAGTTGCACTGTGACAGAGACTATGAGGAAATTTAACAGAAAGTGGTTTATTTACTGAATGTAATATTCTAGCTTAAGATCTGTATATTTTCATCAAACTAGGTAAATATTTTTCCACTAAACAGCACCTTTTCTAAGGAGGAAAATATAGATATTACATACTGAAATAGTGTTATGTTGGTGAGTTGGGTTAATAAAGAAATTCAGGTGATATTCCCAAGAGAGTCAGTGAGAGGAAGGACCCTTTCTGCTGCTCCTTCACCCTTCCTCACTCACATCAAGTATAAAAGACAGCCCAAGTTCAAATCCTGTTTTTGCTTTACTCCAAAGGGAAATCCAAGGTTTCTCACCCCAAGTCTGTCTTGCATAAAAAGGAGAACATGTTTTATACATGGCCTTATCTGCTCCCCTTGTCATTTTTTCTGAACACTGGGTTATAAACCCCAACAGTTATTATTTATAGGCAGTAGAATTTGTTGGCTCTTATTTTCAATTGCCAGATATCCTGAAAAAAAATCGCATCTGCATCAATCTGAGGACATTTTCTATTTTTCTGCTCAAACACTGATCTGAGAGCCAGTTGTTTACAAAACCAGGGTGTGAGGCAAATTAGGATGTCTGAAAAGAACTGATCAGAATGCTCTGATAGAACTGCTTGGAAATTTTGATTTTTGCCAATAAGTTCTTTGTGTCCATCTTGTTCGTTGCTGCCTAATTACCACCTTTGCAGACAATCTACATGGTTAGATCTCCTTGGAAACTAGCAAGGCTAGGAAAAAAATAAATGCAAGACTCTATATTTGAACTCAGAAATTGTTTTTTTAGCACAGAATTAGGGCCAAATCATCTCTGATGTCAACTGATCACAGTATTTACATGAACAACATTCTCTCAGAAGAGAGGCAAAATATCTTTCTTAGCATCTGTCCACTTCTTATGGAGCTTCTGTGAGCCTCAGAGAACGTGTCCACGGCTTCAAAAAGAGAAATGTGTGTATTGGACAGCTGGAAAAATATAAAAAAAATATAAAAAGTGCTCTCCCATGCCATGACAGAGGGAGCACATGAGCCTGGAGATCTATTTCCTACTTATTCCTGTGTAACCTGGTGTTAGAGCCCTTGGAGGGTCTAACTCTGTCTATTCAAAGACCTTTTCTATGCTTTAAGCCAAATGAGGGAAGGGTTAAATGGGATATTGGGAAGGAATTGTTCCCTGGGAGGGTGAGCAGGCCCTGGCACAGGGTGCCCAGAGCAGCTGTGGCTGCCCCTGTATCCCTGGCAGTGCCCAAGGCCAGGTTGGACACTGGGGCTTGGAGCAGCCTGGGACAGTGGAAGGTGTCCCTGCCCGTGGCAGGGGGTGGAACTGGGTGATATTTAAGGTCCCTTCCAACCCAAAGCATTCTATGATTCAGTGGGTTTGCCAAACTTCCAGAGTTCCTGCTATTGTCCAAATCCACAGCATCCCAGGGGCAACAAGCTTTGGAAGCCACGACGTGCTGTTAAAGGAAAACCTATTTGTTTTAAAACCAAAAAAAATCAGCTGTTTTCAAACCAGATTCATTGTGTGAGATCCATGGGATTGTCCATTCTCCACCCATGTCAACCCTTTCGGCCTTCACCCTCTTTAGGCTGAATATTCCAGGCTTTCCTGAACACCTATTTGATGGCCTGTTCTGCTGTCCCAGGGTTCTCCAAGCCCCATCCAGCCTGGCCTGGAAAATTTCATCCTGGACAAAGAGAAGGAAGTTACAGCTCAAAGACAAGAGGCTGTTTTGCCACCAGATTTAAAAGGAATTAAACAGAAATACTTTGGATAACACCACAAAAAACCATCTCACCCTATGAACAAACTCAGACGAGGCTGGACCCTGCAAATTCTTTCCTATCACCCCTCAAATACAAATACAGTCCCTTCTCTCTGCTGCTGTAGGGCCTCCTTCCTTCTTCCTTCCTTCCTTCCTTCCTTCCTTCCTTCCTTCCTTCCATCCTTCCTNCTTCCTTCCTTCCTTCCTTCCTTCCTTCCTCCTTCCTCCCTCCTCACCAGCTGCTTCTCTGTACCTTCTCCTTCTCCCTGCTAAAACACACACATGCCAGTCCAAAATATTTCACTCTGCCCACCACTCCCCCACATCCTGGACATTCCAACATCCTCATTTCTTTCCCACACGTCCATGGCCTCTGGTGCTTCAAGACACACCAGGACAGCACAACCAGACCTCCAGGGAAGGCCCTTTAAAGCTTTTGCAATGTCATTAAAAATGAATCCAGGGGCATTCTTGCCATGGAATGTGCTCTGATCTGGGAGACCTCACTTGAAACTTGTCCATATTGAGAAAGTCCGAGTGTCTACAAAGCCACCAGTCCCACTTTTAGACCATCCAGGTGGGCTCTCATGCTTGGGCACCAGAGAGGGCAGAAAAAGGCCCATCGGTCCCTTCAGGTTGAACATCAGGAGCAATTTCCCCATGGAAAGGGAGGTCAGGCCTTGACAGCGGCTGCCCAGGGAGGTTTGGAGTGCCCATCCCTGGAGGTGTCCAAGGAAGACCTGGAGGTGGCACTCAGTGCTCTGGGCTGGGGACAAGTAGGGGATCAGGCATGGCTTGGACTCGATGATCCTGGAGGTCTTTTCCAACCCAAATGATTCTGAGATTCCATGATCATTCCTAGAAAAGCATTTCCCTTGTGCCACTGGCCTCCACCTCACGGATGGGCCTTTGAGTTTTCTTAAACGGTCTAGTGAGTAATCTTTAAAAGTTAGTTAGAAACCTTCCTAACACACAGCCTCATTTGTTTGCAAATGTTCAAGCCTTATTTCATGCACTGAAAGCTGCTCTGAAGCAGCCAATGTCTATTTTTACCACCTCAGTTCTCCATTTAATTTCGGGTTTGGATGCACAAGAAGCGTGTTGTCGTTACCAGTCTATTCATTTATCAAAAGCTCCCCTCTGTGGGCTCAATACTTTTGTTTACTGTTTTCTCTTTAAAAGGTCATCTCCTTTATGAAGTATTTCTTTAAATGAGTCTGTACCTGTCTAAAAAAGACATGAAATTCACATTTTAGTGCAGCACATTCCTTGTCTCATGTAGCAGCACTAACAAGACCAATCTGTATTTCTGCTGTCCATGGCCACATCCTTGAAGGGCAGCTCACTCATTTCACTTTCCCTACACATCTCAGGAGAGATGGAAAAAGCAGAAACGCCTCTTTTTCTCTCAAGATATCTGAAGGCTACGAAAGCTTTGAATTATTTGTACTCCTGCTGAGCTTTGCCCGCTCCAGTAAGGATAGATGGGCTTTGCAGGCTGAATGTACCATCTAAAATCTCAATTATTGAAAAAACATAACACCAGTGCAGCATGTTCTGGTGAGATCCGTCCATAGAAATAAAACATAATTCCAAATTAAACACAATATCACTTCATTTTTATGTTAAACTCTCCATTCAGCCACCCAGAATCAAAGTCCATCAAGACTCCCTCAGATATTTGTGAGAAATTGGATGTTGCAATCTGGGATAAGGGGAGAGTCCAGCACTGGCGAGTCTTTCTACTTTTTCCAAAAGGTTCCAGTTAGCCCTCAAAGGACCTTATTTTTAGAGAGGAAATTGGTGACTCGTGCATGGAAAAATCCTGGGGAATGATGGATTATTTTTAGCCAGATTAGAAAAACCTACAGGAAAAATCAAGGGCAATCAAAAAGTCTTTTATACTTTTTAGCAAAGTCAGGAAAACAAGCAGAAAACCCCAGCTTCACCCAAAATAGGGATTACAGGGTTTTTTCATATAATCCCTCCATTTCAAATTTATTTAATCCTTCTGAACTACTTTGTTTCCTAAAGTTGGGTAAACTATAACTGTGAAAAAGATGTGCAAATCTGAATTATGAAACTGTTGTTAAAAGTACCAAAACTTCAGCATTTCGCAGCCAAAATAAAACCTTTTTGAAAGTCTGAAATTAAATGTATTTTCCTTTATAAAATATTTTGGAAAATGCTGTCGGTCAAATCGAATCCAGTTTACAAAAAATATTTCCACGCTTCTAATTCTCTTTTTTCTCACTACTTATATCCCTATAGAAAAGGATAATGGCAATTAGAGCAATTACAGCAATTTCACAGCAACTCCTTTGAGATTTTTTCCAACAAATTTATAGACCTATTTCCTTTATTATGTAGCTTAAGTGAACTAGCACAGCAAATGGCAATTTAGACACCACTGAATTGCTTATTTCAAGACAAAATGTTGCTGTTTGTTCACATGGAAAGATTTGGTTTTTTGTGTGGTTTTAACTTATATTTCTACTCTCGTTGGGTCTGATATTGTCCTTGCCTGAATACATCTTTGAACAACTTTTTGGGTGTAAAATGGGTATGAAGTCCTGTGGAGCTGATGCTCATTGCAGAAAAATTATGGGGTTTTTCATTCGGATTAAACAAAAGTAAGCAAAAATCTGGATTGAAACCAAACATATGTTTAC
The DNA here is from genome assembly GCA_013400235.1 of Oriolus oriolus. NCBI lineage: Eukaryota > Metazoa > Chordata > Aves > Passeriformes > Corvidae > Oriolus > Oriolus oriolus. Next base: position 105,097 of record VXBT01006372.1, read on the forward strand.
TCAACCTTTTACTTAAAAATAAAAAGCATGAGTTGAGTCAGTTTTATTCTCTTGCACTCCAATTGTTTTGTGGACAAGCCCACAAAGTCTGACCTAAACGAAGCTGTTGTTGAAGGTGGAAGTCCCTGTATGGAAAATGAGAATCAGGCAGATGCAGCCTGGAAAATCCAAGCACACAAAGCAGGAGCAGGGGTTTCTCCTGTTGAAGAGACTTCACAGGGACGTGGAGTGGAATAGTGAGTTGAAAAAATATTTGACTGGAGCTTTGGGAGCAGCAGCATTCATGGAAAAAAAGAAACATTTCTTGTAGCTCGCTTTTATGGAGATGGATTTCTTGGCGTCCGGTGGTGTGGTTAACTCAGCCTGTTTTCATGACATGGGTAGGAATTTAGCATTTCTGAGGGCTCCAAAATCTCCCTGAAGATCTGAAAGAGATCTAAAAGCCGAAATACCAACCACAGTTTCAAAAGTGATTCAGAGGAGGCCAGACAGGGTGATGGATAAGGCTCATTTCCTTAGGAAACATTGCTCAAGTACCATTCTGAACTTACCGTTTCCAGGTTATCAAAACACCACAGCCTGAAACAAAACATTGACCCAGCTGAAATTATGGAGGTTTTAAAAAATTCCTGTTTTCTAAATGTCACTTCCAGCCTGATTTCTCAGTTATTTTTTTTTCCTTCAGTCTATAAACTGCAAAAAAGGGGAAATCATCAGCAAGAAACCAGGTCTTTGTATTTCTCTGTGACTTCTTTTGGCAGGGAAAAGGGATGAAGGCAGTGATGGCCTAATTATTCAGCTTAAGGAAAGCAGCCAAAATCCCAGTATCACCTGCAAAAATGGAGAAGGAGAAGCATGGAAAGAACACGAGAGCTGTTGAGATAAACTAATTGTAAGAGGGGTAATTGCTTGGCCCCTGAGATATTATTTGAGGCAACATTTGGATGCCAGAGTTTGGGTTTGTATCTTAGGCCAAATGAACCAACACTCAACCAGCAGAAATCTGTGCACATCCACCAAGTCACCACCATGAGGGACAGCAGCAGCCACAGAAATGTTGTTTCCCCAGCATCCACATGAAACATTTCAGTAATTTTTCTTCTCAAGTGCATAAAAACTAAAATCCTGCCTGGTTTTTGTAAAGGAGGAGCACCCTGCTCACCTGAAATAGAAGCAAAAGCCATCAAAATCCTCCTTTGACTGCAGGGAAGTTGTCAAGAAAGAAATCTCCATTACCAGATTAAAAAGAAAATAATTATAATTTCTGCCTGTTTCAATTTTTCCAGTCTTTTCAACCCCTTCTTTAGCTTTGTGCAACAGTAATAGTGGCAAGAAAACCAATATGCTTGGGCAGTGTCTGTGACCTCGGGGCAGCCAGTTTGGATGGAAACTGAGTGAAGAAAATAAAATAATTTCAGGAGCGAAGTTTCTGACATTTTTTTCATTCTTCTTTCAAAAATTGGAGGGCAGGAGCAATCACCTATCTGTGCTCCAAAGTCATTCTGTTGCCTGTAGTCCATATTTTTTGAAAAAAAAAAAAAACCAGAGCAAATGGCAGTTCTTCATAGCTCAAACACTTCATCTTTACCAATGGGATTTGAGCTATTCTCCCAAAACTTTGCTGCCCAAGGAAGCTGCAAAATCAGTGTCAAAGTACGTCAGGAGTGTGTGAATATTTGCTTTGCATCACAGTGATGCCTAAGAGGCCAACCTGGAAACAGAGACTGGACAGGAGTAAGGGAATAAAGGTGGATATTTATTGGAAAGGCCTTCAGAGGCACACCCTGGGCAGGCCAAAGGCTGCACCCGAGATGGACACAAGTCATGAGTTCTTCACACTGTTACAGGTTTGGTCCATTTGCAGATCAGCATAAATTGGCCAATTAAACTTTAGCTAATGATGGAACTGCCCCTCAGCTCGCCCCCCTTCTCAAGGTGCTGGGTTACACATTTTGGGCCTGGGACGGGCTGGGTGTCCTTGCAGAGCAGGCCTGGAGAGGCTTTGTTATGTCTGTGTGAGCATGAGAGAGCAGCAGCTGCCAGGCTGCAAGGCAGCTCAGAGTCACACACTGGGAATGCAGAATTTTGAAAAATATAAGGGTTAAAACCTAAGGCATCGATAGCAAACCCACACTTGACCCAGGGCACCAACGACGGGGCTTTCCCCAGCCAGCGACCACCCTGACCTAGGGAAAGGTTACTCAGTGCAAACAATGTTTTGCAGAGCAAAAGTGAACACTCTCAAAGTCATCTTGGATCCTCTAACCTTAAATTGATCAGATCCAAGGTCTTTACCAACATCTAAAGTCTTCTGTCCCTTTTGGTAGGAAAGTGCTAGAAGCTCTTGGCCTTGATCTGCAGCCTCAAACCATTGCGTAAGTTATTGGTTTCACTCGACTGCTTCAGCACCTTGATTGAATCAAGTCCTTCCTTTCTGACCAAAAATATTCCTCTCCATCATTCCTCTGCCTTATATTTATGAGAGTTCATTGATCAAAGCAAAGAAGCTGTCAGAGTGTGTTGGTGCAGCAGTCAAGGTGGTTCCAGCACCTGCCCAAGGAGCTCTATGAATATTCAGGCACAAGGCTGCCTCAAGGTTGTTCAGCAATGCAGGAAAATATTGAATTTGGCTATGCAAAGGACGAAGATTCAAGTGAAAACACCCTGGCTTCAGGAAGGGGAGGGAAAAAAGGACAGGAACTGAGTTGGGATAGAAAACAGCAATTAGAGAGGGGCTGGTTTTTCCTGCCAACAAGAAAATTGGTGACAACAACTCTTCTGAGAGGGTGCCTTTCTCTCCTCTCTGGTGACCTAACAAGCTGCCTGCCTTGATTTCCAAACTTTTCCTGTGCTGGAACATGCACCAGCCCCACCACCAAGCTGACTCCATCTCCAATGTTAAATAAAACCAGGAACTGTTCTGCAGCCTTGAGACCAAGCAGCACAGGATGCCCTGCTGCAGAGCACCTGGCCCTGAGGCTTGTGGGGACTTTCTGTTGGTTTTAAGGCATAATTAGTTTATTAGCAGTGAATTTTTTTTCCTCTTCAAATTATCTGGAACAAGGAGAGGTCTGTGTTGCAGACCAGGGGTTTATGTTGCTTTAAGCAGGGGAGGGGATGAGAGCCTGTGGCAGTGTCTGAGGGAGCAAAGGTGGAACTGTGTTGGCAGATAAGGGTGAAAAAAGCCAAATCTGATTCAGTCTCATTCATGCTGCTGAATGGGAGCACATCCTGTCTCCCAAACCATTCCCAGGTATTTTCTTGGAGCACTAATTGGGCCAAAGCCAAAACAATCAGTTTGCTAAATAAGCAGTGCAACCACCACTGGACAGGGAAGCCAAACTCCTGTTTATACTTCCAGAAACAACCAGGAGAACTCCACAGGTATCAGGGATATCACAAGCGCAGAATTAAATGAGTCAGACATCCATGTGAAATATTTGGGTCAGAATTCTCTACACAAAATAGCTCAGCTGATCAGCTCATTTTTGTTCCCAGAGTTTTCAGTTGGGAAAATGTTAATGGGGAAAAAATCTTGAGTATCTCTTCTCACAAAAGTTGGGAATACTCTTTTTCTGTGTAACCAGTAAAGAGAATACATGGAGGAATCAGGATTTAACCAGCCCTCATGTAACTTCTCTGAAAGGCTGAGCTCAGATTCAAAAAAGAAGCTGCAGAGAAGATGAAGTCCTACTCTTCTCAGAGGTGCAGAGGGAAGAACAAAGAGCAATGGACACAAGCTGCAGGGAAGCGAATTCCAACAGGACGCAAACCAAACAAAAAGAAGTTCCCAGTGTGAGAGAGAAAGTGCTGGGTGGACACTCCCAACCTCGGCCCAGAGCAGGGTAATCCAATTTTCACAGAATCAGAATTACTGAGGTTGGAAAAGACCTCCAAGGCCATCAAATCCAAGCTGTGCCCAATGTCCCCAGCCCAGAGCACTGAGTGCCACGTCCAGGCCTTCCTTGGACACCTCCAGGGATGGGGACTCCAAACCTCCCTGGGCACTCCATGGAAGTTGGTTCTGTGTTGAGCAGCACATTGAAACCTTTAGAGGTTACTTATGACTCAAAATATTTTCTGATTTTTAAGCATGTTTTGAATTAATTTATTTATTATTTTTAGCAGTGAAAGCACACGAACACAGTTTAAAACTGGTAACAATAAGGTTAATACAGGTCTTTCATGCTTCTTCCTTTTCCTGATACACCCCGCAGAGAAGAAAAGCTTGGTTCTTAGTAAACCTCTGAAGAAAGTGCAATTATACAAAAATTTGGGTATTTGGACACGTGATAGGAACTGGCAGAAATAATTGGGGTTGAGTAACTGGAAAAAGAAATCTCAGGGGTCCCGTCAGACGAGGACACCTTGCAGCAAGTCAGGGGACACGTCTGACCCAGAGGCATCAGAAGGCAAATGTGTGGCCAGGATTTGCAGCCGCTGAGGCTGTCAGCACCATGCTCCAGCAGTGATCCCTGTTACCCCTCCGGCAGCCCCTGGCACTGGTTTGGCACATGGAAATACCAGAGAAGAGCCCAGCTCTGGTGTTCCAGGTGGCACAACTCAGGCTGGGACACCTGGGCTGCCTCTGCTGCTGCCCTTGCTCCCCTGCTGGCAGCAGCACGGACAATATCAAGCATTTTCCAAGTGCAAAAAATGCTTTTTCTCTTTTGTATCACCTTCTCAGATGAAACAGGGCTCTGAGGAGGCTGATTCCTGCCGTGGTTGTGGATAGGACAAGGAGGTTACAGAATCCTGGAATCACAGAATGGTTTGGGTTGGAAGGGCCTTAAAGATCATCCAGTTCCATGAGCAGGGAACTTTCCCCGAGACCAGACTGCTCCAAACCCTGCCCAACCTGGCCCTTGACACAGAAATACCTGTTCTGAAGCTCCAGCTCGAGCTTTTCTGGGAGCCAAAAACCTGGTAAAAGACCAGTCAGACAGGAAATCCCTCCTCATTCCAGAGATCTGTGTTCAGTGCCACGTATTTGCAGTAGAGACGGCTCTGAATAAACGCTGACTCCAAGAGCTCAGACTTCAGGTAGCAAACAAATTTCACAATCCAGTTTGGGAGCCACAGCCTCATGAAAGGCTGAAGATGTTGATAATGAACTGTCTGTGCACATCTTTGCAGGTTTACAACGTGCAGCCTTTTTACACTGCCCCATAAATGTTACCAAGCCAAGGCTGTTTGGCTTCCCCGTGATTCAAATGAAGATAAATTTAGCAAAGCAGATGTAAAAACAGCATTCTGGAGCCTTCAGTGGTAAATTCTGCAATGAAGTTGGTTAGAATCCAAGACAAAAACTACAAGGTCAAATGACTCCCAAAAATGGAGTCGTGTGTTTTTAAATCTGAGTTATCAGCTTCATTTTCCACCCTCCATAATAAAAGGGCCAAGAATCAGGAATGAATGGAAATGTTTGTACTGCAGAGACACAAAGTGTTACTCAGACTGATTTCTTGCAGCTGTACAGGCTTAAAAGAAATGAAAATAGTAGAACATTATTTTTATCAAGTTGGCTTAGAAGGCAGTGATGAAGCAGGTAATGTGAAAAAACAAAGTATCATCCTTACAGTCTCTTTTCCAACCATAAATATATCTCATTTCATGTCTTTTTTAGTGAAAGCTGCTGCTGAAATAAATCTCAGTCACACGCATGCTCCCTCTGAAATTAGATTTATGATTCCATGGGTGCAAAGAAGTAATTTGGGTCTTGAAGAGATTTGCCAAATCAGTGTTTATTGAGCACTCCAACGTTTCAAAGCGAGGCCTAGCAATGCTTCCAGCTGAGTGAATAGACAATCTTGCATTGATTTCAACAGTGCAGGACCAGATCGTAATTCCTTTCTTTTTCAGGAAAAAGGATCTGTGTTCTGTGATAATGGCTGCTTACAGTTGTTAGCTGATCATAAAAGACTCCACTTTTTCCTGTAAACAAGACTCTTTCTCCTCATATCTGGTGGTGATGATGGCGCCTTGCGGTGTGGATTATCTGGCTGGGCTCATCCCACAGACAAATCCCCCTCTCTTCCCAGAATTCCTGTGTTCCTGTGCCCTCTGTGCTCATCACAAACGAGATTTTGCAGAGCTCTGGAACAAAAACCAGCCAGAGATGGGGGAAAGCACTCCAAAATCTCTGCTTCCCCTCTCGGACTTCTCCTTCCATCGAGAAAGAGAACGACCTGGATTTAGGGTGTTGAAGGCTATAAGAAATTCCTTGTGCTGGTCAAAGTCCAACAACCCCGCAGAGAGAGCCCAAACAGCCACCAGGTACTGCCAAATATTCCACAGATGGATGCAGTGCCAGGCAGGTTTGGGAGCACAGCAAACGAGAGATAAAGCACTCAAAGACTTCCCAAAAGCCAAACTTGGACCTTAGAGATGCGAACACCTGCTTCACTTGAAAGTGACCCTCATCCCACCAGGGAAGTGGGGAATGCAGGCAGGAATCGCAGTGTCTGCCCAACATATTTGTCTGCATGCAGTAAAGCCCAGGAGAGCGATTTTTAGATTGTCAATGGTTTTTAAAATCAGGGAATCTGCACACGAAATGTTCACAACTGTGTTACCAGAGTTAAAATTAAAAATCGCTAAATTACAGTGAAACATCCACTGAACTTTCTAGGTCAGCTTCTGTTACAGAAAGGTCAGTTTTAATTTGCAATATTCTCTGTTGAAACTCCTCATTATTTTACAGATCACACTACAACTCTAATTCTGTACACAACCAGAATTGGATAAGCAGGCCCTTTACATTCCCCTTTTGCTTCGTGTTTGCACAGCACCACAACAAGATCTCTGCAGCACTTCCAGAACACACCAAAAATCACATTGTTAATGAAAAAATGATTGCTTAAGGGTTATATTGATGTGTTACATTCACAGCCTCGAAGGGAGAGAGCATGTCCTGCACAGCTGTTTGGTTGTTGACGCTGGTTTCGTGTTGTCCTACAGGCTCTAAATAAAAACATGTGCTCGGAAAAACAGGATGGTGCCTTTGCAGTGCTGCTTTGGAGCAGACAAGAACATGACAACAACATTTGCTGCAATTTTACTAGAAAATAAAATGTTCTGAGCGCTGGCACACAACCCCCTGCAGGGCGAAATTTCTAGAAAAGCCCCTGGCGCGGTTTGGACCAGTGCAGAACTGAGCACACACGATTCCTGGCTCCGTTTCAGGACACAGATTATTCCTGTTTGGCAGATTGTGTGGCGCTAACCTGCCTGGGAAACAGTTGGAGTTCAATAACCCAAGTGTGGGCTGCACCGCTCTGTACCCTCCACACTAAATGATAGGCCTGGGCACACTTAATTTGCTAATTTGGCCACAGCCAGGACACAAGTGAACTATTCAGGGACTTATTTAGGAGAACTCCTTGTCATTTGGTGGGAAATTAAACAAATCACTGAAATCTCATATGTCTTGTAGGTTTTGCCTAAGAGAGTAACCAGATCCTTTGAGCAGAATGCCCTAAATTGGCTCGTTACCTGGTTGTTGTGTTCAAACAAACATAATGTTTACCAGCAGAGGAGGAAGAGTTCAGAAATACCTTTTTTTTTTTCTTCAAAGTGCAGATTAATAATTTGTATATGTTTTTATCAGGAAGAAAAGCAGAGAGAGCAAAAATACCTCTCGAGTGAGGCTGCTGCTACTCACTCCCCTGTTCCTGGATCCATGACAGCCATTATGTAACCAAAAGGAAAATTAGATGGAATAGCAGAAGTTAACTGGGTTGATACCGAGTAAAAATATGATTCGTGGAAGTATTTTGTGGCAAAGGCGCTGACAGTATGTGGCTGTGCCTCAGCCTCGGTGGTGAACAGGGATCCTGCCATGTGTTTAAAACTTATTCATCAAGCATTTCCATGGAAACACACAGATGCATAAACTTTGGATCACTTATTTTGGGAATTGCTGCTCCCATGGTTCCCTCTGGAGCGAGAACTCCATCCAGGACAGGGTAACAAACTGTGGTTCTGATCCAGAAACCTCTCCACAAAGGAATTCATTCATAGCAGGACTGGGGGAGGGAAAGAAGGAAAGGGCATCTCGCAGAAAAAGAGAAAAAGACAAAAAACTTGACCTTAATTTTTTCCTCTCAGAAGCTGAGAGTTGACAAATGACAGCACTGGGAAGAGCCTGGAGAGTTTATAAGTGGCCAGATGCCCTCAGGAAGATTGAAATGTCTGCAAGAGTGTCAAATAAATGCTGTAACGAGAGAGACCTTGGTTAAACGCTGGGTTTGGTTGTCCAAAGATGCCCCTTTACAAAGCCCGATGAGAATCAGCTCAACTGCAACCTCTCCAGGTTAAGACAAATCCTTCCACACTGGAAGTGTCACATCTTGATCCCACTTACTGTGACAGCAGCTCCTGGCTCCTACAAAACCTATGGACACTTGATGAAATGTGGCCCTTCCCTTGTGCTGTGAGAGACAGGTCAGGCTGGCTGTGATGCACAAACCCACACAAAGCATTTGGAAAACATCAGTAAGAATTTGCTGTGTGAATAAAAGGTGCTTCACTGCTCAAAGTATTTCCACAGGAAATAAACTCTGTGTGCAAAGCAGGAGCAGTGCGGCAGGAGGGCAGCCCTGGATGTCCCTGCACATTCCTCCTGCTGCCAGGAATAAAATCAGCACCTGGGTACCCTCCCAGGATAATTTCTGGCAAGAGATGCTCAGACAGGGAGGTTTGGGACATGGTTCCCTTTAACAGCAGAGCCAGGAGTAAGGAATATTCTCGAAACCAACAGGACTCTTCCGTTCTTGGTCTCTGTGTCCATGCCAGGCTCAGACTGTGAAGGGAAACAAATTATTCATGATGCCTGAAAGATAATGAACCCCATTATATCAGCATTAGTAGTTTGACATAAAGCCTCAAAAGCCAGAGCCTTCGTAGGTTGTTCATAATTATCTGAGGATTCTGTTGCTGCAGTGATATGGTAACTCCTGTGGACTGGAATTTCCTTAGGCACAGCGGAGAGCTGAGCATAAAGTGTGAAGCCTTAACTTCAAATTTTCTGGCTTTGGCTTAAGTCTGCCTCACAAGAGCCATGCAATGCCTTTTGATTGTGTTTTGTCATGCATTACCCAGCATCAGGGATAATGCAAGCAGGCACACTGTCACTGACTGGGGGAGTTCATTCAGAACTGAGGGCCTCGTGACACAGCTCCCAGAGCTGCCACTGCCATCAGCGCCGATAACGCTCTCCTGAGACACAGCAGCAAACTGAAAAGGTGACACAGGATGGGGTGCACAGCCTTCAAACATGGAATTGCTCTCAGATTCTGTGCTACTGTAGGACTTTGAGTCTTTCTTTGAAAGAGGAGCAGGTCAGGAGGAAAGACAACCAGGCTACAACCCTTGTTTCCCCCCTGGGTATTTCAGTCACCCCTAAAACTCTACAAGGGTCTGTGATCTTTCTCTACAGGGATGAGCTTTCACATCTTGAAAAAGCTACAGGTGCTGTGAGACTCCACCCAGGATCTGCTGCACAGCACAAGAGTGAAATTTGCTTTTAGGGCCACACTGACCCACTGAGAGCAGCCTCTTGTGCAACCCTCTGTGAGGGACTGGTTCAACATCACAGCAGTGCTGGTCTTTCGATGGGATATTGGGAAGGAATTGTTCCCTGGGAGGGTGGGCAGGCCCTGGCACAGGGTGCCCAGAGCAGCTGTGGCTGCCCCTGGATCCCTGGCAGTGCCCAAGGCTGGGTGGGACAAGGCTTGAAGCAACCTGGGACAGTGGAAGGTGTCCCTGCCCAGGGCAGGGATGGCACTGGACAATTTTTAAAGTCCTTTCTGACCCACACTATTCTGTGATTCTGTATTCAAATTCAAGCATCTGGACAGACCCACCAGAAGACTTTTCCCTTTACAGTCTGGCAGAAGAATGACAGCAGCTAGCCAGAAGGGAAAGAATTAAGAATTCAAGAGTTGATATTCCTGCAGGAAGAAGCCCCCCAAAACAAAAGGATTTCAGTTAAAAACAACAATTACCCCAGACCTCACCACGTCCTCCATGCAAAACACACAAGATTAAACCACTCTCCTCCTCAGTACACTCTTTTTTTTCTCTGGCACACAACCATAATGAAGCTATTTATCTCCAAAGGCTGGGAAACTTAAAAAAAAGGCCCAGATCATTAGAGGACAAGGTACACTTGAATTAAAGGCCACAGGCACTGTGAATTCAAATGAAATCTGAAGTACCGTAGCTTTTACGTTGCCGGGAGAAGGACACACAATTCCCTGTCTCATTATCAGCAAGACATTGATTTTCTGTGGAAGTGTGCTTGAATTGCTCTTGATGGATATTACTACTGTCCTTCAACCAGAGGAGGATTGGTTCTTCCTAAAAACTTGGCTTTAAAAAAAAACCCAAAACTCCTTGTACTTCTTTAATACTTTCCCCACAGCAATGCAATTGATGGAAAAAAATAGTTCAATAATAGCTCATTTTCTCTGCTCACCCCCAAGTGAATCCATTCCCTCATTTATATGTTTGATCTCCGTAAGATCTTTCTTGGTGCATAAAAAATTTCATTCATTAAACTGTAAAAGGGGTGAGGGGGGAAGGAATATCTGCCTAAACCCATCCTGCAGCATTTAAATATGGGTGTAGATGGGATGACCTGGTAAGAAGCGAGAGTTTGGTTTCCTTTTATTTCTGTGTAGCAATAAAATGAGGGTGCTTGGCATCACTGGAGTTTTGGGTTAGCAAAGAACAAGGATGATCATTTTATTGATTAACGCAGAAAAAGGTTGTGTATTGACTCAGAGCAATACTAAGAGGAATAATGACTTTTTCTTGTTTGTTTGTTTTCCATGGCAGCCAACGTCCTGGAAGAAGACTCAATGGAGCAGGACATCGAGAGCCCTGTCACTATCCATCAACCAAAGTTGCCCAAACAAGCTAGAGAGGATCTGCCAAAAAACTTAAGCAAAGAATGTGCCAAGAGAAAAATCCAGAGGTACGTTCGGAAAGATGGGAAATGCAACGTCCACCACGGGAATGTCAGAGAGACTTACCGGTACTTGACTGACATCTTCACCACCCTGGTGGATCTCAAGTGGAGGTTCAACCTGCTGATCTTTGTCATGGTTTACACGGTGACCTGGCTCTTCTTCGGCATGATCTGGTGGCTCATTGCCTACATGCGAGGGGACATGGATCACATAGGGGACAGCACGTGGACCCCCTGCGTCAGCAACCTCAATGGGTTTGTCTCAGCCTTTTTATTCTCAATCGAGACCGAAACCACCATTGGGTACGGTTACCGGGTCATCACGGACAAGTGTCCCGAGGGAATTATCCTGCTTTTAGTGCAGTCTGTCCTAGGTTCTATCGTCAACGCCTTCATGGTTGGCTGCATGTTTGTGAAAATATCCCAACCCAAGAAGAGGGCGGAAACCTTGGTTTTTTCTACAAACGCAGTCATTTCCATGCGGGATGGAAAGCTGTGTCTGATGTTCCGAGTAGGAGACCTTAGGAATTCACACATTGTAGAGGCATCAATACGAGCCAAGTTGATCAAATCCAAACAGACAAAGGAGGGGGAATTTATACCACTCAACCAGACAGATATCAACGTAGGTTATTACACAGGGGATGATCGTCTCTTTTTGGTTTCACCACTGATCATCAGCCATGAGATTAACCAGCAGAGTCCTTTCTGGGAGATTTCCAAAGCCCAGTTGCCCAAAGAGGAGCTAGAAATTGTTGTAATCCTAGAAGGAATGGTGGAGGCAACAGGTAACATTTCTTATACTTTGTATAAGGTAAATGCTTTAATTTTAGCAAGGAAAATCAGTGGTTTTGCTTCGTTTTAAAGGAATCACTTCCACAGTCGTTACATTTGAAAAAGGCGTCCGTTCTCTGGTGAGCTTCGAAATTAAAAGCATGCCCGGTTTAATTGTCTGCTCCATCTTGCCTAACGGAATTAGTGTTGTTTCTGCTCTGTTTGGAAAATGGGATAGCATCTCTCATTTTCTACATTTTTCACAGCATGTCACCCCGTTATTTGTCATTCTATTGCAGGAGCAGCTCAACCACAGGGACCTTGTGGGGTAAAATTGCTTAGGGAAAAACAAAAAAAAAATTCAGTGCAAAACTCTGCTTGTGATTAACGTGGGAGCACCATGGTCCTGCTGCTTCCAATCACCCCTGGGTATCTGCGGAACAACTGCAGGCCCTGTGGCATTCCAAGGCTGTTTGGATCCAGTAGGAAGTGATGATGTGCTCAGTTCTCTCTTTTCCTTGCCTGCTTGTTTTGCTTGTTTTTTGTTTTAACTTGTAACGTGGGGCTTGTTCCACTTGAGCTCACAAAAGATCTCTGATTTTGTGTTTCACTGGGGCCCCCGTGGAAGTGCACAGAACACTGGAAGCTGGGATGTATAAACAAGGAATGTTGTGTCACCAGAGTCTTGTTGGGATGCTTGTTGTGGTGGTTGTTACCTGCAATTATGCAGCAGAACAGCAGAAATCACTTGGTGCAGAGAAAATAGTGCTTGAAATTCGCAGCGAATGCACTGCTAAAATGATGTTTCTTTTCTGTGTTAAAGCCAGAATTATAGGAGGGTACTTTTATCTGTGTTTTAGAAGCTGGAGGTGGGTTTTTTTTCCTGTTAATAACAGCATCAATGCCTGAAATAAGCAAATATAATCAATGCAAGGGAATGGTGATTATAAAGTGAAGATTTGATGTGCTTGGGGAGGAGAAAACACTGAGTATAGGAAGATAAGAATGAGATTTGCCATTTTCCCCCACGACTGCAGCGAAACCCAGGAAAGTTTGAGCACGTGGATTCCACAGCTCTGACAGAGGCACAACCTTTCCAACCCTGACTCATGTTTTGCAACTGGAGCCAGGAAATAAAGAGCAGTCTCTTACTAGAACATGTGTGTGTGTTTCACACATCTATTATGTGGTGTCAGAAGAAAACTGCATTTGTCACCATATAATAAACGTGTGAGACAAAAATGGAGCAGGGGAAAAAAAAAAAAAAAGAAAAGACTGAAAGGAACTTGGCAGGGAATTTGAAGTGGTAAATGCAAGGCTTCCAAATTTTCCAGGAAGTAGGTGGTACTGAAGAGAAATCAAGATGAAATGTTTAGCGCTCCTGATCTGTGCAGTAGGCACTGGGATTTCAAACATCTGTATCACTTTCGGGTGAGACAATGAGGAAACTGCTGTTTGTTCCCTGAAACCATCCTGAGAGCTCAGAATTGCAGCTGAAGGAACTTGACATCCCAGAGGGCGGGGAGTATCTTCAGGTTTGCTGAGCACCGTGTTTCCCAGCAAAATGATTGGCAAGTAGTGGAAGAATAAAAAACGTCTCACCAAAACCACCTACAAGATCAAAAGACAGAATATTTCTGCAGTGCAGCAAATGTAGATTTGTTTTCCTGAGTCTCAAGACTCTCCATTTGTGACCCCACTTCCCTCACCTCATTTTCACCCCTGCACACCCCAGGGCTCTCTGGGGCGTCCTTTGCTGCTCTGGCCTGACCACCTCTCCCACCCAGCCATCACCAGCCTTCACTGCAGCACAAAACCCTTCAGGCTGCTTGGGCTGGCAAAGTTGAAGATAAAAATCAAATCCATCGTTATCTCAGTCCTTTCCAGTCCATATCACGAGAGGAACTGTATGCAGTGATTTGAAAACCCATGGAAGATATCCAGTATTAAAGAGTTTCCCCTGCACTGGGTGGGTCCATTTCCCATTTTAAACTTCTCTGCTTGGGTAGAGTCTCCTGCTGAGTGAGAAATGAGCAGAGGGCATCAAATAATGTCAGAATTACCAGCAAAATTTCTAAAACATATTTGTGCAGAAGTAGCTGCTTGTGCTGTCCTTTGACCCCATGCATTGAGTGATTTTTGTTGAACTAGGAATTTTCACCTTCTTAATTTACAAATATTTACAAGTTGCATCCTGCCAAACCCTGAAAGCCAGTTAAGGCTGTCAAATACTCACATTTCCTTCTTCCACCTGATGCAGAGTGAGAGCAGCAAAGCCCAACCCCTCATTCCTGCCAACAAAGTCATGGAATACAAAATTGTGAAAGCTGAAGCCAGGAAACTGTGATGTCACCTATAGCAGGGTCCTCATTTAGTGTCACTGCTGGTGGATCCAAACCAAGTGAGGCCATCAGATTGTGTCATCCATCAGAAAAGCCACTCCCGAGTGTGACCAGGGAAAACAATCCTTTATCTATTTTCAGAGCTTCCCCACTCAGATATGCCTTCAGTGAGAAATAAAATGGGAGATGATAAGGGTAAACATTTGCTATTGCTGTTATTAATTATTGATATCATTCTGTTTCAATTTGACTGATTTAACAGGTGAATACATTTATAATACTTTACACCTTAAGGGCTCCAAAACCACATCTGTCTGTTGTGTGAAACACAATTTTTATGGATTGTCGTGTGAACTCTGCGTTGTGTGTTAGGACAGGAAATTAAGAGCGATGCATTTTATTAAATGACATTAAAATAATGAACCAAACTGAAATTCAGCAGGAAGTTCAAATCAAGGACCCCTTAATTCCCCATGGAAGCATTGCCACAACTTCCTGAGATGCAAAAAGAAGTGGATGTGTCTTTACTAAGGCACGTAACAAAATATTATCCCAGGGAGTATCCCTACCCCTTGGTTTTTCCCATTGTTTCTACCATGAAGATCACTTTGAGGGCAGAATCCTCAGCAAGGCATTTTCCAAAAACATGAAGTCAATCTGATTCTTTCATCCAGCATCATCAAACACTCAAAATAAGGCTGTTTTTTAAAAATACTTCTTAGGGATACTTTCAATATTTAATTTTATTTATTTACTTATTTATTTATTTACAACAGCATTCAAAAATATCCCTTTTCAAAGGATCAAACTTGTGCAAAGATTTCTCTCTGTGCTTTTCCTGATGGTGGTGCACAGCTCTCAAGTGGGCAAAAGCACCGATTTTGGGACAGCGCGATCATGGTGCAAAGCACGCTCGGCTGCCATGGAACCACTGAGGAGCCTTGAGGAAAGGGGGCAAAAAATCCAACCAAACTTCTCTGCATCTGGAGGACACCTCTGGTATTTCCACATTTTGCAGCCCCCACTTCCCAGAGTTTTAAATTTGAAACAATCTACAGTTAGGAATATTCTATGATCATTGAATCTTAGCCACAGGCTTAAAATTTTTAAGCCTTTTTCACCCGGTGAAATCTATTTTTAAGGGAAGTCTTATCATCATAAGCAAAGTAGGTATTATAAAAAACTAAGCAAGACTTGCAAATGTATAATTCTGAGAAGGAAATAGACCCATAAGAAGAAATGGAAAGCCTTTTAAATTTGGGAGGTGAAGTGGGAAAGTCAGGTGTGGTACAGTAGCAAGAGAAAGTGAGAGAAAAAAAACTCAGAGAGAGAGAGAGAGAGATGCAAAAAAAAAAGGAGAAAAAAAAGGTGAGAAAGAGGAAAATTCAGAACAAACCTTGTGAAGTTGTGTCTGGCCAGTGGGGTGCACTCAGTGACACTCTGGCAATTCCCTCTGCCTAAAAATAAACATTTGAGCATTGAACAGCACCGAGGAAAGAAAATAATCTGCACATTTGTAGCTGTCAAAAAAACAAGCAACAAAGCCAGACAGAAAACTTCAGGTTCAGAAGGATAACCTTACAAATAAACTCAGAACAGGGTGCATTTATAACCCTGACACACGGGCAGCTTTGAGAGCAGTGTCTGCAGAAGGTTTTGCAGATACAGAAACAACCACACTTGCCAGCTGTGGAAAATGTGGGTGCAAAGCAATAAAATGTTCACATGGATGGTTATTTATTCAGTAAACAGCACTATCGACCAGACAAAAACTGTGTAAAGCTGTTCCCCTCTTCACTGCAGCCCCTTTGACTGACTGATTTATTGTGGGTTTGGTTTCTCTGGGATTGATTGCCATGTTTATCCCCTTATCCTTGCCCAGTCCTAACGAATAGCTCCCTCTGATATGGATTTAAGCAGTTCCAACCCTTCAAAACCTCTCAGCAGATTTTGCTCTCTCTCCGAATAAACATTGCTGGGGTTAGAGTTCCTCACTTGAATTTTCTACTGCTCTTCAAAGAAGAAATGTTTATCCTCTTAAGGGGATGCAGGTGAAAGGAAGAAAAGCGCCAGGATTTCTCCTACCTGAGTGTTTCTGCAAGACAAAGAGTGAAAGTGGGTTTCATTGTGCTCCAGGGTGTGATCGAAGCACCTTGAGTGAAATGCAGTTTAAGAAGGGTCAGGAATAAGTGGCTTCTGCTCCAAACTGGATCATCTTCATTTCAGGAATGATCAGAGCACAAGGGCTCTCCAGTCTGCAGTTTTCCTTTCTATTTTAGGAGTTTTAACATCTCCTGGTGCTGGGTGCTAGACTTGGACGAGGTTTGACTCCTCACACATCCCCACTTCCCTGGAGTTGCCAGCAATTCCTTTCATTTCAATCCCATTTTAATTTTACTGATTCTAACCATTTCATTGTTATTCATTCCAACACAGAAAATTTGGGGCATTAGCAGGAGTGGAGTTCTAAATGCCAGCAGGGAAAGGCATTCCCATTTCATTGGGATGTTTCCTTCAGGAAGATTTCTCTACAGGTGGAAAAAATGAGTTTCATTGCTGAAGAGAACTGTAAGAATAAAAGGAGGCAATTACAATTTCACAATAGTCAAAACCATGAGGAACAGCAAGAAATCAGGGAGCAACGTTCCTGGGAAATAAAAAAGAGATGCTGATTATGAGTATTTCAACTAAAATTTTGCTGTATCTCACTTCCAGGGAGAAGGGATTACACATTTGTTTAACAGCTTTATTCTCTGGGTACTGCTGAACTTTACAAAGCTGTTATGAATGTTTGATAATGGCTGTTTGTCCATCTCTCACACCTTTCTCACCGATTAATTCCTCAGCCCTTCACAACTCCAGCTGCTCCCTCACCCCTAAATGTTCGAATATAATACTCGGATTCAAGCAGTAACTCATATTAAAAGGTAAGATCTCTAAAAGACAGGTATTTAGGGACTACCTAACGGATCAGATGTTATTAAATAATTCTGTGCTGACCACGTATCAGACTTGCATGAGAAAAGCTTCATTTTGCACATCCTGTCTTTGCAATCCCTGCTGGGCATGGAAAAAGGGCAGGTTCCAGTTCTTTCCACACTCCCACAGATCTACGCTGTGAACATTGTTCCTTCCTAAACCAGGAGAGAGGTGCCCCAAAATCCTGTCTTTGCTCATCACTCACGAGCCTACACACGTTGTTCCTGCAGGGCTCGTGATCTCCACGCCCAGAGGAATGACAGGATCCCAAAGTTTGCTTTAACACTGGCTCTGCTCCTGTTTTCCGAGCAGAAAGGCACAGTGGGAGGTTGGGCTGGCACTCTCTTCGTCGACCAGCAGAGTCTTCCTAAAATCCTGTGATTCCAGACTCCAGCACAGCTTCAAGCAACAGTTTCCCAGCAGTTTCAGCCCGGAAAGAAGGCACTGCAGAGCTGTTCCTGCAGAGTCCTTGGGGCTCCAGAGCCAGCTCAGACCCTAAGGAATGCCAGGAGGGACCAGTGCCCAGGTCCCTGTGCCCACACTATCCCCACCTGGAAAAGCAAAGGGAGGATTCTCTGCAAAGGGCACCTGAGCCTTATCCAGGTCAGAGGATTCCCCAGGCAGGATTAGCTCGCTGAACATGTTCCACCTGCTTTCCAAGCGGAGATGTGATTCCTGAACCCCTCGGAGACGTGCTGGGGGCCACTGAGGTGCCTTTTCCATTCCAGAGCACTTCCCAAGACGATGCCAGGAACCTGAGCGTGCTCAGCTTCAACTTGAGCACACTCAGCTTCTCCCCTTGCTCCGGGAACGGTGTAAAAAAAGGGTCAGCACTGAAATCTTTTCCTGAAAAAGGAAATATTTCACTGGTATTTCTAATTTTAGACTTTCGCTTTTGGTCATCCGAGGTTGTTACCTGCCTGGAGACGACGGCAGTGAAATCCCAGGCACGGATTTGAGTCAAGGCAGTGTCTCACCCCTGGAATTTTGCTGGAATGAACTGATTCTTTCATGTTGATTACCTTGTTCGCTCAGTTTGATTCTCCAGATATGAAGTCTGTCTGTGTAGCCCGCAGTTCAAAACCCTGGGAAGTATTTTTAGGAAAACTCTGCTCCCTCCCATATTTCTAGAAGATCTTTTCACTTCTCCCCTTGGTGCTCATTGACTTCCAGCTGTATAATATTGTTTCCTCGTGTCTCCCTGAATTGGAATGAAGGAGAAGCACTTTGCATTACACTGCCTGATAACCATAAGGCCTCTCTAGAATCACAAATATTTACATCAGTTTCTAATGAATGGGAGCAGAAAGATTATTTACCTTCAGCAGAAAGTTCTCACAAAACTGAATAGAGCAGCTGTTCAAATTAATTGAAAATTAATTGATTCAAAGCTATTTTTGCAAAGCCAAAAGTGACCTAAAAGGTTGAACAAAGTTGTGAATTAAACCAGAAATTCAAACTCAGCAGTTGATAGATTGAAAAGAACAAGGCTATGGACAGTAGAAACACCTCTGGCTACATAAAGGACATGAAAAAAGACAGAGAATTTATGAGTTTGTATTTTTTATCCTAGGAAGCAGCTGCCAGCACTGAAAGCTCCCATCATGGCACAGTTCCTGGGATTCCCAAGGCCACTGAAAAACGTCCTCCAGGGGTTTCAGAAAAAACAAATCACAAAGAATGGCAGTGATCTCAGTGGTCTCAATCACTGCATTCCAAGGAAAACCAAACACAAGTTTGGACTCGCTGCCGTGCCCTTTCTCACTCACTCCCTCTCCTTCATTCCCAGTATTCCCAAGAGACTTACAGAAGAAATGTCACAACGCTCTCCAAGATTTCTTTTCTTCCCGATTTTGACAATTTTCATTAGTTGAGATTTCTGTGGAATGGCATAAACCTTTAGCTTTAAAAAAATGGATTTTAATAAATATAGGATTGTTGAATATGAGATATCCCATTCTGACAACTTAGACCAGAAAGAAACTTGGTTTAAAGAAACATTCAAAACAAAGCAAGAAGAAGGGAGATTTCCAAAACCAAATTTCCAGTGGTTATGAGGAACACGTTTGAGATATCTGAGGAATGCTAAAATTTTATTTAGAAAAATGAATTCAGAGGGAATATTTGTCTGAATCCCATGAACTTCTCAGAAATGAACACTGGGAAGGGTAACTCACACTCTGGGGTATTTTGTAGGCTCCTCCCAGGCTTCTCCCAGCAGTCTGAATTTACAAAGGGATGAACTGGACAAATCATTTCCCCTGGCAGGTCTGGTCAGGACTTACCTCACACCGGGAGCAAAGTGAGGCCAGAGCAGCCAGAATCTCTTCTTGAGGACACTCCATGGCAGTGGCCAAGGCTAAAGGGGAGCCAAAGCCCCAGGGATTTGTCAGGGAATTCAAAGATGGAATAAACAGAGTTGGAAGAGGGTGATATCAGGATGTCCCTGATACCACAAAAGTGGATAGAATTCCCCTCCAGTCTAAATTAGCCTGTGATTATAAAACTCCAAGACAGCTCCTCCTTGTTTTTTATGGCTATGTAGAATTGAATGGCTTTCAAAAATTCGTAGCCCAGCTCAGATCTTTCATTGCTCTCCCCCATGACCATTGAAGAAATTGTGGTTTATGGGGTTTTTTGCATCTTTCTGCCCCTCTGGAGAGTGAGGGAGGTTGAGGTGAGTGTCCAGCATGGATTGGCCATGGATTGGCTGCTCCTCTCTCCCTGGGACAGGCTCCCTGTGATTCCAGCTGCCAGCACAAAACCCAGCTACAAGCAAGTGCTGAATTGTCATTATTATCATTATTACCATTATTATCATCGCCATCACAACAACTTGTGTCTCTCAAGACATTCCAGACTTTTTTGGAGAAGCCCTGAGGCACATCAAGGTTGACACCTTTGGTTCCACATTTCTGACTGGTGCAGACCAGTGTGGACTGGAGAGAGAGAGAGAGAGAAGGGCTTCCCCTAAAAGAGAAAAATCCATCTGACTGTGGCAGAGCTGCCAGGCACCACCAGAACAAAAAAGATTTATGACTCAGCCACTCCAATTAAATTGTGCTGGCACTTTTTTTAACCAGCCATTAGCTTCTATTTTTTTCTTTTTTTTTTCTTTTTTGCAACCTTGCATAAGAAGTATTAATTTATTACACTTAGATCTGCAGAGTGGGAAACCGCCCCCCGTCCATTTTCATCGTTTGCCAATTCTTTTTCCATTAATCTCCTTTTGCAGTGGGAAGACAACAAATTAGCCACTTTCTCAGATATTAAGTGCAGCAATGAGTCTCAAACTGCCAATAGGGCTGTGACAGATGCCTTGAGAAAGTGTAGAAGAGTCCAAAGCCAAAGGTTTTGAGGCAGTCAAAGGTTCTTTTCTGGCCAAAATTCTGCTTCAAAGGCAGCAGCCACAACTCCACGGCTGTGAAGGGGAGGAGGTTTTTCTTTGCATTTTAAGGAAAATGCTCTTCTCCTACCATGAGTCGAGGGCTAAATCTCCTCTTTAAGACACTCCCCTCAGGGCTTGATCACAACTAAAGCAGGATTTTAAACCCCTCCTAAATTAGTCAAGATCCAGGGTTCGAGACACAAAACATGAATTTTAACCTTGCTACATCTTCCTTTACCCTCCGAAGGGATATAAAATACCCTTCAAGCATTCAAAAGCCATCAGTGGTAGAAATTCAGTGCAAAACTACCTCGTATCAATGTGGATCCAAGGTCTAATGTACAGCCTGGAGCCTGATCCAGAGCCCTCCCAAACCTGTGGAGTAGCACTCAGTCTCTGGTGGCCTCTGAATTAGGACCCTGAAGGACTGAATTGAGCTGTGCGGTGCCTGTCAGCTCCTTAATGGTCTTGGAGAAGAAGCAATTAAGGCTCTAATTAAAAGGCAGATGGAGGATTAGAAGCAGATGAAGGTTTATAATCTAGATAAAGTAGTCACGCTGGAAATTTTGGCTTCACCACATCTGAGGGGACTCCGTAGCCATGGGAGGAAGGGTGGACCCAGGCAGGGTGTCCTTCCCTCAGGAAATCTGTCCTCTAGCCCTGAGTTTCCTGTTCTCTGCAGCCACTGTTCCTTCTGCAGATGGATGGAATGAGCCATTCCACAAGGACAGACCCAAAAAACCTGGAATATTTCATTGTACAAACTGTCCACGGCAAACACAGGCACTGCTGTGACCAAAAATGCTCAGTCCATGGAAATTCTCCTTCCTCTGTCTCCCTTCCTTGGGTTCTGAGTTCATCCCTCCCACCACACTTTCCACCTGTCATCTGTGGTTTGATGCTTAATCTGTGATGAAGAAAAGAACCAAAAGCCAGAATTCCAGCAGGTACAGCAGGTCCATTACAGATCTGCTGCTAATTACATTACAGAATCTGTGCTAATGATTATCATTGGAAAGATAACAGACCTGGAGCAGAGATCCTTGGAAACACAGATCTCAAGGCTGATCCTCCTTCTGGCAGCCAGGACAGAGATCACATCTCTCCTAAAACTCTTTTCATTATATTATGTGAATATCACACTCAGCAGAACAGAACAACATGGTAAGGAAAAAAACTGAAACGTTTCCAGGAGTTCCCTGGAATTTTTTGTGCAGATTAAGCTCTTTCACTTCTTGCTAGCGGGACCCAGCAGACAGACAATCTTAATATTTCAAAGTAGACTTCTGAAGAGCCTCTGCTGCTGGAAAGGACCTCTGATGCTGAAAAGACATAAGTCAAGCTTTGCTGATGTCTGAAAAGTGACCAAAATCAAATGCACAGAAAGCTTTAAATAAGCAGAGCAATTTCTATCCAGCACCTTTCACCCGAGGCCTGCAGCACAGCCAGGGCACGATGAGTTGAACCCTCGCTCTTCAACCAGTTCTTATTTCCACTTTATCCACTGGGACATGGAAACCAACGTGAGGGGAGCACAAAATGAGCCTGTTCATCTTTTGGGGGATGAAACAGCAATGTAAATCTGCAGGGATGCAACAGCAGCAGCCAGAGAGAGAGGTGAAAATTCTCGGCCGATTTGCACCGGGAGTAAAGGGGATTTGTGTGACTGAGGAAATA
Organism: Oriolus oriolus; assembly: GCA_013400235.1. NCBI lineage: Eukaryota > Metazoa > Chordata > Aves > Passeriformes > Corvidae > Oriolus > Oriolus oriolus. Next base: position 127,232 of record VXBT01006372.1, read on the forward strand.
GGGGGAAGAATTGAAAACAAGAGACAAGGGTTAGATGGGATATTGGGCAGGAATTGTTCCCTGGGAGGGTGGGCAGGCCCTGGCACAGGGTGCCCAGAGCAGCTGTGGCTGCCCCTGGATCCCTGGCAGTGCCCAAGGCCAGGTTGGACACTGGGGCTTGGAGCAGCCTGGGACAGTGGGAGGTGTCCCTGCCCATGGCAAGGGTGGCACTGGATGGGCTTTAAGGCCCCTTCCAACCCAAACCATTCCATGATTCCATGCTATTTCGTGGATACCATCCATGTCAGGCAACCAGGCCCCTCTCTCCTCCCTCACCACACCCTCAGTTTCCTTCAGGCACCTGGGAAGATGGGAGAACACCAAAAAACATGCACTGTCCTTCAGGGATGCAGGTGCGACCCCATGGAATCCTCAGGACTCCAGACAGTGCTGAGGCAGCTGGAGTAGCACCCTTCAGCCTCATTTCCCAAAAAAAAGGCAGCACAGGGATACCACAGGGAGAGCAGTGCCCCTCAGCCAGACACCTTCCAGGTGAAAACAGCACTGTGCAGCCCAGGAAGCCTTGTCTCCACTCTTCTACTTATTGCAGGGCTGGAGAAGATAAGGGAAAATCCGTTTTAAAGCAATTTCACAGAGCATGGCCGTAACTTACTTAGATGGACAAAATACACAACATACCTGTAGGTTGTTTAGGCAAAAGGAGAAGAAAATAGCAGGAGGAGCAGGTGCAGTGGCACAAAAATGACACTTAGCGTGCAACTGGGGCTGTGAAAGCCCAGAAAATGCAGGTTGTGCCATTCATCCGTGCTGGCATTTATAAAATGTGTTATAAAGTCTTTATCATGAGACCCTGTGGCATTGCACTGCAAGGAAATGATGAAACCATGCTGATATAAAGAGGATATTCCAAGCAGGTGGTGGCATTAGGAAGCAACAGTGTTTTCCATAGATGTCGTGTAATTACAGTCGGCTCAGGCTTTGAAATCTTGTAAAAAAGTATTATTTGTGCTGGGGTAGTTCCCTTCTGTTCTCCAGGCTGTAAAATCTTGCTTTTTTTCATTATTTTGAGCCTGAAGGCCTGTTGTTAAAGAGACAGTCGGGATCTGTCAGGAGAGAAACGTAATTTTCTCAGTGAATTTTGAGCCACAGATTGCTGAAAAGCTCTGAGTTCATAAGATTGCAATAAGCACAAGGAAAGTGCTTGGGCTGAGGGCACTCAAATGCACCTGGTCACTCAAATGCCAGGCAAAATGAGTAACAGGGTCCTCTAACTCTTTTTGTGGGAAGAAAGGTTGGAGAACAGCAGAGGGATTGATATAAATCAAAATTCACTTGCTCGCACAGAGCATCTTGTGGTTGTCATTTGGGTTATATTGAAGGTCAATCACTTCCTCCACTTCAGACTCAGAGACCAGTAATTGTGCTGAGAGAGGAAGTATCTGCTCTCTGTAAAGCACTGTGAGCACAGATTATGGTTTATCTTCTTTTCCTACGAGACTGAAAGTTGTACAAGTCTGTCAAGGAGGAGAAAAGGAAATTTGACGGTGGAGAAGGGGTTTTTTTACAGCACAAAACCATCTTGATGGTAAAGCACAGCCTTTTGGGAGGCCTTGCTGCTACCCAGAGGGTGCTTTTTTGTCTCAAGATGCCAAGATCCTGAGTTGGAGCAGTTTTCAGGGCATGTGAGAGCACCTGAGTTCACTGAATCAGCAGAAAGATTTGTTTCTTTGGGCCAAGTCTAACCATGCCATCAGCAGGGATTTTGCACAATCACTACGCTTAGACTTTACATCCAGACCAAAAGCTACCACACTGAATCCATCTCAGATATTCTATTTATTAGGGGTCAGTGCAGGTTTTCCACTTCCTCCCCTCTGTCTCACATTAGAATAATGGAATGCAGGACCACCTGACTAGGAAAAAAAAAAAAGATACCATGTGAGCAGTACTTCAAGTTCTGACCTTGAACGCCCAAATTTTGCATGATGCACTTTGCTTCCACACTGGAATAAGATCCTGAGGGGTGGAAATGCTCAGATCCAAGTCTTTTGGCCTCATTTGGCTTTGGGCTGCTCCCACAGAGAGAAAGCAGGGACCAGCCCAGCACAGTGCCATGCTCCAAAAAGCAGGATGGGCAGGAAAGAGAGGAGATGCCCCAAAAAGCAGGATGGGCAAGAAAGAGAAGAGATGCCCCAAAAAGCAAGATGGGCAGGAAAGAGAGGAGATGTTCCCAAAAGCAGGATGGGTAGGAAAGAGAAGAGATGTTCCCAAAAGCAGGATGGGCAGAAAAGAGAGGAGATGCTCCAAAAGCAGGATGGGCAGCAAAGGAGAGTCCCCAAAAAGCAGGATGGGCAGGAAAGAGAAGAGATGCCCCAAAAGCAGGGTGGGCAGGAAAGAGAAGAGATGTTCCCAAAAGTAGGATGGGCAACAAAGAAAGGAGCAGAGGGGCTGCAGATTCAGAGGTGGAACCTGCTCCAAACAAGAACAGAACCTTCCAGCACCAACCCAGCCTTGCTGGCTGTGCCCTCCAGCTGCTCCAGCTGCTGCACCAGAGCCTGCTATGGGCATGTGCTGAGCTATCCTTGCTGGAGCAGCACTGTCTGCCCCCAAGAAAGGGAACAGCATCACACAGCCTTGAGATAAAACTCAGATTGGGCCAACGGGAATGAAACACCTTCTGACAGGATCAGAAATGGATCCCTGGTGTGACACAGACACTGGTGTAACCCAGATGGACAGAGCAGATCCCTCCCTCCCATCTCACCCTCTGCCTCGTTGTTTCCACACCTGAAAAAGCGAGCACACAGCTCCCCCAGACTTCAGCTGCACAGCTCAGTGAGAACTCAGACTCATTTTTAGGCAATTTGCATGGATGGGAACAATTACAGCCAAGGCACATCAACAGAGAATCAAGCCCTGCATCTAATGTTGGTAATGCTCTTAATAATAACAACCCCACTTTCCTGGAAGAGAACATTAAACCTGTTCAAAATACAGTATTTTTTTCCAAATGATAGTATTTCTCCCCTCCTACACCACATCTACCTTAATCATCTGACTCCCACATAGCTGGCTCGACTTCAATGACAGTCTCCTCTACTTGTTTAAAAGTCATGTTATTTCCACTGCCATCAAAAAGGCAGGATTTTCAAGTGAAGTTATTAAAGTTTCCAACACAAGGAACAGTGCGTGGGTGCTGCTGAAGTCGACTCTCAGGAATGAAAAAGAGACTCCTTCACTTCTTCCAGAGGACTGAGGCTCCCTTCTCTCTGGGGCCAGGAGACACCTGTATTTGTGATGGTGTTTTGTCTGTCTGCAAAGCGTCTCAGGTGTTTTGTCTGTTCCACAGTGAGCCCAGTGATCCAAACCTGAATTTCCACCAGAAAAAAACCCAAAAAACTAGGGACCAATCCTTCCTGCTGCTGGATGAATGGAAAAATACTTGGATATTATTGTGTCCAAAGCCTTCTAGCCAGGAGACTGAAGGCAATGGGCAATGCATGATCCAAACTTCCCCCTGGAGGCTCCACAAGGCCATCCCATCTACTTATCTGCCATCCAGAGCCCTGATTTATTGCAGCCAAGAGTAATTAGGTCTAATCCACTGCCTGATCCCCACCCAGCTGCTAAGCCCCTCATATTGAACACAGAAGAAGGAAATTTTAATACTTTAATTGGAAAAAATCCCTTCAATGCTGACCTACAGCTGTTCTCCTCGAGCTGTGTCTGTGCTGACAGAGTCATGGGTCTTAATCAACTTCACTGAGTTTCAACAAGTTTTTGCAGCAGCCCCCCCGTGTAAGCCCAGGCTTTGTCAAGGCACCGTGGTTTATTCATTTTGTGCCACTGATCAGAGCTGAGAGATGAGGAATTAATCTCTGAACAATGCAGTGTTTTGGGAGAGTTTCAGCTCCTTTTCCATACAGCTCTCTCAGCAGCTGTAAGATCACCGCAGGTCTCCATTTGCTGAGTCCACCTGCCTGAGTTTTCACCTCATTAGCTGCCCTTTCACAAGTCTGGTTCAGTCCCTCTGAATTCAGCAGGATCGGGAGCTGGAGGGATGTTCCAGCTGCTACAGCAGGAAAGGTTTATGAAAACTGCATTATGCAGCACCTACACTTGTAATGAATTAAATCCTCCAGGTTCATTCATTGTTTCAAAACCTGTCAGAGCCCCTTAATCAAATTACAGCCTTCACTCAGCTCAGGATTACAGCTGACGGTGTGTCAGTCTGACATTCTGTCATCCTTCAATGAGGAAAGAGAAAAGAACAGACAAAAGGGAAAAGGAAAGAATGGTTTTTTTTATATCAGAAGTGGTCCGTCCCTTCCCTTCATCAGCAGAATTGTGTGCCAGATGTGATGGCTGGTTTGGGTTTTTTTAACTTGGATCCATTCTATTTTGTGTTTGTATTAAAAAGACAAGGTCAAAAATGTCTCTCTGGCACTTGTGACAGAAACTGGTGAGTTTTAGTTGGAGTTGGCGTTTATTCCTCAGTCTCTTGCCTCTGTACAAACAGAAAAGTTCTATTTTGACCACCTTTCCCCAAGATGGAAACAGTCCACAGTTATTTGGGTCTCACGGAATGATCACCTTGAAAACAAGCACAGGTTTTAATTCTGTTTCTAGAGATGAAGTGGCAGGTGAGGTGTTTGGCATTCAGCATGGACTGGACCCGTGGATTTATGGCCTCTGTTACCTTGCCCAGGTAGGAGGTGAAGAAGGGCCCAAAGCCAGTCCATTCACCTGAAATGCAGGGGAACCATCAGCTGTGCTTAAAACCTTTCCAAAATCTTTAATTCTGGACTAATTCCAACGAAATTCTTCCTTCAATTAAAAAACAGCACCAATAACCTTAAGCTCTTGCGTGGAAAAGATCCAGCGTGACTCTGGAGAGCAAATTGCCTGTCTGGAATGGGAATGGTGGCAAAATTCAGCTGCAGGAGGTTTGACCCATGGCTGTGTGTCACAGTGCCCAGCCTGATTGCCCATTCACTGCTGGGCCTGATTTAGCTGCCCTGCTCAGATTGGGTTTGTATCCTCACGGGAAGGGTGAGCCAAAGAGAAGAGCAGCATTTGGGCTCTCACAGCCCCCCCTTCAGTGTCTCTCCCTGGCTTGGAGTCTGCCTTAGAGCAGCAGATTAAAATTGTCCGGGTCAAATTGTCCCAGTCGATGTGGCAGTGCCCTGCTGGGTCATCCTCCTCCCCCTCAGACCCCAGAGCAGCTGGTGCCCTGCTCAGCACCGACCACAGCCACGTGCTGACACCAAAAAAAAAAAAAAGAGGGAATTGTCTGTTTAGTCAGCACAGCTGAGGAAATGAATAACCAGGAATTTATCCCTCACTGTTTTTCACGCCCCCTTCCAAGTGTGCAGTCAAGAGCAGCAGGGACCCTCTTTGGGTGGAGGAGTGGTGGTGATGCCAAACTTGGACTCTTTCAATGCTCTTCCAGTCCTGGGAATATTTGTTCCATCAGTAGCTTGCAAGATCATTTTTGCCCTCAGCCTACAGCCCTCAAGCAGCAGTTGCTCAGAGTTAAGGAGGATGGTGACACCTCTCACCCCGCCCCTTCCCCTGAAGGATTTGCCCCAGACTCACCAGGGATTTGGCATAATCACAATGCTGAGATTTTACATCCAGACCAAAAATTATCCCACTAAATCTACCTCAGATATTCTGTTTATTAGGGGTTGGTGCAGATTTTCTATTTCCTCCCTTCTGTCTCACGTGAGAACAATGGAATTGTTCTAGACCATCTGACTAGAAAAAAAAACGAGATACCAGGTGGGAAGTACTTCAGATTCTGAATTTGAACACCCACATTTTGCGCAATGCACTTGGTTTCTGGGCCTTTGGATGATCCCTTCTGGCTGATCCATATTTCCTGGGACAGGGGAAGAGCTCCAGGAGCAGGAAGAGACTGCGTTAGTGCTGTTTTGCCCCTCTGAAGCAGCACAGTGCAGCATTAGCACAGGGAAGGATCTGGTCCATTAACTTTTGAAATGAGCTTATCAAGGGAGATGGCAGCGCTGGTGGGAAAACAAGACATTCAAAGCTCCTTGCAAATCCAAACTCTCCTCCTCTAAAGCATCACACCTCATCAGCTGTGCTTGTAGCTCTCTCTCCTACAGATGACAGTGTAAAAAAAGGCTGCAAAGTGGATTTTCTCCTGCGGTTGTCATCTTAATCTCCATCTTTCTCCTGTTAGCAACAAGCTCCAGCCTTATCCCGGAGTTTTGCAGTGTCAGGGCTCTGGCTGTGCTCCCTCTTTTGAGGGACTTGTTCACAGCAATTTAGTTCAAGGTACCACACAACAGCAGCAGGCCAGGCTGGTGTGGCTTGAACATGGCGCTGTATGCACTGGAAAGTTGCTGTGGTATTGTTGCCACATTATTCCTGAAGTGCATTAAACCTTCTAGAGGTGAATAACACCAGTCATGGCATCCTCATTATCTTGGGGTGATTTCCTTTGAATGAGTTCTTTCTGTGGTCACTCTGACACATTTTGCCCTCAGAAACATCCATGTGGTTAAGCAGCCACGCGAAAAAGTGGAGAAATTCCCCACAGATCCCGAATGGGATCCTGAAGAGTGATTCCATTCCCGTAGAGAGTTTGGCTGCCTGCTCTCACCCAGACTTAATCCAGTCCCTTCCAAAAGCCAAGTAATGCAGCAAGAAGATACTTTGGGCTTTTGTGAAGCTTGGGTTGGGTCATCACCTTGTCAGTGACTTTGGACCCTTTGGCTGTTTGGAAGCCTGGAGAATGGAATCACTGATGGGCCCAAAAAGCACTGACCAGACAAAGCAGCCTGTTCACGAGAGAATTCCAGTTCAGGGTAGGGAAACACCGATCACGGAGTCACAGAATGCTTTGGGTTGGAAGGGAATTTAAAGCCCATCCAGTGCCACCCCTGCCATGGCAGGGACACCTCCCACTGTCCCAGGCTGCTCCAAGCCCCAGTGTCCAACCTGGCCTTGGGCACTGCCAGGGATCCAGGGGCAGCCACAGCTGCTCTGGGCACCCTGTGCCAGGGCCTGCCCACCCTCCCAGGGAACAATTCCTGCCCAATATCCCATCCAGCCCTGCCCTCTGGCACTGGGAAGCCATTCCCTGGGTCCTGTCCCTCCAGCCCTTGGAAATTGTCTCTCTCCATGTTTCCTGTCGGCTCCTTCAGGCCCTGCAAGGCCACACTGAGCTCAGCCCAGAGCTTCTCCTCTCCAGGCTGAACAATCCCAGCTCTCCCAGCCTTTCCTCCCAGCAGAGCTGCTCCATCCCTCTGCTCATCCTGGTGCCTCCTCTGGGCTGGCTCAAATATTTCCTCATTATCAGTCAGGAAGATGCCATTAATCAGCTCCTCTTCCAGTGACAGACACAAACATCTCATGGACACACAAACAACCTGTCCACATTCCCAAGGGGATTTATTAACTGAAAGCCTTCATACCTGACCGAATTTTGAGGAATGCTCTCTGAAATGCTGGCTTTGAAGCCTGTGTCCAGTCACGGGAGCAGCCCCTGATTTTCTGGGCTTTCATTCCTGTGCTGGCATCTCAGAGAATCACAGGGGCTTACATTAATACTCCTGGTGAGAGCAGAGCACACCCTTAGCTCTGTGATTAATAATGTGTTAAGCCACAGTTCCAAATTATTTCAACTTTTCAATGGTTATGGGAACATTTACAAGACTGATGGCTGGGCCAGACACTGCCAAGAGGCTGAAAGAGCTGTCATTTATTACAGGGATTTCTTGTAGCCAAATTGTGTAACACTACCCTGCTAAACTGCAGGAAAAGAATTATGAGCTTTGCCACAGCATCTTCCCAAATTAGAAATCGAGTGAAGCTTTCAGCAATACAAATGTTTTTGTGAGTGGGGAGAGGGAGGAAATGAGGAAATGCCATTGGACTTCACCAAAAATACAAACCCCAAACATTTCTGCACTGTGGTGGTGCAGCAGGACTTTGCTCGTGGGGTTGGCTGATTTAATCCTGTCCCACAACAATATTTTGTGGTGATTTTTTGTTCAGTTTCACCATGTGCTCGTAATCATGGAATCCCAGAATGGTTTGGCTTGAAAGGGACCTTAAATATAATTTTGTTCCAGCCCCTGCCATGGGCAGGGACGCCTTCCACTATCCCAGGTTGCTCCGAGCTCCATCCAACCTGGCCTTGGACACTTCCAGGGATCCAGGGGCATCCAAATAACCTGACCTGTTCATGATTTCCCAATTATATTCTTGTAACAAGTTCTTAACCCTCCCAGTGCCCCTCTGAAGCCTGTTAATTGTCCTCTCCTTGCTGCCAGTTAAACTCTCTTCTCCTCCCTTCTTGTGACACAAGGAGTTTTCCTTTGATGATAATCAGCCTCTCTCATTAAGCATTTGAAGGGGCTGAGGATTTCCAAGGCTCCCACACCAAGGCTTTGCTAGTCGGGGCCCAGGGGGAGCGCGGCGTCGCTGCCCTCGGTGTCCCCGTGTGTGCGCACGTGCCGCGGCCTCGTGTCACCCCAGCTCCCCCAGGCAAAACCTCCACCCTTCTGGGAGCAGGAAGTTTTCAGTCACGATTAAAAGAAGGAGAGAGCTCCACGGCACACAGAGCAGGAAAAGGCTGAGGAAGCACAGTTGCAGCTCCAGGAAAACGCGTTCGCGTTCCGTGACCGTTTCATCTCGTCCTCCTTCTGTTCCCGAAATCACCTCTCCACTTTTGCCACCCTGCTCTGCTTGAAGAAAAGGGGAGAAAAGGTCTTGGGGAAAGATGCTGAGCTCTGCTGAGACCCCAGTACTGATCCAAAACTTGCCTTGCGTTGAAATAGCAGGACCTGGAAAAACCCTGTTGTTCCAAAACTTTATTTCTCTGTGAAATACAAATCAGTGCTCCAGGCCAAAAATTCCTCCCGGTTCCACCAAAGGCCAACAAAACCCCAGCAGCCCCCACATGACTCTCAGGATGTCCAAATCCTCACCACAGCCTTTCTTTGCTGCACACCTTTCATGAGGCCTCATGGAAGTCGCCGTTCTCTGCCTCAACTTCCCCACTGGAAAAGAAAAATAATAACAAATCCCTACCTTGGAGGCCTCCAGATAAAAGGTCATGGGAAATAAAAGCCAAATATTGCTGGGCCTGTTCTTTCTGAGCTTCAGTAATTAATTCCTCACTGGGCTGCTGGATCCTTGTGCAAACTTAGTGGCAAAGCACTTTCTGTGCTTGCATTGTTGTGTTTCCACTGACCTGCGCTTCCAGCAGAATTGGAATAAAACGTAATTGAAAAATTGATAGGAAACACGAGAAACAAATGATCTGGGTTGTACTGAGTGAGTGGCAGTCAATGCTCTGTGAATGTAGGGCCCAGCATGTGCCAGCTCTGCCTTTGCTTCCTAAAGCCATGCGGAATGTCAGGATTTAGGTTGGGGTGGGGTTGTTATATTTCCAATTAATTTCCAGTACTCACATTCCTACTGGGAATAAGCGACTGCTGATCTGTCTCCCTTTTCCCTTTAGAAATGTGTGATCAAGGTGAAAAAAGAGTCTTCATTCTTTGAGACAGCTCTGAGAAGCTGAGCTCAGCTTAGCCAGGCAGGAGCTCAGCCTTGGTGGGGTGATTGAGCCTTTCCTCACCTCAGGGTGCAGATGTTCAGCTGTGCTTTGAGGAGAAGCCAAGGCAGCCCTATCGATCTGTCACCTGTCCCAGGAGCACCTCCCAGCTTTAGTTAAAGGGCTTTGTGCACAATATTTGCTTCTTTTGTCTCCCTGGTTAGAAAAACCCCTCTTCTTGGAGTATATAGGGAAGGCCGTGGCTGGGTGTTTAATTTGGCAGCCAGGGAGAAGTTTTATCATGGTGGCAGGAGAGAGAAGGGCTCAGAGCTGGTTGGATTCAGCGTTATCCTGATGCCTTCTTGAACATCTCCCAGACTCACATCCCTTTCATCAGCCTGCCTTGTGTCCAACCTGTTGCATGAGTCCTCCCAGGCGTTGTGATTGACACTGCAGGAAGTACCAGAGGGAATAAACCCATCCCTGAGCTCCCCCAGTACCCAAACCAGATCCACTGCAGGCAGGAAGGAGAGAACCACGGAATCCCAGAATGGTTTGGGTTGGAAGGAACCTTAAAACTCATCCAGTGCCACCCCCTGCCATGGGCAGGGACACCTCCCACTGTCCCAGGCTGCTCCAAGCCCCAGTGTCCAACCTGGCCTTGGACACTGCCAGGGATCCAGGGGCAGCCACAGCTGCTCTGGGAAGCCTTTTCCAGGGCTTCATCACCCTCACAGGGAACAGCTTCTCCCTAATATCCCATCTAACCCCGCTCTCCATCAGTTTGAAGCCATTCCCCTTGTCCGGTCTAAGGACTTGGGAAGTTTTCAAGAAGACCATGCCAAATTTTATTTCCCTTTCCCACCCTGGAGGTTAAACACACCTTAGGACCCCAGCAGGAGCCAGGGGGTGCTGCCCCACAGGCAGACATCTGTTGGGTTGCCTGGGACTCAGCAAGGATCCCATGGAGAGGTAAAACTGTGGAGATCTGAGTCAGGTCCGCAGCGTGGAACAGCGAAACCCCGCTGGAAGACGCCGCTGGTTTGAACTGCTGCTGGCCAAGACTGCAACCAGGAAATTCTAAAATTTCTCTTTCAACATTCACGTGAAATGTTAGAGACAGATGTTTTCAGCCAGAAATGCCCGGGTTTAGTTTTTTCCCTGTTTACCTCTGAGCCTGGGAGCCTTGATGTTGGTGTGGACTCCTGGGAGTGAGGGATGTCCAGCTTTAGCCAAGTGCTCCTCGTACAATTGCTGGATCAACAAAGGGTTCCAAACCAGCAGAGGTCTGGCAGCAGCAGTAAAAGCTGCAGGGGAGAGGCTGTGGCACTGTGCTTGTCATGCAGGAGAATGTCAGAACTGCCCCAAATCCATGTGGGAATCAGAAGGAAACCAAGGAAAGCGCCATCCTGTAGCTCAGAGAGAGTTCAGCAAGGCACATCCTTCAAATAATCCTCTCCTGCCACAACCCCACGACGTCCTGCTCATCTCTCACGGCCTCCCTGCCCAGACATTCCGAAAGCAACTTTTGCAACAACCCTCGACAATATTTTCCAGGCATTGCTGCTTTTTTTTTCCCTTTAGACACAGGCTCGCTTCCGAGGCATCTCTGCTGGGACAAGAGTGCCACCTCATGACTGATGCTGAGGATGGATCGAGCCACAGCAGGGGAGCTGGGATTGTGCAGGACAGGGACAGCTCATGCCCTGGGCTCCCAGCAGGTTTTCATCCAGCACCACAGCGCCCTGAGAGCATCAGCCCCCTCCCAAACTCGTGTTTGTGTGCTTTGCTGGATGCTAATTAATTAATCACTCAGGAGAGCTGACGTTGTGGAGGCTTTTATAGTAAGTTTTTCCTGCTTTGGAAGCCCCCTGATTTAATTTCAGACTCTTTTCCATCATCTCAGGCACCTCTCCTCTGGGAATTCTGCAGTTTTGGTGTGAGCACCCTCGCCTTGCTTCCCTTTCCCCACACACTCTTCTCAAGTTCATTATTTTTTCCTTACTAAACCAACAGATTTTTCTCAAATTTTTCATCTAAGATAATTTTTGTCAAACTAAGGAGAGTTAAAAAATCCTAATGACTCTTTGTTGCTTCCAAAAGTGAGGTGCAGGTGTCTAAGAAATTTAGAATTTCCCTGCTCCATCATCAGTTGGAACAGTTTGAGGAAAATCTGACACATCTTTTTATGGATTGATTTGTCCATGCTCCTCCAGAAACAATTAGTTTAAATATTATCAGTTTAAATATGAATGAATAGGAAAAAAAAACAGATTTGCCTTTTTTTTGCTGTTTTTTGGTCCCCTCTCCCCCTGCTTTAAATGAATTCAGGCATTGAGGAAAGCGCCAGACTGAAAAGCCCAGAGCCTGAAGTGTGTTGTTCCTATTTTTTCCCAGAATAGAAATATCAGGAGAGTAGAACTGAAGCTTCCCTAAAATCCCAACCCTGCTGCTGCTCTTCTCCTTCATTGGACCCACTGCTAAATATGGGCACTAATTAAAGATCCGAATCAACTTCTTCCACACCACCTCCCATAAAACCAAAGTCAGTTAAAACCAAGTGAATATTAATTTTTCTAAAATGGTTATTGATCTAACAGCAGGTGTATTAATAGCCCTGACTATTGGAGAGGATGCCAGGCAGCTAAAATATGGATATAAAATTTGACATCACTTGAATATTAAATAGTGTTTCAGAAGGGAAAGATTTTGCATCTCATTCCCCCAGGCAGCCACTTTCTGCTCCCTCCTGCATTTCAAAAAATATGCTGCTCAAGTTGTCAGATAGCCAAATATTATTAACCTGAAAGCATCAACTTAGTAAGTCTCATCCCATGAACTGAAAAAAACAACAACTCGGAATAAAAATCAAAACCCACTTGCTGCTCAGTGGGAGGATTTTAACAGCGCAGATGATTTTCTGTGCAGAACTGCAAGAAGGCCTGCAAAAGTTCATCAAAAATCAGAGCTGCAGGGAGCCTGGCATTGGCTGAGTCTTTTGTTATGATCAAGATATCAATAAACCCTCATTTAAATTTTAATTAAAGATCGTTGTTGTGTCAGATGAACTTGGAGCTTAATGTGTTTAATGGTTTCCCTTAAAGAGATTTTCATAAAGGGCTTGATCAATCATATTAAATAATGACATGAACAAATGTTTGGTTGCTTAAGTTCTCTCCCACTAAGAAAATTAAAGGAGATAAGATCTACTATCCAAGCCCATCACTTAAAATAGCAACAAAACCAGCCCAGATATTCCTCCTCCTCCCAAAGCCTGGGATTTAGAGCTTTCTTCTGCAAACCATGGAGCTCCTCTCTCCCAGTCCTCTTGCTCCTCTTTCAGGTGAAACAGAAGTCAAAAATATCATCTCTGAAAGCGGGATATCTTTAGAAAAGCTGATTTCTTCAAGTTTTTTTCTTCTAAAAGCAAGCACCACCCACCCACGCGTGGCTTGTCCCAGCCCACCTAAAAGGATGCAGCGTTACGAAACCGCCCAGGCGACCCCACTGAACTGGAATGTTGCTTCCCAAAAATCCCAGTGATTTTGGAACCTTTGCTCGTGCTGCATTCCCAAACATCACTTCTCACCAGCATCTGCCTGGCAGGAACAAGTGCTTTATCCTGAGCTCTCTTTCATCTCCCCCTCTGCTCTCACAGCAACCAGGCTTCAGCCACAAACCTCGAAACAACCCCCAGAATATTTGGTGGGTGATTCACAGATTTTGCTGTCAAAAAGCTCCTGATCTTGCCTTATTTCCTGGATTTTACAGCATGCCAAGCTGCGTGTTCACACTGTTTTGTCTTTAATCCTGGCTTCACAAGCATTTCCACGGGAAAATGTGACATTTTTATATAAAAAGCTCTGAGTCGGCAAAGTTCAGCACAGAGCAAACCTTGGATGTTCGGGGTTTTAAGGAGGGGAACAAAAGCCATCCAAACATGCAGAGTGGAATTAGGTGTGGAAGAAGTGCTGGAATGGATCACACTTCTATTTTAATGAAATGTTTATCCCTCAGCAGTGACAGCACAAGTGTGCAGCAGGTACAGAGTGTCACAGAAAACGCTGCCTTCGCAGCAAGCACCATTCCAGGGAGAGGGGGGTTTCTCCCAGCCATCCCTTGGCATTAATTCCCATCAGTGGGAATTCAGCAGTGTTTTGGTGTCAGTCCCATGGCACTGGGTGCTGAGTGCCTGTTCCCCAGGAGAGGTGCAGATGTCGAGGGTTGAGTAGAATTAGAGCCAATACAGCAGGCATAGTTATTTTTCCACAAAGGATTGACTCTCGGTGCACGTTCCTTGAAGGATGCCATCTTGGAAGAGCTCCCTCACAAAAAATGTTCAACCCTTTTTCAAGGCCAAATGCATTTCACAGAATCCCAGAATGGTTTGGGTATTGGAAGGGACCTTAAAGCCCATCCATTCCCACCCCTGCCATGGCAGGGACACCTCCCACTGTCCCAGGCTGCTCCAAGCCCCAGTGTCCAACCTGGCCTTGGGCACTGCCAGGGATCCAGGGGCAGCCACAGCTGCTCTGAGAAGCCCAGGCCAGTGTCCCAGCACTCCCATTGCCAAGAATTTCTGCCCAATATCCCATCCAGCCCTGCCCTCTGGCACTGGGAAGCCATTCCCTGAGTCCTGTCCCTCCAGCCCTTGGAAATTGTCTCTCTCCATGTTTCCTGTCGGCTCCTTCAGGCCCTGCAAGGCCACACTGAGCTCAGCCCAGAGCTTCTCCTCTCCAGGCTGAACAATCCCAGCTCTCCCAGCCTTTCCTCCCAGCAGAGCTGCTCCATCCCTCTGCTCATCCTGGTGCCTCCTCTGGCCTCTCTCCAGCAGCTCCACGTCCTCCCTGTGCTGGGCCCCAGGGCTGGGGCAGCTCTGCAGGTGGGGTCTCACCTGAGCACAGGGGCACAGGGACACAATCCCAATCCCTTTCCTGCTGCTCACCTGCTTTGGGAGCAGCCCAGGGTACACTTGGCTTTCTGGGATGCAAATGCTCATTTCTGGGTCAGGAATTTTCTATTCTTCACTTCCTAGTTATATTTTATATGTGCCCAACTCCCATCTCATGCCTCCCCAGCAAGGAATGGAGAGAGAGGAACCTGCTTCTGATCCACCCAGGATCCTCTCAGCTCCATCCAGATCCACCCAGGACCCTCTCAGCTCCATCCAGATCCACCCAGGATCCTCTCAAACCCCTCTCTCTGGTGGCTCAGCTCACACCGCTTAGTGAAAAATCCCTCAGGACCCTTCTCCAGGGTGGCAGCAGCTGGAATCAGAGCCCTTGCTGCCTGTTCCCAGATGATTGTCAAGGAACTGTGGACCAGGATGCCCGTGTACCATGACAGGGGAGAACATCCCATCTGCAGGATTCAGGAGAAAACCCTTGGATTAGTAGGAATATATTTTTGAAAGGTCAGGACAGGTCTTCTCCTTACTCAGCGCTTTGGGAAGCGGAGCTGCAGCTTCTTTTAACCACAGTTCCCACAAATCCCCTCGTGGAGGGCACCCAGTAGGAAAAATAAAGCTCTTGTGTGGTGCTGATCCGATGTCTGAGGAAGCTCTGGGTCTATAAAGGTATCCAAACACAGAGCAGGGCACAAAATCCAGGCACTCCGTGTTCCAGCTCCTCGGAACTGAGCTCCCCGTTCCCAAGGAGTCCCAGTGCCAGCTCTGGAACAAGCTTCTCCCTCTCTGGTCAGGCATTATTGGATATAAGAAATTTCCCAGATTTAGGCGACAGGAAAATGTAATCATCACCCGCTGGGAAAAGACCAGCTGGAAAAGAACATTGAAATTCAGACACATCAGGATTTGCTGGGCACGGCCTGAATATGAGGCTAAACAAAGGTTAAATATTGGCTGAATTGTAATTTTATGGTAAAATTGTGCCTTTTTGGTAACATTGCCATCTCTTTACAAGCAGTTTATTGAGAATGTATTGGTACTGTTTGCTAAAAGTGGCAGCCCATTTGAGGTTGGATCAGACAAACTCTGCTGCCTCCCCAGGTACCACTTGTCAGGAAGCAAGAAATTAGACACAAATTACCCAGCATTTAATTCCTGATAGGAGAAACAGTAACCAAGTAAATCAAACATTTCTAATTCAGCATTTTTCCACTGGAAAATATCATTTTTCAGAATTGAAATCTCCT